>JBBMKD010000049.1:8806373-8819421 GCA_037834095.1 Argya squamiceps
GGAAAAATATGAATATTCAACAGACTGATACAATAGAAAGGGGATTTAAAGAATGTCTCTGATACAGCAAGGTGTGGGCTTGGCCGGCCGTACTTTGCTTTTCTTCTATCTCCTAATTGTCTTACTTTCTATTAAACCTATTTCTTAAAATTTACATAGAAAGTGAACCTCATTTTTTACAATATCAAATTGGCTACAAATCCTTTATAACACCAAACGTCAGCAGCAAGAGGTTGAACCGTTCCCAAGAACTGCTGCTGCTCCCACACAACAGGAGCAGAGCCCTGCCTGTCCCAGGGGTCTCACCACGACCATCTCTGCACCCCAAACCTCTCAGAACACCCTCTGCCATGGGGCAGCTGCACTTTCTCACACAAACAGAACCCACAGCCCCAGAGAGCCCTCAGAGGGAAAGTTTTGTCTGAGCTGCTTTGAAGGAGCTGCTTCTAACATCTGCCAGAAGAACCAGAGTGTTGTGGTGGGAGTGCTCAGCACCACAACAGCCCTGAGAGCTTTTCACCCTCAGTGCTAATGGTGACAAAGCCATCCAAGAGCCAGGAAAACACTATTTCTCTACTGCTCTCTCTTTCCTCAATGCCACCCTGAAACACTTCCATTTTACCTCTGCAAGCTGAATTCCAACAACCTTGAAATAACTGAGACTTCCTAACAATTAAAAAAGGGCTGAGAGCAGGCTGGGTGGGCCTTGAGCATCCTGGGGTGGTGAAAGCTGTCCCTGCCCATGACAGGGGGTGGCAACAAGATGAGCCTGCAGATCCCTTCCAACCCAAACTAGCCCAGGGATTCTAGGGGCAAATCAGCACATTCGGGCCAAAAATGAGCATTATTTTCATATTTTACTTTTTCATTACTTTAAATTTTTTTTTACACATGCATGTTTGCCTGTGCTGTGTAAACAGGAATGCCTGAATGGTTCAGGCTGAAAGGAAGCACTGGAGCTCGTCCAGTCCCACCTCCCTGCTCAAACAGGGTCCCCTGGAGCAGCCACTCACAGTTGTGTCCAGACAGGTCAGACAAGGAAAATCTACACCAGAACACACCTCCCTGACCAGTGCCCAGTTATTTCACCAAGAAATGTCTATTTTATTGACAGCAGAAGTTTAAAGAAGAAGATGACAACACAAAGAGAGTTGATACAGAGATTTTTCTCCTTTATGGAGAGAATCTGCCACCACATAAAACAAGCTGGGGTAAAAGAAGCAAAATGCAGCTGCTGCCCCAATCCCCACCTGCCCCTGCCTCTTGTGTTGTTTGGAAAGGCAGAAATTCCCTGGTGAAGTCTCTTCCCATGGCCAGGGACTCATCCTGCCAGGAGAGGTGGCACCACTGGAGCTACAACCTTTCATTGCTTAGGAACAGCCTGGTGCTCCATTTTGGGAGTTCCAGCAGCACACAACGTTTACTGGGCTTAAAATCCATAGATCAGACATTTCCAAAATAATGGTTGATGCTGTAGCAGCTGTAATTACTGAGGTTAAAACACAAACAGCAAAATCCCTCCCTAACTGCAATTTACTCATATTTTAAATTAAAGTGAACATGACTTTGCATTTTTAATTTTCCACTAGAAAAAGAAATAAATAATATATCAGCTTAGAGCTGTTTGAGTTGTTCAGAGGTTGGGGGGGGGTTGATGGTTTTATTTGTTTGATTAATTTCTTGGGCTTTTTTCCAGGAATTCTTTTTTTCAAAGCTTATGTTGACAGCAAATTCCAACAGAAGCAATTAATTCCTCACAGTACTATGGGCTCAGACACACAAAATAAAATAATAATAATAATAATAATAATAATATAAAATAAAAATAAGATGGTGTGCAAAACACACAGCTCAGTGATCCCACTTCCATCAAGATCCCTCCTTGGAAGGCTCCATATTCACAAAATGGATAATCCACTCAACCAGAACATCTTGAGCTCAAAAACTTGCCATTAGTCCAGAAAACTGAGATGAACTTGCCAATATTAACTTCAATTTCACCAGCACCAACTGCTCTGCACAGAAAACTGCACAGGGAAATTTAAAGCACCTTTATTTTGCAAGCCTCAGCCTTTGTTTTTTGCTCAGGTACCAGGGATGTTTTGTTCTGTCATCACATTTTAAACTAATTACATAGAAGGGCAAAAGAAAAAATCCTCTTTGTACATACATTTATGGAGAAACAAACCCCCTTAAGGCTCCCCAAAGGGCTGTAGAAGATGGTCTCTTTTATCTCCCTCCCCTACTGCCAGCTTTTTATCACGGGTTCTTGGCTCTGTAATTTACCTTCCTCCTCCTGAAAGCAGGTTAAGAGTTTCAGCTGTTAAAATAAAACCTTTCCTCTCAGCCAGGCACCTCCTGACTGAGTTTAATTTCTATCAAGAAGAAAAATGCTCAAACTGTCCCAGAGTCTTTGCCACAATTTCTGTGATATATGAGTGCATAAAATCAACCGTGCTCCAAGGGGCTCCTCAGCCTTTCAGAAAAGATGAAATTTGTAAATTTGTAGAAAAGGCAATTAAATTTTAACTTTAAACACAGCCTCGGGGAGGGTTTTTTTAGCTCCCAAGTGTAACTTTGTCTTTTTGACAGAGCAGAGGGTACAGGGAGACCTTCTCCAAACTACATCACAAGGAGCCATTTAAATATCCAGATTTTCAACATCACCAGTCCCAAAGAGCCCTGCAAGTGCTGACTGCAATTCCCAAGTGATTACAGAAATTGGATCTTGGACTGTTCTTACACACAGGTTCTCTGGAAATCTTTGATATTTTCATTTAAATACACCCCAGTATTCCAGCATGGAAAATATCTGGGTCCCAGGCACTGTTCACAAAGCAATTCAACTGTGCTTTCCCCTAGGGTATAATCATCTGAGTTCCCAATCTCTGTATTTGTTAATAACCCCCATTATTCACTTATTAATTATCCCAGAGCAGCTGTGGCTGCCCCTGGATCCCTGGCAGTGCCCAAGGCCAGGCTGGACAGGGTTTGGAGCAGCCTGGGACAGTGGGAGGGGTCCCTGCCTTGGCAGGGGAGGCAGTGGATGGGATTTAAGGTCTCTTCCCACCCAAATAATTCCAGGGTTCAATAATTAATGAAATATTTCCTCTTCACTGAAGTGTGAGGGTTCTCATCTGCATCATCTGCAGATGATTCTCAACTTTCACCACATCCTCCCCTCTTCATAGCCTGTGGTTTTAGAGCCTTGTCTGCAGTGGTTCTACATTTCCTGCACATGGAAATCTGCCAAACCCATTTGGGTTTGACTATTCCCATCTCCTTTGGAGATCAAAAACATTCTAACATTGAGCTGCAGTTCTCCCCTGAAAATAACACTTTTTTTACTTTGTATTTTTAAATAAACCATTTGAGATACCAACTGTCCAGGGATTCAGATATTTTTCCTCTTGCTCAGGAAAACCCAGAAGTCTCATGCCATTTGAGTATTTAAAATCATTCCTATCTTAGACCACTTTCAAATCCTTGGACTCCTCTGCCCACTGAACCTTCTGAACAAGTTTTCTTGGTTTTCCAGGTTTGTAAAAACACAACAATCAGAGATCTAGCTTGAACTTCAAAATGAACAAAATCCACTTGTGATCAGAAGACAGAAGACCGTAGTATTATCTCCTTGGTCATAAAAAGGGAAATTTAACATTGTGATCACCCACTACAGCTGCAGCAAACAACACAAAACCACCTCCACAATAACATTAATAACCAAATGTTTCAAGAAATAGCATTATTATCTTTCAGATCTTATTGATCCTGACTGGGGAGAGTGTTTATTTATATATTTGGTTTCATAATCACCCAAGGTTCTCTCTTGAGCTGCTTCCCAGACTACCATCAGCATCACTCATCCACACCAGCACAAACACAGTCCCAGCATTTGCTCCAGTGCAAAAAAGAACCAGTGGAATCTTTCCCACTTCTCCTCCAACTCCAGCCAACACAACCCTTTTCTTGCTCGAGGCAATTGTACATCTCTGTTCTTCTCGTGTCACATCCATTCCTCCTCCTCCTTCCTAACAAGCCTCTAAATAATTTCCACCTCACTGCCCATTTCTGGCCTTCTCTTTCAGTTTCCTGCATTTGCCATCGTTGTTGTTCTTCTCTCCCTCCAAGCATCCTCTGGTTTTCCTGGGTTTTTTCCCTGCTTTTCCCTCACTGCTGAGCCCACCACGTCCTCTGCTCTGCCTGGACTGGCTGCTCTTCTCTTTGCCACCTCATTATCTGGTGTTGTTTGGTTTTCTCTCATGCAATAAACTCAGCAAGCCCACACTGCAGTGCTAATTTCACTTGGAACTCTATCTCTCTGAAATCTTGCTGTGCCTTATTTTAGCAGCCCTACAAAAATGCTGAATGTTCCCTTCACCACTCCCCTGTCGCCAAGGTTGACCCCTTGGCTCCTCATCTTCAAAATCCCTTTCTATCTCCAGCCCACCCTCAGAAATCTGTCATCCATCACTGCCTTTACTTCCACTCCCTCTGATTTGGGGGAATTGCACAGGAACAGTCTCTCAAATGCTGGAATAATTTGAATCAGAGAGCACAGAACCATTTCCAGTGTTACACACACTGTGGTTCTTGTAATTAATCATGATATGGCCATGGGTGAGGGTTCTTCTGCATTGTTGTGGTTCTGTTGTTCCTAACACCTACAAAACAAATAAAAACACCCCTAAAAAAAATCCCTAAAAATAGACCTGTGCTCTTTGTACTGTTCCAATGAATTCTGAATGGGAGGGGTTTTCAGCAATCAAGTGCTCAGAGGGATGGAACTGGATGAGCTTTGAGGTCCTTTTAAACCCAAACCAGTCTGGAATTCCATGATTCCCACACCTTCTCTTAGATCAGTATTAAACAGTGACAAGACCAGGTTTTGCTGCCTCCATCCCCTACAATGCACGTGACTCACAACCTGCCTTACCAGCTCCTTCTGAAAAGTGTTGCTATAAATCTTTTACAGGGATGGGAAAAGCAATTTATACTCTCATGACCTCTTTTGGCTTCATTTCCAACAGTCATTCCTGACAGTTCTTTACAGCTTTCCAAATGACACAGTTGGGAAGTGAAAACCAGCAAGTGACATATTCTGTGAGCTGCTCTAAGTACAAATTCCTTTCTGAGCTGCATTCAAGAAATCACTTTATTTGCTTAACTTCTGCTGTGTGCACATCCCCAGCGTGATGAGCACAGTTACTCTCCTGCTCAGGCTTCAGCATCTCTGAGAATTCCTGGAGCAAACTGGGGCTGGTGTAGGGCAGTGGATTTGCTGGCAGGAAAATGTTGTTTCTCCAGACAAATTCAGCCTCAGTTTAACAAACTGTTTGGGTGACTTTTCTCACAGTCAGCAGCCACTAAAAATGCCAATTATTTCCGAGTAGTTTCTTACGGAGATTATTTCTTTTCAAGTGAGATTTCAGGCAGATCTAGTGCATGAAGAGACACGTCCAGTGCAAATGTTCAGAGCCACAGGCCTGTCCTCTCCAGCCAGAAGCAAATTTACACCAGTGGCTCTTCCTGTGCCTTCCCATCCCATCCATTCTGTAATACACTGCCTTCAGTTCCTCCTCATTATGGCCACTGTTCCAACCAAGGATCTGTCATCCTCTCACACATCATATTTCTTCCTCTCCCATGGATTTTTCCTTGCTGCCAGCTGACAAAAAGCAGCAATCTTTCCTCCCCAAGGGAACCCTCCTTCTGCCCCTTGTGTAAGAGCACCCAAGTGAAAGTTACAAGGAGACCCTGGGAAGCAGCTCAGGACCTCAGGGATTATTAAATTGTATATCTTAAACTCTTCATTTTCCAAATTCCCCTCCAAGACAGCCACAATCACTGCCTGGCAATTATCCTGATGCTTGTATTGTCTTCTCCTCAGCACAGGCTTGGCTCCCACCAGGAGCATCAAGGGAGCAGGCAGGGCCTGTCCTCACAGGGTGCAGCTCCAGCTGGGTGACACTGAGGGTGCAGACACCCACCTCCTCTCTGGAGAGAGAGACCACCTACCAAAACTCCTCCCTCCACCCTGGAACACCCACCCCAAAGCAGGCCAGGCTCTACACAAAGCCACAGCTCACCCCAGGAAGGAGCAGGGATGAAAGGACATGCACCAGAGGAGGGATAAGGAGAGCAAACATCAACACTGACACCTGCTGCTGGTTCAGGAGGCTCTGGAGAAGGGACAGGCAGTGAGGCAGCTGACAGGTAGCACACCTGTATCCCAAGGCCAACACCAGCACTGGAAGAGCACAGAAGAGCCACTGTGGATTGTCACAGGTGTCACTGTCTCTGTCCAGACACGGGCAGGAGCTGCTGCTGCTGCTGGAACTGAAGGCAGTGAGGCAACATCACCAATGTTACACAAAGGACAAGCAAACACTACATGGAACACTGATTTTTATGGCTTAATCACACTGCCCTCAGACCCTTCTCCAGCTCATTTGCACCTGGAGCAGCAGAGGATGCTCATCTCAACACTGTCTGCTCCAGCCCCAGCTCAGAAGGACCTGAAATATCAACTTGTTTGTATCAGAAAAGGACAAAGGAGGAGACACTGCTGGAAGCAGTGAATGAGTGGGAAGAGCAACCAGACAAACTGCAAATCGATGCTATTTGTGGGAGCAGTGCCAGTGGATGAACTCAGAACACCATGTACTCTTCAAAATCGTTCTCCCAACCACCTTCTGCAATCTCCTGTGTGCCAAGTGAACCCCGTGACTGAGGACACCCAGCCCTTCTGCTGTGTGCAAAGAAGAAGAATCCAAACCTCCCTCTCTCCTTTTTTTAATAGATAAACCTATTAAAAAACCATGAAAGGCTTACACACATTTGGGCATGGAAGTCTTGTGTATCTATACATGGCTTATGCCAGAGTAGATCTAAAATGCAGGTAAAAATGAAATAAGGCTGAGCTTGCTGTGTTTTGTAGTTAGGGCAGATGGAGTCAATGCCACAGGTTCTCCCCAAAGGACTGAGCCTGCACTTTGTAGCAGAGCAATGACAGTCCTGTTGTAGCAGTGAATGTCATTAAGGGACAAAAAAAGAAAATTAAAGCTAGGAAGGGAATTGGTAAAAGCCCAGCCTCCTGTATTTAAGTTTTACGCCCTGTATATGTGTGGCTGTAGAAGAGAATTGAAGTTTCCTACATGTTTTACTGCCCTAAATCCAACATTACAGTCAAAACACCACCAAAAACCACATCAGAGGCCACCTGAGACACCCACACCAAACACCCTCCAAAACCATCACATTTCTCCAGGCTGTTGGAAGAGGATCTGCAAGTGCAATGCCCTGGGCAGGCTGTTCCTCTTTGGGTGAATTGTACCTGAACATCCAGAACAGAACAAGAGAGAACAACCCATGATGAGCTGCTCAGATACTTCCTAGGGGGGACAGATCCAATTGCTTTTGACTCAGCTTCACACAAGAGTCCCAAACCTGTTTGGAACTTCATCAGGGACCTTTCCCCACCCTCCACTGCTGACTTTTCCCCAAAATCCCTTCCTGTCACCTCCACTGGACTCTGCTCCCAGCACTCACTGCCACCCAAGCATTCTGCTGGTGATGACAAGGATCACTGTTATCTCCCTCACTCTTTCAGTGGCTTTTATTTAATGATGTTGCCAAGGGACAAAAAAAGAAAGTTCTATCAAGGAAAACAAAAATTTCTTTTGCCAGCGTTAAATGGATGTAACATTAGTCTTTGCTGCTCCCCAGCCAGCCTAGTTCCATGTGGCATCCCTCAAAATGGAAGGGAGAAAGGAGGAGGAGGCAAGGGAAGTAAAAAGCTGTCCTGCAGGGGATCAGGAGGTGTATTAAGAGTGAGCTGATAGCTGGAATTATCACAAGAGAGTTCAGCTGGAAGCAGGAGGGAGACACAAAACATCCTAAGGAATGACAGCCTAATGCAGGAAATCACCTGTCTGGAACCCAGCAGGTCACAATTTCCATCACTATCTGTCACCAGAGCTCCTCATACTTTGTAAAAAGAACGTGGCCCAAGCACACAAAGGACTCTGCAGTGATACCTGAGGCAGCTCCACACCAAATTACTTTCCCCCACAACATAAATCCAGATAATTTACTGCCAGATCCTGTCAAAACTGTGCTGTGGTGTTGCCAGCCAGCCAGGAGAACACTGAGCTGCACCACAACCATTTGCAGTTATGGGTGGTCTCTGACCTCCAGCAGCTGTTTAGAACTTGAGGCAAATAAAAATAAAAGAGAAATTGCTGTGGATAATAATAAGAAGTAGCTGTAAAGAATATGAAAAACAGACAGCACTCAGCAGCTTCACTCAGGGAAGATCCTTGTAGGAAATCAAGGTTCACTCAGATGGCTCAGATCAGTGATTTGAGTTTAACAAAAACACTCTCAGGATGGGCTTGGGGATCAGGACACAGCTTCTCACTTCATTCTGACACTAATTCAGGGGTGCAAATGTGAACTCATTCCTCAGGGCTTCCTCTGCCCCCCTTTGGGGCTGGCAAACACTGGGGGTTTGCTGTTTGGGGCTTGGTTGGGGGTTTCACTGGATGGTTTGGATTTTTTTGGCTTTGCTGTTGTTGGTTGTTTTAAATATGATTTCACACCTAAGACACTACTAGGAAAATAATCAATTTTAGCCATGTATTACCAAGAGAGAGAGGAAAAGATGGAAAGAGAACAATCCCTTCCAGGGCCGTGTCTTCCAGCTCCTGAACCTCATCCACCTCCAATTCCCTCCACTACAGCCTGTGCACAGTGTGCCTGAGGTGGCAAAAATCTGAATTCACCTGAAATAGCTTTGTAGTATCTTACAGCTTCAGCAAATGAAGTAGCCATGGTTTGACAAAAATCACAAAAATGCAAAGAATTGGCAAATAATTCACATGTTTAAAAAAGGCAGAGCAAAGCAGCCTTAATGTGGAGGCTGCAGTGACATTCAGCTGGCTTTGGAGCTGCCTGATAACATTAATACTGGTAAGAACAAAAGTCTGACAAGTGTTATCCTGATACTTCCCTTTGTGTGATTCCTTTGAGGATTACACAGCAATTAAAGATTTCTAACAATGTTACATTTCCAAAGGACAATGCTCCAATCCCCTGAGGAAATCATAAGCCATTTACAGATTCTTCTTGGATTTCAACTTTTTAGAGAGAAAAAAAGCCATGGACATTTAGCTGTCTTAATTAGATGAACAGCTTAACATCTGAAAACATTTAAAATGTCTCATTTCTAGAATGCAAAACATGATTTCCTCTGCCCAGCAGGACCAGTGTGCTGCAGCACTGGCAGCTGAGAGTTCTTTTCTGCAATTTATCCCTGTGTTACAAGAGTCAGTGCACAAATGCCTTTCTGCACTTGTTCAGCAGTTTCTGTACTCAGAAGTCTCTGTGTGTAGCCCTCCTGATAAGAGGGACATTCTGGTTGCTAAAGAGAAACAGAAAAGGTGTTGAATTAATCAAAACATCACTGCAGCTTCCCCCTTCAGCAGGTATTTTTGAAAGCTGACCTGTTTTTGGTCAGACTCTGCACACAACAGAAGGGGTTACCACTAAAACCAGCTCTACAGCACCTAAAAGCCCAGCTCTGGAAAATATTTGGAGTTACCAGCTGTCTCTGAGGCCCCTGAGAGCTGCCTGGCATTCAGTCATCCCCCAACACCACTGCCATCCCTCAGAACTCCATGAAGACAAAGTGTGGCCTTGCACAAAACCTCATTGCATTGAAGGCTCCCTCACCTGTAGCAGTTTGAAGGGTGCAGGCAGGGCACAAACAACTTCAATTCAGCAGCAGATTTGTTCTCAGGGATGGCTCTGATGGGTTTGTTGCCTTCTCCTCACCCACTGCTGCCCTCCCAAGAGTGCAAAATGCAAAGAACACCCACCCTCAACACATGCTTGGAGTTGTGACCCTGTGTCCTGACATCCTACTCTGTATTTTGGAATAAACCAGGGGATAATTGCCCCAGTCTCAGCAGCACTGCCAGGAACAACAGAGCCTGGGCCAGCACCTGCTATTGACAGGCACAAAAATCAAATTAAAAGGAATCCTCTCTCACACACAACAAAGTGCTAATAAGGTCAAGAGAACAAGAGTAAGAACTACAATTTCCAGTGGTTAATCAAGATCAAAACCAAAACATCAAAAAAAAGAACTGAGAGACTAAGATAAGCATTTTAAACAAGTAGCTTGGTGAAGAGAAGCCCTTTCACTCCATCAACACACAGTTGTTTTCTCTGATCTCCTCTGGGATCACCTGGGCATGGCAGAAGTGATAAGTGACCCTTTAGCTGGTAGATAAAATTCACATTTCAACATTTTGCCTTAAGTGCATCTATAGCAGTGGACCACCAAATTAAAAAATTTCCCCTACATGAGTCAAATCTCAGTCTCTGGAAAGCAAGACTTATGTCAACTGTATTCCAGCAGGGAGGGAATTATTTAGCAGATTCCTCATGGTCCTTTAAAAATTACTTGGAAGTTTCTAAATTGAGTTTTGACTTGATTTGACCAAATGCAGTGATTGGAGCTGCCCACCAATAAGGCCAACAGCAGCTGGTGTCCCTCCAAAAAGTCTCCCTGAGAGTCAGGATCCTTTTCCCCTGACAGAACTGTCCTTGTCAGCTCTTCAAGGAACTCCACAGGGAAGGAAACTTCAGTTTCTAATCTGCTCTTCTCCCCCTGCACTGACAGGCCCCAGGAACAGATGCCATTGAGTCAGTGCAGGGAACAAAACAGTTTGAGCCACAAGTTGAGCCCTGGGAGTGCAGGCACACACTTAAAAATTAACATCTTGTCTGAAACCCTTCATCTTGCACTGCTCTGCTTCTGCAAGCAGAAATGGCAGGGCCTCATCTCTTATGCAAATGGCACGTGGCATTTTAAATGTTCTGACACAGAGGCAGTAAACAAAAAGCCAGTGACTGCAGACTCGTGTTTTCTCAGTGCCCACAATCACTGGTGACATGGGAGGGTCTCAGAAACATTCAGGGAGGATCAAGCCACCAGTTCACCAAAAAACCAATTACCAACACCAGCTGCTGCTTTCATTCCCTGCAAGCACCCAGAACCCCAATTATGTTAATGCCAGGGAAAAAAAAAACAACCTTTCAGCAGGTTTTTAAAGGTTTATAACAGATTCCACAGAAAGGGATAAACAAAACTTCTTAAAAGCAAAAATATCATTTTGCTAATGCCCTCTGAAATAATGCTGGCATTCTTCACAGATCCTCCCCCATGTTTGCAAAAGGCAGCAGAGCATGGAGACTCTTCCAACAAATGGCAGAGTGAGTCAGTGGGGCTGGGAGCTGTGGGCAGGAAGGAGATGACAACGTCCACAGAGTCACTGAAGTCTCCAACATGATTCATGTCATAATGTGGATCCAAAACAGTGACTTGTGCTTTAGGCACAAACTGCATGGGTATTTCTGTATCCCTGCCTGGGCACTCACCAGCAAACAAGGCACTGTTACAGCAAACACAGCCCAGTGCATCCAGCAATCCACCTCCTCCTTCCTGCCCAGATAAACAGTTGGGCCAGCCTGGAAAAGCCAGCACCAGTCCTTGCACAGGAGGTAGAGTTTAGGCCATTTCATAGAAATACTGGATTGTAAAAAAAGTTTGGGTGGGAAGAGACCTTTAAAACCCATCCAGTGCCATGGGCAGGGACACCTTCCACTGTCCCAGGGTGTTCCAAGCCCCAAAGTCCAACCTGGCCTTGGGCACTGCCAGGGATCCAGGGGCAGCCACAGCTGCTCTGGGCACCCTGTGAGCACCATATGCTGCCCTGCCACTCAAAACTGCTTTCAGAAAATAGAACAGGTCTGTTTTTAACCTGGGAGCTCTGCAAAACTCCAGGAGCTTGACAGTGAAAAGCTGCAGATCACCACAGGCAGAGGAAAGCAGCAAAATGCCTGGATGTGACAGAACTGACAAACCCTTCTTCACACACCCAAAGGCCTCACACCATTGTGGTTAGTCACAAAAGATGTCAGCTTTAGTTCCTGTCAAACCATGTCATTTTACCTTTAATGAGGTATCCCAAAGAAAGAAAAGAACCAATATAATTTGTGGATGTGCTTTAGCACATTCCAGCATGGATCTGCTTCTCCAAACACAATCCCAAGCCAACACAACCCCTCAGCCAGAGCAGCACTGAGGGTGGGAAGAGATCTTTAAATGCTGTGCACGTGGAAGGATCAAATATGGGGCAAGCAGCAGCCCAGCCCTGTCTCTGCTGGGAGCAGCACCAGAACTGCCTCATGAACTCCACAGGCAAAATTTTGGATCAGCTCTCCAAGGGGAGCCTTGGACTCCTCCTTCCCCTCCATTCCTATAAAAAAAGAATTTCTTCCCATAGGACTAATCCCAATTCACATGTTTTCTGGCTTCAGAGCTATGCTAATTCTGCCTATAAACAGATACAAGTCCAGTGTTTAGTTTTCAGCTCAGAAAGCAGAAAAGGGCCTGAACAACAAACTCAGAACTTCAGAAATCTTCTGATTTTAAATATAAAAATCAAACAAGCCACGCATATTTACGGCTCCTATTTCTGCTGTTAACTAGGTCTGAGAAACAAAAAATGAACATAAGAGAGAAATTAAACATGGATAAATACTACAGTTTTGAAAAAAACAGCTGCTTTAATAGCTATAATAATTACACACTCCCTGAAAAACCTGACAAAGCTCTGAAGTCAGCTCTGCTAACTCTGAGAAGGTTGGACTAGACAGTTCCAGGGGGGGCTCATCCAAAGTGAATCCTCCTAAGGCACCTAAATGTATTCAAACCCCCACTCAGTGCACACATCCTGCAATCCCTCCAGCCCTGATCTAACAGGCTGCACTGCTCTCACTGGGAGGAAAGTAACCCATGGCACAGAGGAGCACTGGGCAGGACCTGCTGGTTTGGCAGAGACCTTTTTACAGAATGTGGAGGTTGGAAGAGACCTTCAAGATCATCGAGTCCAACCCAACCCTGACACCTCAACTAGATCATGGCACCAAGTGCCACATCCAGTCTCTTTTTAAACACATCCAGGGATGGTGACTC
>JBBMKD010000049.1:8824273-8849373 GCA_037834095.1 Argya squamiceps
GCTGGGGCAGCTCTGCAGGTGGGCTCTGAGCTGAGCACAGGGGCAGAGGGGCACAATCCCCCTCCCCTGCTGCCCAGGCTGGGGCTCAGCCCAGGGCAGGGGGTTCGGGGCTGGGGCAGGCCCAGCTCTCACCCACAGCACCCCCAGGTCCCTGTCCCAGGGCTGCTCCCTCTGCTCAGCCCAGCCTGGGTTGATCCTGGGGCTTGTCCTGACCTGGGGCAGCTCCAGCTCTGGGCTGGGGAAACCTCCTGAGGTTCCTTGCTAAGTTTTCTACATCCATGTTCCCTTCACAAGGAAGGTGCAAGATTGGTAAGAAAACCTCCTTAGGAGACCCTGCTATGAGAGAGCTCTCTCTGAGCACAAATCATGCCAACTTTGTATCTAACCTCACCCCTAAATAACAGAAAAAGAGAGAAAGGCATGGAAGGAGCACGGCCACTCTTTGTTCCCTAACTGGATTACAGTTCTGGTGGACCACTGTAACCTGGCAGAATCAGAGAAAGCCCAAGCAGAGATCCACAATCTAAAAGTGTGACACCTAAAGCAAACTCACCAGGAGCTCTGCACTGCCTGGATGTGGCACAGAAACTGCCCTGAAGTCTTTACATCATCAGCCCTCTCCTTCACCAGTGCCACTGCTGCAGCAAGAGCCCCAGAGCTGCCAGGGACTGTGGGACAGAGCAGCACACATGGAGCTTTCCCTGCACGCTGCTCCCCTCAGCCAGAGCTCCAATCACTAGCTTTGCAATAATGAAGCCTCTAATTTCAGCCAAAAGCCCTGAAATTGAAAGGGCAGAGAGGCACATGTCCCTATTTCATGTTGAACTCACCCCACTAAAGCCCTGCACTTGAATGTCTACAAGGTCAATTAAATCAAACACCAGCTCTTACATTTAGAACAGTTAAAAATCCAGCCAGCAAACACCATTAGCACAGAGCAGGACAGCTTTTATCTCCTGGTCCTCTTCTCTTGCCCTGATTTTTCCATGCCATCCCACCATCCTTTGGGACCCAGATACCAACAGACACATGGAAAACACCCAGTCCTATCCCCCTTCTCAGCAGATTCAAAAGTTAAATAAAGCCCCTAAAAAGTCCTGGATGGTTTTAGCTCATTGGTTTTACTCCACTTTAGCCCCCAAAGTCTCCTCCCACACTGGCTGTCTGCTGTCATCAATAGAAGCCATTTACTCTTCTCCTCCCTCACAAGATATATCTGAATACTTAATGCATTCAAAATGCAAACTAACAGGCTTCTTTTACTTCCACCTGGAGCTTTCTCATGTCCCTCAGTGCCATGCAGCTTCTACAAAAATATATTATATTAATAATAGTAATATTCTATATTATTAGAATATAGAATTAGATTAGAATTAGCTTCTACAAGAATCTATTAGAATAATAATAATAATATTCTATATAATATATAAAATATATTATATTCTACAAGAATATAATACAGAAGGTGAGACCCATCCTTAGGCAGGAAAAAAGAGGGTTTTTCCCCCATTATCAGTCCAGTTTCCTTCTCTCACGTGGGCATTTGCATCCTTGCTCTTCTGTTTGCAAATGCCTGGCACTGGGAAAATGAAAATCCAAAGCTCTGTACTACAGAGGTTTCTGAAGAGACTTTGAGGGTTCTTTACTAGAAAGCTCACCAAGTACAGTAAGGGCCAAGTAGTTCCTGTGAAAGTCTGGAGCTTCTGCAGATATTCCTGGGGATGTGGCTGCAATGGGATTTTCAGCTTAGCTGGCAAGACCAAATAAAAATCAAAGCATTCCTGCTTCTCTGGCAAGTGCACATGATTAAGCCTCCAAAGTGTGAAATTCACAGAAGCAGAAAATGTGAGAGAGGTACTGGTAGCACAGATCCTGAATTTACTCCCTCAGGAGATCCTGGTGACAACTTGATTCCTGTTTTCCAGGGGCTGCCACGGGGGTACTGCACACCCCATCCCAAAGCACTGCAGGCACATCCCATGGAATTACCCCATGGAATTACCCCTGGATTCACCACAGCACCAGCTTGTGCCACCCCTGCACTCTGCACCTACAGACAGCCATTTACTCTTGGGAGCACCACAAAAAAGGCTCCTACCCTGAAGTTTCAGTGGGGAGGATTTAATCCAACATCCAACACTCAATTCTCCACCCCAGGCTCCTTCAATTATTGTGCTCTTTTCCTCATGACAACCACTGACCATGTGCTTTCTGCTTCACCCTCTCATTTAATTACTGAGAAAAAACATATAGTGTGTTCCAGGGCAGCAGAGAGGAAAAGAGGAAACACATGTGACAGGAAAAGAAGAAGGTAATATTGGAGAATAATAGGAGTTTTTGTCAAATTTCACCTAGTCTCTAAGCTAAGAGAAAAATGAACAAATTAAGACAAAAATAATTCCTCTGAGATTCCAGGCAAAGGAGAAAGCTGAACACCATGGAACAATGAACACAGAATTTACATAAAAATGGCAAACAGAATTATATCCCCTTTTATTAACAGGTTTTTCTTTCTCATAGAGTTCAAAGCAAAAATGAACCAATAGAAGGAACCTGATACTTTTCAAAGCCTTTCTCCAATGTCACTTTTAAATATGGGCCCAGAAGTCAGAAGTGCCATGAAGCCTGGGGTTCAGGACAAATTGCCAAGATGAAATGCTGGAATATCACAGAGCTTGTAAAATGGAGAGAACAGATAACAGACTTCAAAGGAGAAACAAAAAGATTTGGAAAAGACCCAAAAATGATGACGAGGTGATACATTAATGGGTGTTGATCCCTGACTGGTAAGGGATTAATGGAAGCAGAAAGGCAAACTGGAATAAACAGGAGGTAATTCAGTTCTTGAGAGAGAAGAGAAATCTCAGGAAAATGAGCTTCAATAAATGAGAGAGAATCCAGTCCTGAGCAGCAAAAAAAAAAAAACAAGAAAAGAAAAAGGAGGAAAAGGTGGAATCTGCCTGGCTGGCTCAGGCAGCATAATGAAATTTGAAGTCAGAAACAAGTAGGAAAACAACAGCAGAAAACAACAGAGAGAAAAAGCAGCCATTTAGAAGAAATAGCCTCGTACCACATGGAATGGCACAAGTGGGAAGCATCTCTCAGAAATTAGGCCAAAGAGTTGACAACCACCTCAGAGCCTGGAAAAAACACAGCTCATCAACAAGGACCTGCTGAGCACAGCACATCCAGCTCCACAACCTCCTGCCTGGGCTGGGAAAACTGAAACCCCATAGCAAGGATTCAGGGGTAGAATTGATCAGGAATACAAACAGCTACAATTATTTACAAGGCAGGAAGTTATGCAGAGATGGACAACATCACAGTGGGCTGCAAAACACAATAACCCCCCCCAATCCATGTAACTCAGGACTCATGGCACATTCCAGAAGCTGGAAAAGGAGATTATCAGAGGAAATTGTGCATTAGACACAAACTATGTGTGTGAACTAATTGTAACTCTAAATGACAGGACCACAGAATAAATCAAGGGCATTAATCATTATTATTGGCAACAAGGCTAACCACAGTCATCATATTGGATTTTTAATTACCTATATTCCCCCTTAATCTTTAAGTCCCAAGTCAGGTGCTACTTCCAAGGCCCAGGAAGGAGCCTGTCTTACACAGGGGAATTATTCTTTAACTTGTTTTATTAGTGAGCATTAAAAACCCACAGTTACACCCAGACCAATCACTCACAACACACCCAGCTCCCTGGCTCTGTCTGGGAACAGAACTGGGGAGGTCTTCTAGCAAAAAGGAAAAATGAATCCAAGAGAAAAGGCCTGGCAAAGCAGCAGTCAACCCAGCAAACTGCAGGCTCTGGGCAGACTTCCTTATTTGGATTATGAAGTATTTGAATCTTGGGCCATAATTCCTACCCCCTTGGGTTAAGTGCTCTGTAGGCCTTGAACAAAGATGTCACAATTGAATATTCCCATGTTCTCTGAATTGCTTCTTGCTGGAGTTAAACCCACTGATAGAGGGACCACAGCTCACCCAGGCACCTAAAGCCACCCCATAAAAACATGGTTTGCTGTGGGATGCACCTGCATCAACACTTGGATTTAAAATCATGGAATCACTACAGCTGGAAAAGACCTCCAAGATCATCAAGTCCAAGCTCTAACTGAATACCCCCAGGCCCACTAAACCATATCACAAAGTGCCACATCTTAGGTGTTCACACATTTTTGAACATCTCCAGGGACAGTGACTCCACCACTACCAGAACAGCCTGTTCAGATGTCTGACCACCCTTTCAATGAAGAAATATTCCCTAAAATCCAACCTGAACCTTCCCTGGCCATTCCCTCTCCTCCTGTCCCTGTTCCCTGGGAGCAGAGTTGTTCCCCTGCTGGCTGTCCCCTCCTGTCAGGGACTTGTGCAGAGCCACCAGGTCCCCCCTGAGCCTCCTTTTCTCCAGGCTGAGCCCCTTTCCCAGCTCCCTCAGCCATTTCTGGTGCTTCAGCCTCCTCAATGTCTTTCCTGCAGTGAGGGGCCCAAAATTAAACCCAAGATTTGATGTATGGCCCCCCCAGCAGCACCCAGCACAGGGAGATGGATGGTCACTACCCTGGTCCTTTGTTCAAAAGAGTCATTAAAAAAGTAATAAATTCTAAAAACTACATTAAAAATCCCAGCTCCATGCATCTTTGAATGGCAGAACTCACTCATAGAAATGAGACTTGGAGATGGAGAGGAAGCTGCAGTCCCTGTTGGCCTTGATGGTGAAGATCAGGGGCTCCCCAGTGAGGACAGCCAGCTGGCCCACCAGCTCCCCAGGGTGGGTGATGAACAGGCAGGTGTCCTCCTCAGAGTCAATCTTCCTCTGGTACACATGGAGCACCCCCGAGACCACAAAGCAAACATTGACATCCTGGAGAAAATGGGGAAAAAAAAAACCAACAAAAAAAAAGAGTTCAATAAAAATCCCCCCAAGATTTTAAAAGCAATTAGCCCGGTGACAGCCCTATCACGACCAATCTGTTTCCCAGAAAGCTCCCCTAGAGCTTTTGAACAATTAGGTGGTAAAATAAGACACAATAGTGAATTATTAAAAGCAGGTTATGAATATTTAAAACTAAGCAGGCACAATATTAAAAAATGGGTTTGTCTTTGGGTGGTTATGAAAAATGAAGGCTGCATCTTGAAGATATCAAGGAATAACAACAGGATTGGGAGTGGAGGAGATAATGAGGAATCAGAGCTGCAGGATGAGGGCCATGGCAGGTCAGCAGAGCAGAATCCAGCAGTGGAACTGGAGCTGCCCATCATCTGCTTTGCTTAAGCTCCTCTATTTACACAGGATTATTATAAATGAAGCTTGTTATATCCTAAACACACTTTGCTGTAAACGAATAATGCTGGATTGGTTTTGTATGAGGGCTTTACTGCCAATGAGTGGCATCACAAAAGCCCAAAGTGCAGGGTGTGAGAAAAGGCTTCCCAGGCCCCACAGCTCCTGAGGAAGGATGAAGATGGGACACTTCACTCCTCTTTCAGGAAGTCCATCAGGGCTGAAAACACCCAGGCACCAGATTCCCACTCTGGCTCTGGCTGCAGCACCAGCCCTGTGTGCAGGAAGGCTCAGAGTGTTTCACCTCCAGGAGAGATGGAGGGACAGGTGGGAAGGTTTTACTTGCCATCAGAGTGTATAAACACCTCCTGGAGGGGCACAGACTGAGCCAGACTCACCTGATCTCCCTGCCTGGACAGCACAGTGCCAGCAGTGACCTGGTGCAGTGTCACTTTGCCATTCAGCAATGCAGGATTCTGCAGAGGAAAGGGGAGGAGGCACAATTTACTGCTCTGTGCACAGGTAAAGGTCCCAGAATGTGAGGAAGCACCCAAATAAATCAAGTAAGAATAACAGTTAAGACCATGTTACAAGTACTTGAATCTCTTTAAAATATGGCACCTATTTTTATATTTCTCTACCCACCAGACATTTCTTCCAGAAAAGGAAAAGAGATTTGATGCATTTTAATTGATCACACTTGGATTCTTAAGGATTTTCTATTTATCAGTTTTCCCCCCAGACTCTTTAAAGGGTCTATAATGAAAAGAGATCTGTATCAGCTGGCATGAAAATCACAAAACATGAAGTTACTTTCAAAGGAAAGTGAAACTAGAAACTCTCTGCATCATGGAGTAACTGGACAAGATGATCCAACAGTGGCTTTGTCCCAGCCCAGCCCTGGGCACAAGCTTGGCTGTGCTGTACCTGCAGAGCAGATTTTCATACACACTGTACAACAAAAGCCTCCCCGAGCTCATGAACTCCTGTCCTTAGGCAGAGAGAAGTGGGAATTTCAATCCCAACTGAAATCACACGGGACCAAAGGGTCTTCCCAAAAGCCACCCTC
This sequence comes from Argya squamiceps, assembly GCA_037834095.1. Lineage (NCBI taxonomy): Eukaryota > Metazoa > Chordata > Aves > Passeriformes > Leiothrichidae > Argya > Argya squamiceps. The sequence continues at coordinate 8,830,645 of JBBMKD010000049.1, forward strand.
AGTTTGGACCCCAATCCCTTGCAATGTCAAGGAGCTGAGCTGGCTGAGCCCAAAATTCCTTTGATCCAAACATTGCTTTCACCACCATAACCCTGAGTGCACAACAGACAACAAAACAGGCATGGAGAGACTTTTCTTCCCACCTCCAAGAACTGCTCACACAATTTAGGGTCCTGTGTGCAGTCAGGATCAAACCCTGATGCTTCAGGCCACCTTTGCTTTGGCATAACTTTCACCCAAAGCAGCAAATCACAGTCACAGCCTGATTTGGCTTCAAAGGGGCCTTAAAGCTCATCCAGTCCAGGCAGAGACACCTTCCACTGTCCCAGGCTGCTCCAAGCCCCATCCAGCCTGGCCTTGGACACTTCCAGGGATCCAGGGGCAGCCACAGCTGCTCTGGGCACCCTGCTCATCATGCTTCAAATAAAGAATTTCTTCCCAGTATCTAGTGCCAGCCTGCCCTCCTTCAGCTTGTTCTGTCACTCCATGCCCACAGCCCCTCTCCAGCCTTTGTATAAATCTTCAGAAGTTCAGAATTTTATCACCAGCCCTGAATGGGGCAGAAAACAAGGCTCAGTGATGAGTTCACATGTTAGGCTGAGGAGAGGAGCACAGCCCTGGCTCTCACAGCTTCCCTGGGCATTTAGCTGTGCCCAGAGCTGCACTCACAGGAGGAACCAACTGAGCACAAGAGCAGAATGTGACCCCAGTCACCAACTCCATTCCAGCAGGAAATCAGCACAGCAGAGATGTAAACACTCCACCAGCCTAATTGTTCTGCCAGGCTGGAGTTTTTCCATTTTGGGTTGCAAAAAAAATAGTGCTGGGGAAATAATCACAATTATTCTTTACACCTACTGCTGATAAAAAGAACATATTTCCATCAAAAATAGTTTTATTAAAGCCAATCTGTTTCATGGGAACATATCCAATGCAGAGAACCTGACAAGCACCTGTCAAAATATTTCAGTTCAGCAATAGCAACTCAACTAATTTCTATAATGTTTTTTTCTATATTTAGACATTTATGGTTGTATAGTATTATCTATTCTTAAAGCCAAAGTTGTAACTCTGAAAGCACCTCTCAGTAGGGGAATACAAGCTCCCTCATGAGCTCTACTTATCAAGAGCATTTTCAGGCTGCATCAGCTCCAAAAAAAAAAAAAATTGCTGCAAAGATTTTCTTCATGCCTAAGACTACTTAAGTCTTGGGATAGATTGTAGTCAGAGCTGTGAAAGCCTCAGCATTGGAGATCTTTAAGAACAGCTTAGCCAAAAACCTGCCAGAAATGACTTAGCAATATCTGATTCTGCCTCAGGCATGGAAGGGACTGAGTGACCTCCAAGCAGACCTTGGGCTCCTCCTTGCTGTGCTATTCCTGCCCCATTAAGCAATAAAAGAGCTGACAAATAAAATCCATCCTGTCTCTGAAAGGGGTGAGAGCAGCAAAGCCAAATTCAGCATTGCACAGGTACAGGGTTTGGGTTAAAAACCTGCACTGATCCCCCCCAGCTTTTAGGAAAAAGAAGTCATTACCCCAAAAAGCTCCATTTCCCAGCAAGTTTCTTTCTTTGCAAACTGTAACAAATTTTGCAGACTGTAACAAATGATTGCAACAGGAAACTCAATAAATTTGGTTACAATAGCAAATATAAGAAGCAACAGAGGTTATATCTGGGTAACAAATTAGCAGGGGTTTATGCGACAGAGGTGAAACCAGTTATAAACAATTTAAATAAAGCAATAATTAACTGGGACAAATAATATTTTTGTTGAAGGAAATTCCCTTGTAACACACAAAGAAGTGATGCCTTGCAACACTGCTTAACTCTCCCCATAGTAATTGCAGATAAAGCTGAAAACACACAAAAACTGTAAAACTGTATGAGGTTGAAAGCCATTCATGACAGAGACCTAAGGAATTCAAGTAACTTAAAACAAAAAAAAAAAAAGAAAGAAAATTTTAATTCTGAAGTCAGATACCTAAAGGCTGTTTGAAATAATGCCTCTCTCCTAGAGACATTTACCCATCTCTCTGTCACATGAAAAAACAACCCCAAACCTACCATCTGTCATCAAAACATTTCAATTTTATTCACTCTAATTGGCTGCTCTGAAAAATGACAGCCTAAAACGCTTCCATCCAGCTAAGGAAGATCTTGCTTTTTTAAGAGAAGCGCTTACAAGAATTCATTTTCTTTCATGTCAGCAGCATTGAACACAAATATTTTGTACACAGCAAGAGTCTTCTTTCAATTGCCTCTGCAAGAATCAATTTTTGCTTTTCTCCTACATGGAAAAAAAAAATTGAGCTTTCAATGACATTTCTGGCATTTGGCCACATCCCACCAGATTCTAATTTGCTTGTGAAAAACTAAGGTGCTTGAAAATCCTACCTTATTTCACCATTATTGAGATCTTCATGTTACAAAATCTGCCTGTTAGGTGCTGCATTTTAAGGACACTGTTGAAATTAACTTTATCTCTAAACTGCTACTTGGTAATTACTGAGAAATTTATTCTAGACTAAAAGAAAAGTGCTGTAATCAGGAGCTTCAGTAATCTTGGAATTTTCACTTCTGATCTGATAAGAACAGATCTGGATCAAGAACAGAATAGATAAAGTCCTACTTTACTCCTTCTGCAACAAGAATTAATTCTAAAATAGTCTACAGCCTTTCATGAGGATATAAATGCCTGAAAAAACCTGAAAATTAATATAAAGAGACAGGTAAGGCCCCTGCAGACTGAGAGAGCTCAGATCAGTGATGATGTGGAACAGGCACCTCACAACTGGGAGCTGAAAGGCCCTGACAGGGATTTTGAAGCTGCAAGGGGAATAATTTTGGAAGTCAGGAGGGAATGCTAAAATCTAAAAGTAAAATCTTTTAAGTTTTAGCAAGTGTTGTTTGGTGACAGCTCTGAAGGCAGGGGAGGAGGTGCAGCAGCTGTGCCCAGCCTCTGGCAGCAGCAGCAGACTGGAATTATTGCAGAACAGGCTGGAACAAACCAAGGATGTCTGTGCCTGACTGAGACAGATGCAGAGCTTTCCCAAACTGTCTGATTATCCACATGAACAGACACACCTCTGTAATGAAATGCAGCTGGAATGATGAAAACAACCATTTTCAACCCTTCTTACCACACCAAGGGGCTCAGCAGGGGCTGAGCTCAGCAGAGATCAGGCACAGCCCCTGCCAGGGGCACAGGACCCAGCTGGGAGATGCTGCCCTGGGACACAATTCCAAATCAAAACAACTCCCTGGGATGCAGAGCCACCAGGATTCATGGATTCAGCAACCACCTGAACCTTCAGGTAACTTCCCACCCTCAGTGAGGGCACAGAATGAGGTGGCAGAAATGGCACATGTGCTGCTTGCAGGGCTAACTCTGCCCACAGAGAGGGAAGATTCATGCACTGCATTCCAGCCTGGTCTGTTGAAATGGCAGAATAATTCAAATTTATTTCAGCCCTTCTAATGACTTCAACAGACTCCTGAATAAAACATTTAGCCCATCTCCAGCACACTGAGGAGACAAATCCACTCTTCAGTTCCTGGCAGAATGAGATGAAAAGCAGAAGCCAAGCCAGTTCCCCTTGCAATTTACTCACATCAAGTTTCATCAGGGTTGAGAGGTCTTTCTTTGCTGCCTCCACGATGGCATCAGTGTGTTTGCTGTTACAGGAGTCCTGCACAGCACTGTAATGGAAAACTGCTGAAGGAGTTTCTGTCACTGTCACAGTCTTCTTCAATATTGACTGCAAAGAAAATAAACACATCAAGGATCAGTTTAAAATTCAAAATTGGCACCCACCTGGCCAAAATTTGCCTTTCTTGTCTGCATTCTCTACCCACCACAACTGGTGGTCTGCAAAAAAAAAGAAATCCAGGTTTCCAAAAAAGCAACAGCTTGCTAACTTCATTATCCTGTATTTTTCTGCACAGCCTGACACTTGAATCAAACAAAGTTACTCATCACAGCTTGTGAAAGGGAAGGAATTAAGAGACTTCAGAAACTGGGCTGTTGCCAGCTTGATGGAACTAAAACTTTATCAGCCCTGTACACAAAGATGGAGGGAAAGATAAAATGTCTGTCAAGGTCACAGTGAGCAATGGCTTCATTACAGATTTTAAGCTGCAGTTTTATAATTCAAGAGTGTTTTTGTGCTCTTAACTTCCAGGTCAGTATTGGTAAAAAGCAGACCACAAAAATAAAAACAGATTTATAAATAATGACTGGAAACCTACAGCTGATACAAGTTTTTAATTCCTTGCTGTAAAGTACCTCTCACAAATAAAGCATGGCCTGACAAACCCAAATAATCCATTTCATGATTCAGGGGAAGAAAATACATTAAAAGTTGCAGCAGTGGTTTCCCATTGCTCACCAACGGAATCTCCACAGAATTTCAAGGTGTGCAATAAAATGACTCCACAGCCACGAAAATCTACTGGAACACTCATAAGTTAAAAACAATAACACAAAAACATTCAAGGCCAGGCTGGATGGTGTAGAGGAAGGTCATGGCAGGGGGATTGGACCAGATGGGCTCCAAAGGTCCCTTCCAACCCAAAACATTTGGGGGTCCCATAAAACCACACATCCCAACTGACCCAGAGCTGCAAGGGCAGCTTTTCAGAGGAAGGAAGAAAACATTGGAATGGCACCAAGCAGAAAGTGATAGGATGGGGTCAAAATGATTTCTAAAGGCGTAAGAGCAGGACCTAGCTTCACTGTAACCAGGATGTTATTTTCATGCTGTTGTTTTAATCAAACCAGGTATAACTTGCCTAGGTAATAATCAGAGGATGAGGGGGAATGAACGGAGTCTTTAGTAAATATGTAGGCCCTAAAAATAAAGTTAGATATTCTTTAGTAAGTCAAGGTGAACCTGTACCTGTATCATAATCATATGATAAATTACCTTATTGTTAACTGTAAGCATCTGGTAACTAAATATGATTATTACCTTAAACACAGATCATGAGAATCTTAAACACAAATCATGAGTGTGGCAATTTCAGGCACAGCAGGTCAAGGGAAAAGCTCCTCTATTTAAAGTATCTGACTCCATTCTTATATACACTTGTATAACAGGCAAGAGATTGGCTGCACAGATCACCACCTCTTTGACCTGGATGGTGAACATCACCATCAATCATATTTCTCCTCCCAGAGGAGAAACATGTAAACACAATAGATAAATTGTAAAAATATACATTGTTTTCTTGAAGCTGTGTGAGAATCTGCACTGCAAGATTTCAAACACTGGAAATCAAGAAAACTGAGGGTGACACATGAGAATCCATTGTTCCAAATTCATGCTTGGGTAAAATCAATAGAACAATGGGGTTTAATGGTTAACATGTATACTTGTGTAACAAGAAAACATAAAACTGTGTCTATTCCAAACTTGTGGTGGAGCCAAGATTGGGGTCCTTGGAGCCCTGGCTCTCAGAGCTCTCTCCAGTAAAGCACCACATGCAATTATTCCCTGATTGTGTGCTTTTCCTACACTAACAAAGGAATTGAGGAGGGCAGGGAGGAGCAGGCTGGGCTCTGGGGAAGGAGCAGACCCACCTTGGCCACGGCGGGGCTGCCGGCGGCGTCCTCGGGGGCCAGCTGCACCCTGGCCCTCTCGTAGGCCATGTCCATGTCTGACTTGGCACTGCTGGAACTGTCTGAAACGAGGCAAAAAATCCTGCTCTGAGCACCTCCTGTACTGCAGTTTCTCAGAAACAGAGGGTAACACACCAAACTGAGCAGCTCTAGCAAGCAGCACCTTCATTTTCCTATTATTTCCCAGCTCCTTTTGACCTGGAACTTTAAATCTTCCCATCTGAATTTGGGTGTACAACACATCCCAGAATTCCCACATTCACTCTTGTGCATTGTTACAGTCATTATCTGAAGGTTGTTTGGGGGGTTTTTGTCCACTGAGAATTGGCAGAGCACTGGACAGAGGGAATTTCTGATAACTTAAAACTTTGAGGTGTTTTTTATGCCTTTCTGCAAAATTGCCTGAGGTGATGCTGCTGATGGTTCATATCAGCTGCTGCATCTTATTTTCCATACTCCACAAATCCTTAAAATCCTTCATAGGATGAACATTAAGTTTCAGGGGCAAATTTCCTCATTTGTGAGAGCAGCTCACCCTCTGAGCTGATCTATTGCTCCTTCTAGATGTTGATGGGTTCATAGAAAAGGTGGGATCTGCTGAAGAAATCTTATTTCTTTTAAAAGCTTTTTGGAAAAATTAGGCATATTTTCCATTCAGTTCCACATCCTTGCAAGTCACAGCCTGTAGATTTACAGAGTTGTTTAAAAATCATGCAGAAATTGCAATTTCCTTTCACAAATAAATCTATAATAATTTCCATCTTATTTCTATGCTTAATATAGCTCCAAAATAAACTATTCAAATAAGTTTACATTTTCCTCCTTATACCTTTTGCCTTCAGTCACTACATTTTTCTTACACTTTTGCTTTTTTAAATACAAATTGCTGCTCAGGAATAAGCTGGGCCCTTTGGAAAAGCAATTGCCTTTCCTGACTGATGAATTCTGTCACCGGATAAATTCAAGTTTTTAATTCTGAATTCTTTCCCCACCTGTCCCTCCCAAGAGACACAGACCTGAATTTGCCCAGGACTGCCCCAAACTTTGGGAAGTTGGCTTTTGGAACCAAAATTTACACCATTGTGTAAATGTGATTACACCATTGTGATTTATGATCACGTGACAATATCACTCTACCATGAAGGATTGTCCATAAATTTCATTTCAAAACCACAATTTTTATCTCTGAAGGGGCTTGACTCCTATCTCCCACCCCAGCTAGGCCAAGGGAAGAATCCCACTGCCACAAATACTCAGCTCTACCTCAGAGTAATCTTTCCAATTCATCTTGAGGAAATGGCCTTGAGTTCTGCCAGGGAAGGTTTAGATTAGACATTAGGAAACATCTTCTCATGGAAAGGGTTGTAAAATACTGGCACAGGCTGCCCAGGGCAGGGGAGGAGTCACCACCCCTGGAAGTGTCCAAAGGACATCTGGGTGTGCCACTTGGGGACGTGGGTTAGGGGTGAACACAGGGGTGGTGCTGGCCTGACAGCTGGACTTGAGGATCTGAAAGGTCTTTTCCAACCTTAACCAGGATTCTGTGATCTACAAATACAAACAAATCTTTGCACATTTCAAACCTGCCACTGGGATCATAATAAAGTCATTTAATGATCAGCCTCCAAAGAAGAAACCCAACAAGTTGACCCAAAGTTGAACATCATCAGAACTTACAAGCCAACAGATAAAAAATTAAAATAAATAGTAATGCTGTTGATGCCATTAACTGAATTCCCTGCACACTGCAGCATTAGAGACCTTAAATCAGCTATAAACAATAAACTGGATGTGTTTAAAAAAGGACTGGATATGGCACTCATGGTTTGGTTGAGGTATTAGGGCTGGGTTGGACACGGTGATCTTGAAGGACTCTTCCAATCTGGTGATTCTGTGAATTCTGTGAAGTGAGATAGTAGGAAAAGCAGCTCCATATGAGCTGATCTGAGTCCCTGTCAATCTCCCTGCCCCCCAAATCCCAAACTCCTGAGCCCAACACACCAGGAGCATTTCCAATCTGAACACTCAGGTTCAACCCAAACACTGCGATTTCGGCCCCGCAGGCAGGGAAAGCATCTCCTCCCCAGCCCTGCACCTCAAAAACCCGGGGACAGGAGAACGAGGAGGCATCCTAAGGATGAAAGCTGCTGTCTGCTCAGAGCAGGAGCCTCCCCTGAGGCGTGGTGCCCACACTGTGATTTCTGGAGCTGCCTGGCTGCTGCAGGATGAGCAGCACGTGGAGCCAGTGCAGGAGGGGAAGGAGAGGGGGCCGGAGAGGGGGCAGGAGAGGGGGCAGGAGAGGGGGCAGGAGAGGGGGCAGGAGAGGGGGCAGGATCCTGTGTGAGGAACACACGGTGTCCCACACACTGCTGGGATGGGGATGGAAGGCACTGCACAAACAATGGCAGCTGCCACAGTCCCTTGGCAGCATTCCCAGCCTCCTCCCTGCCAAGTTCTGCCAGTCCCACATCAGGGCTTTGGGGAAATGGCACCTTCTCCAATTATTGGGGAAAAAAACCACCAAAATAATAAAGGACAACTGCTGTTTAATCTTAAAAACAGAGTTAGGAAGACTTACTTCCAGGGACAATGAAGGGGTGAAGTTGTTACATCCAAAAGGCCCTGCTGTTTTATTTTTTGCTCTCTAATTTCTCTGTCCCCCAGCCCAGATGCTTCAATGAATTAATTCTGTATTTCTCCACACAAAGTTAGTACACTGATAAAGCAGAGTAGCCTGGGCTGGCAGAATCCTATTCCCTCATCTACACCACTGCTGTTTCAAGTTAGGTAACTACACAAAAAACCCCAGAAAAACAAATTTCATCCAGCCCCAGGAGCAACTGAGGCAGAAGTGTTTTCTCCCAAAGCAATTTTTAGCAGTGTTTATTAATTCTAACGACAAGCAAATCAAGGAGATGTTGAGATAACAGCACTTGTATGACTCCAACAGTTTTTCCCCTCTCTTAATTAATAATAAACATAATCAATATTCCATGGAATCTGAACACACAGTAAGCAGTGGAATAGAATCTGAAGCAAGATCTTGATCTTTTCATTACAGACATCAAGACAGTCTCTGTGCAAGCTAAACAGTGAGAAGAAATCAGCTCTGTTACCTGAGGCAAATCATAATTACCCAATTAGATACGCTCCTTCTGTCAGTAAAAATTAATTTGCTCTCTTGCTAAGCTCTGTGTACCTTGGTATAACTTTTATGATACATAAAAGGAGAAAGGAAGGACAGATGGACATAACCACTGAGAAGTTTGCAGGGATCCTTCCATATTAAAGCTCCTAAAAACACACAAGGACTGTCCCTGAGAATGTCACAGGGCTGCACAGGCAGAGCTCACTGAACTGCCTCATTTAAGGGGCTGTGTTCAGGGCAAGGATTAATTAATTTACCACTGAATCAAGGCTGCTGGTGCATTTTATAACTCCTAGTGTAAAACAACCTCAGACATGTGAAAATCAAGCCAAGTCTTGTGTGGGTCACTCAGTATTTTCTCTTAATTTGTCTCTCTGGCTTAGAAAGATGATCTGCTTACCCCAGCCGAAGTCCCATTTCTCCATCACATCCACCCCTTTGGACAGTAACACGAAAACCATGAAAAAATCTAAGTGGGACCCCTTCCACTTGCCCAGCAGGAACTGGAGAGGAAACAAATCAGCCCTACAGTGTTAAAATTGAAGGAGCTCCTCTCTGTGCACACCAGCAACTTCCTGTGGCAGCAACAAGTGACACAAACCTTACCCTGGGGACAGCTCTCAGTGCTGAGGGCTCCCTCAGCCTGGCTCACTCCTTCCTTGCCTCCAAGCTTTTCAACCCCTCACAGCATGTTCCTTCGCCCTAAGTCATTTAATAGTCAAGGTGAGCAATAAAAGCATCCTCTAAAGTACCCAGGGCACCTTTATTCCACTGTTTAATAGATTAAACATTTCTTTATTAACAGTACCTGAGCATGACCTTGGAATTCCCTCACAGAGCTCATTTTTTACTCATGTAACAGAGTGACAGATGCCTGTGTTCTGTGATTCCCACAAGAACTCCAGTTTCTCCACCGTGGAACACAAAGCTGCCCTAAACACCAGGCCCAGAGGAAAACGTCTCCAGTGGAGTGACTAAAGCTCCCCAAAATGATACTGCAGCATCAAAGCAGCCCAGCCTCATAACTGTCTCCTCAGAGCATCCCATGATCCATCACCTTTATTATCCTCTCTAAGGAACATTCCTCTAAAAGCAGCAAAGCCATGTAATGTGCTTTTTGGGACAATCAGCCAAGCAAGAAACATGTGTCATCTTTTATATGAAAGATGATGGCCTATCATCATAATTCAGCCTGATTCAGTAATATCAATTAATAAAGCTCTTCATTTGCAGGTCCTGGAAGCCAAATGATGTTCCTCATTGCTGATAATGACAGCAAGGGAATGCTCCCTTGGATAATAGTCCATTTGTTGCTAAATAATTTTTTGTCCAGTGAGTTAGGAAGCAGCACCACTGCAAGATGATTATCTACCATGAACAGGACTGCAAGATGATAATCCACCATAAACAGGAAAATTATCTAGCCCAGCACTCCAGAGACCATGTAGTTTCCCCCATGATTAGATAAATCACATATTTCCCACCATTTTGCCAAGCACTACTTACTAGAATTCTCTGTAGACCCTGCATAGGGAGGTGATGAAAGGCTTCTTCTGAAAACATGCTCAGAGTGTTCTGTACCAGAAATCCTCAACATATCTGAAATTTAAAAACAAATGTTGTAAACACAAGCTATCCCCTAATGAAGTAAGTTACACTAACAAGAAGAACCTTTAACTACCCACTATTAAAGGCTGACTTAATTATTCTGAAACACTGACATTAAATACTGTTTAAACATTTTTCCTGGTTTTGATTTAAATACTTTTTTTCCATCTGCAGAGGCAAAATTCAACTCCATCTATCTTCCTGGCTTTACCCTCAGTACTGAGTCTTCAGGCTGAAAAGACACATGCCCAGCAGCTCTTCTGCTGGGGTCTAGAGTGCTGAATTTTCCCAACTCCCTCTCTGCATTCAAAATGAGGAGTCACTTATTTTTCCCCTTTCCTTCATCCCTCAATATAATTTAAAACACAGTAACATTTCCCCATTGAAGGCAAGGACTATCCAATGGCTTCAAACCTGAAATTAATCTAAAACAATCCTTAACTACTCTGATAAAATCCTCTGATCAATAGCAGTGATATCAACAGTGGATCAAATGTGCTGCAAGGACATGGGAATGGCCTCAAGCTGAAGGAGGGCAGGGTTACACTGGATTTGGGGAGGAAATTCTTTACTATTAAGGGCAGTGAGGCCCTGGCACAGGGTGCCCAGAGAAGCTGTGGCTGCCCCTGGATTGTCACGTTTTCAGACAAAGGGCAAGGCAGACAGCAGAAGGGCAGGTAGGAAAGGTCTTATTTTAACTTTTTTACTTCATTTTATATACACTTTGACAAAAAGGCAAAAGATTGGTTACAGAGGCTGCCACCTCTTGACCTCGTTGGTGAACATCACCATCAATCATATTTCTCCTCTAGGAGAAATAAACAAAATAGGTAAGTTTTAAATATATACATAGTTTATCACGCAGCTGCATGAGAATCTCCACTATAAAATTGCAAACACTGAAAAGCAGGAAAATTTAAGGCAACACTGGACCCCTGGCAGTGTCCAAGGCCAGGCTGGACAGGGCTGGGAGAAGCCTGGGATAGAGGAAGGTGTCCCTGCCCATGGCAGGGGGTGGCACTGGGTGAGGTTTAGGTCCCTCCCAACCCAAACCAGTCTGGATTCTGTGTGATTTTAATACAAAAACTAAAGAAGATCCCAGAGCACAGCTCCCCCATGTTTCCAGAAGCATTACCCATTTCCAGTGCTTCCCCAGACTTTTCCAACTTTTCTCCACGCTCCTCCTCCAGAGCACTGGACGATTGTCTCTTCCCTGCCTTCCCTCCGGCGGTGACGCTGCTCACGGAGATCAGGGGGATGCCCTGGCTCTGCTGGGAGCAGCAAGGGGACAAATAAACATCAGCCACCCCCTGACATGTGTGTTCCACACCCTGCAGCCTGCACAGACCCCTCCAGGTACTGCTCAAGTCGTGCTGATCAGTCCCAGACCCCAAGAGTGGCTTGCCCTGGGATCTGCAGCTCCCTCAGTGCATCCCCAGCAGGGCCTGGGGAGTCCCAGCTTGACACTTTGAGCATCCCCTGACCCTCTGCCACCCTCTTCCCACTGCTCCAGGCAGAGGTGACATCAGCAGCCAACAGCAGAACTGCTGAAGCAGGGGGCAGAGCACACACATCACTCTGGAATGATGCACTTGGGAAGTTTAAGCCTCCCCACCAATTCCCCAGGCATCAGTGTAGGCTGGCTTTTATGGGCTAGTTATACAAGTGCTCAGTCCTCAAGCACTGCCATTATGAAATTAATGTGTAGCATTTGCTTTATGACCTTCTGGAAGGAGGCAAACCTCCCTGTGCCCTGCCAGGAGAGCTGAGGCCTTGCCTGCCAAACTCACACAGCTGAAGAGCTCCGTGGTCAGCCCCAGGTAGTTGTGCAAGGCCAGGAATGTCACCCTCTGCAGCCTCACCATGATGATCTGCAAACAGGGAGTGAAGAAGCAATAGCAATGCATTCAGCATTCTCCCACACTTGTTCTGGCATTTAGACACAATCATGCACCAGAGTACCTGAACACATTCTATAAAATACAGACTGTACCCTAAGCTGAAATTCCTTTTAGCAGCTGATAAACTGAGACAGAGATAGATTCAAATGACTTCACAATCATTTGATGCCATGAGAATCCCAAGTCTTACTCCCAAACACCAAATGCTTTTTATTTTCTATAAACAACAGTAATAAAAGTGCCTTGAAATAGAAGTATTTGCTTCCAGTCTTGCTCATTTAAAAAATTATGCCAGCTCTCCCCATAGAGAACCTGTCCCACAGGCACTCAAGCCTAACACTGGGATCAGTGGCACCTTGCTCTGCCCTGTCAGCTAATTCCCACTCCTGAACCATCCTCTGTTTTTTATCAGCTCTCACAAAGCAAATTAATTTGGTGTTAATGATCTGTTCTCCTTCAACCAGCAGAATGAGGAGGTTCATGTGTTGCTCATAAATCATCCAGAGACCAGAACAGTCTGCAAGGACAAACAGATTCAGAAGTGATAGCAAAGCAAAAGGACAGCCCAGAGCAACTCCACTCCTGGGGTCACCCTGTGGCTGCCACACCAGTGGGACAAGGCACCACCCCTGGAAATCCTTCATCCTGATCCCTGCAGCAGATGCTCACCTGAGAGCTGAGCCCCTGCAAAGCAACAGAAGGTGAACACAGAACTGACACAAAGCACAGCTCCTCCCTCAGGTGCTGACAGAGGGTTCTGAGGTGAAAATTCACACGTCACTCTGAATTTTGTGACTCTTACAAAGCATCAGCCCTCAGCAAACAGCTCCTGAGGGTCCTGCAGTCCTGTTTCAGGACATGTGACAGTCTGCTCATGACTCAGTGATTCTGGAGCCCTCCTGGTGCACCCCAAGCTGCAGAGCCCACACCAGCACCGTTCTACTCCCCAAGGACCAACAAACTCACACTGCAGCTCTGGCTGATTGATGAGGGTATCACAGGCAGAAACTCAATTAATGGAGATACATAAATTATTTTTCCTGCTGTGATAATGCTGGATTATTTTGTCTAAGGCTCAACAGCCAGGAGAAAGCAGAACAAGCCCAAATCTTGATAAGCTGTGCTGAGCAATTCTGTATCTATCAAAGGATGGATGATGAGCTGAGCCTCTAAACATCCTCCTGTAACCTGGAAATGAGGGTGGTTCCCCCTTCCCTCTCAGCTCCACCTACCTGCACCACTCTGACCAGGGTTTCAGGGTATTTCTGGAACACATCCTGGAAGGCAGTGGCTGGAAGCCTCAGGATTGTGGATGGAGTGGCTGCTCGGGCTGAGACAGTTTTATAAGGAGCAGGGTGACCCTAAGAGAAAGTTCCAGAGACACACAGGGTTAATCCATCAATTATCCAATCCAATTCTTCCCAAATTCCTGTTGTCTGTGGCTGACAGACCACAAAAAAGCCTTGAGCTGGTGCTCCATGACCACGGGGGGTGTAATGAGGGGAATTACACCTGCATTAGAGACAGGGGCAGGGAAATAAAAGCTCCAGGGAGTTGGATCAGGTTGAGGGAAGTGCCAGGCTCTCAGCTCTGACACAGTTTTATTACACAGCCAACCTTCAGAAGTATTTGAAATCCCAGCTAGTCAAGGCTGCAGAGAAAAGAAGGTTTGTTGATTATCTGTACTGACAACCAAGCTATTTGCTGCAAAAACAACCCCTAGACTCACACAAACAGTGAAAAACACAACAAAATTGACCAGTAATTACAGACATAATGGAGTAAGACAAAAGACAGGCAGACTTCTTGTGTTTCAAGATATATATACATATTTTTTCATATATATGAAATATTCCATGTGACAAAGCCAAACAGCTTCTCTTTACTGGAGACAAAGTGGGTCTAGACCATCCTGCTCAGAGAACAGATGGAGAACTAACAAACAAATGAAAAGTGGGTAGAATACAGAGAATTTTTCACACTGGAAGGCAAGCCTTTGGGTTTGGATTCTCCCCCTTAAATAAGAATAGCTTTTAACAATAATCTACTGCCAAACACTTGGATAAAAAGACAGACAGACAATGCCCCTTTTACCCACTTAATAAACGCTGGAAACAACATCTCTAACTCATAAATTAATTTACCAATCCACCAAATATTGATTTACACAGTATTTATAAGACAAAATGAGCCTTTTTACAGCACAGAGCAGGAGCAAAGGAAGAAATGGAGTTTCTATCTCAACAGCACTCACAGCCCCAGCAGCCTTCCCCCTCCTGAGCAAAGAAGGCACCTCTTTCCCAACACTGACACACAGATGTTAAATGCTGATTACAAACCAAACTGCCTGCAAGGCTTGCAGAGCATCAGACAACTCCACACGAGCACTTTGAAGGAATTCCTGCCTAAAGAACCCAGCAAAACCAAACAAGAGACTTTTTCTAATCACTCTGGAAAATAAAGCTGCAGCTCTGTCTGCCTGCTGGTCTGGAAGGCACCATGAAGCAGATTCTAAAATTAAATTAATTGGAACCAATTTCTTAATTACACCAACTTCAGCTGACCTTTTTATAAAATCTGGGGATGATATTAATAGCCTTGATTTCCAAGTTCCTGAGGGATCTGAAATTTTAAACATCTCTTTGACCTACAGTGCAAAGCTGCCAGTGTCCTCGATTTTCCCAAGTTTCTTTTAATTAAGTAAAGAAATTAACAAATAACATTTCTCTGCTTTGGCTGTACCCAAAAATAAATGCAACAATCCTCTTTTACAGGCCAGTTTGAAGTCTGGCTTTACACAAAGAATTAATTTGGACTTCTTATACTTACATGTGAAAAAAAACATATATAGTCTGCTTTTAAGCACTTGCCATCAACTGTATTTCCTACCCATCTCTACAGCAAATATATAGTAAAAAACTAAGGAATTATTAAATCTTTAGTTGCTGGACAAGGATAAGCATCGAGTTTAATGGTGTTTCATGAGTTATTCCAAACTGAGCCCTGGGTATCCCAGAACTCTGATCCCCAGTCTGCCCAGTGAAGTGTTTGGGTTTTTCTGGAAAGTGCTCAGTGCAGATAACCTCAGAAAAACAGCTTTAGGATAATAACAGATAATGCTGCAGAAGCCTTTTTCTCCAAAGAACAGCCCATTCCTCCAAATTCTCAGCATATAATTTTGCCTCTTTGAAATCCCTGCATGAGAGCAGCTCTCCTGAAAGGGCCAACACCATGGTTAATGGGGCTGGAACATGCAAGAGCTGCCAGAGGAGGAAATGTTCCATAATTGTCACTTCTCTCAGATCTAATGTTGTGAGCAGCACAGGGAGAATACTACACTCAAATTATACTATTTTGCAATCACACACTGAGATGACAAGAACAGTTGAGTTATAATCAGTTATGAAACAGGTTTTTTTCAACAGAGAACTTCTTGTTCTCAGGGCAGGTAACTATTTACTTCTGTCTCCTTCCAAGAGCTGAGGCATCACCTCCAAGCAGCAGCTGACAGTTTATGGCCAAATCCAACCAAGTCTGGTCAAGAAATCCGCTGCAAGAGACACAGATGTGTCACATTCTCCCACCTGCAGTGGTAGCTCCTTTTTGGACTAGAAAATCTGGCACTTTCTCCCTATTTCCATGGCTGGATTTTGTCTTCCTCTACTCCTTCCTGACATCCTCTACACCAACACTGCTGCACCCAAAGCTCCTGCAGCCATCAATCACTTCTTTATAACCTCATCCATCTTGTCAGCCCTGCAGGCTCACCTTTATCCAAGTGTTTTTCCAGCTACTTTTAATCCTGACTTTCATTTTTCCCCCCCTCAATCACTGCCATTTGATCAACATCCCTCACAGCCTCTTCTTTTTTCAACCTCCTTATTCCAACTATGCCACAAGGCCCCAGTTTTCCTAAGGCCATCTCCACATGGAGGACAGGAGAAGAGTGACCCCAAATCTCCAGCAATCAGCATCACATGTCTGCTGGAGCAGTTCACCCTGGATGAACACTGACAGTTCAGGGAAAAGCTCTGGCTGCACACACAAGCTCTCAGCAAGAGCTGCTGAAAGCAGAGACATCAACAAGGCTCAGCTCAGAGATTTCTTTTGTATTTGAGGCAGTTTCAAGTCAGAGCCATTAACTGCACCTCAGAATTGTTCCAGAATACCAGGAAAGGGCCTGCAGATTCTTGGATTCAAAAGCTTCCAATTTCTCCTCAGAATCTGGAGAAAGCAGCATTGATCTGTTCCCAGAATTAGTGGAGGCTCATCCCACAGCTGCTACCTTTGTGTTTAGCAGAACTAATGGGACTTTTCAGTTTAAAAGCTGGAAGATTCATTTAGAAAAACACCTCTGGTGTGACATTTCTTTTAGGTCCACCAACAAGACCTTGACACTTCTTGCAGCAACCTCAACTTTCTTCACAACTCTCAACTAAGTGAGGGACCAGCCTGCCATCACATGCTGCAAAATCAGTCAAAAGAATCACAAATTCAGCTCAGACTGGGATCCTCTCTGAATACACCCTTCCTTCACATCAGAGCCATGTGTTTCATGGTGCAGTGAAATCTAATCCAGGTTATGGTGTCTGCAGGGTGTTCCAAGACTCCCTCACTGATTTGGGATGACACTGAGGGGTCTCCTCTGTTTTGATCCAGTGCTACTTCCTCTCCCCTTGCCTATTTTCATGCTACTCCTCTACCTGAAGTCTGCAAGAAACATAAGGAAGAGGAAAAACAGCAATGAAACAAGCAGTTTACGAGCTGGGAAGTGAGGCACAAAAGAGTTGTAAAAATAAATGAGAACAAGTTTAGCAAGAAATATTTCAAGGTTTTTTCATTACAGATTCTGCAGACTGCTAACTCTGCTCAGCACACTTTCGATCATTTTTATTTTTTGTTACTTACCAGTGGTATAACTAATGAGAAAGAGAAAAAATGACAGAAAGAGAATTAAAAATGAGAAAAAATTACTGGCAACCACTTTTTTTTAAAGAAAACAAAGCCATAAAGCACTGCTATACAAGGATCTCTTTTCTTATATTCCTTTTGAACAAGCAAGAGCATGACTGGCACTCATGTTCCTTTACAATGGCCCTGCTGTTTAGAATATTGTCAGGAAGAAAATTTAGTGGTGGAAGTAACAAGGGCAAAGGTACTAATATGGATTTACAAACATATTATGAATTTGACAGCAAGAACTAGACTTGTACAGCCCAAATTATTCCCTTTCTACATAGAAGACTGTGACTAAGCTTAAAACATGTTATCACTGTCAATAGGTTTTATGGGAACTACAGATATACATAATATAGATTTACAGATAATGTGGATATAGAGGGGTGTGCCTGCTTTTGGAAGTGACAAAGAACACTTCAGAGAATCCTTTAACTACTCACACACAGCAATGGCAGCTTTTGATGAACAGAGACAGCCAAGTATGGCAGACACATGACACAGGGTCAAACATCAACAACTTATTGATCAGATTTATCTTCATCCTCTCAAATCCCATCCTACAAAAATCCTTCAAGAAAACACCTCCATTTGAATTCAACACCTTCTATTTAGGCATTCCTGAAGTGATTTCAGCAAAACCATCAGTCCAATTCCAACTGCAACAAAATCCACCAATTTTGCACTGAATAGGTGGAGCATTCAGCTCGTCCTGGCCCTGCCAAAGAGCACAGCCCTCAGCTGGCCACCAGCACCACTGATGTAACAAAACAAAATAAATCCATCACCTCTGGTTTCACGGTATAATTACAGTACTAACAACTGTCAGATTTATTTTCGTTAGACTAAATAAAAACAAATTCATTAAGTAACCCATCAAACATGTAAAAGCTTGGACTGCTGGGCCCCAGCCTGGTCCTGCTCCTGCCTCAGTTGTGATTTGAGCAAGTCAAACTATAATCTCAGTTTTCCAAACATAAAGGGATCACTCAAATCCTCCTGCTAATCAGAAGAAACCAGTCGAGCACACCTTTCACAACCACCTTGCAAACCACAAAGCTCAGCTTACACCTGCAAAGGAGGAGGAGAATTTTCAACAAAACCATTTTGCATTCTGCTTCATTCCTAGGAATGCCCAAGGCCTGTTTCTCTGCCCTGTCAGAGTCCAGGGCATCCCTCTGGGTGCCCTGGATGGTCACAGACCTCGGCAGAGAGGCTGGGACCCGAGCAAGAGGGTTTGAGATCTGTACAAGAGGGTTTGTAATCCTGGCCAGGGGGGTCTGGGGTCTGTCCAAGGGGGTTACCTGGCACAGAGCCCAGGGAGACACAGGCTTTGATTTCAGTCCATGGAAAAAGCTTCCAACACAGAGAGGAATTACAAATCACAAGGGTGTGGCAGACAGCAGGGTAGTTTATCACCAGGTGGAAAATTTGGTAGTTTTGGGATTCTTAGAATGGAGGTGAGTGGGGAACAAGATGGAGATTTTAGGGCA
>JBBMKD010000049.1:8860588-8870652 GCA_037834095.1 Argya squamiceps
CCGCTGCCGGTCCCGGTCCCGGTGAGTCCCGGCCCTTGTCCCGCCCGGGCGGTCGCGGCTCCCCGGGCCGGGGGCGAAGGGCGCTGAGCGCAGACCCCGCCCGCCTCCGCCAGGGGGCGCGGCCGCGCCAGGCCCCGCCCACACCGCGGGCAGCTCGCTGCTGATTGCCGGGGAAAGCCCCCCTCGAGCCGGTCAGCGCGCGTGCAGCTGGGGCAGTATCGGCGCTGCGGATTGGCTAGCCCGGCCCGACCAATGGGAGCAGGCGCTGTTGGGGTGTGCGGAGGCGGGAGCGCGGCGGGGCTGCTCTGGGTCGTGAGGGGAGCGTGGGCCCGGCGCGGTTTGGGGAGGTCTCGCTGCTCCCAGGGGCTGACTTCGCCTCGGCTGAGCCTCCCCGGGTGTTCTCCGGGACTCGCTCCGGCTTCGCTGAGCCCCCGGTGCCTGCAGAGCCCAGCTCCGGCCCCGCTGAGCCCTCGGTGGCCGGCATGGGGCTGCTGACCCAGCTGGTCCGCGGGCTGGTGCGCGGCGCCGACCGCATGTCGCCGTTCACCAGCAAGCGCGGCCCCCGGAGCCACAACAAGGGCCGCGGTGCCAAGAAGCTGGGCGTGCTCACCCGCAACAAGAAGTTCCTCCTCGTCAGGGAGATGGTGCCCGAGTTCGTCGTGCCCGACCTGACGGGCTTCAAGCTGCGGCCTTACGTGTCGTACCGCGCCGCCGAGGGCTCCGAGCCGCCCGTGACGGCCAAGAAGCTTTTCGACGAGGTGGTGGCTCCGCGCATCGAGAAGGACGTGAAGGACGGCACATTCGACCCCAGCAAGCTGGAGAAGTACGGCTTCGAGCCCACGCAGGAGGGCAAGCTCTTCCAGCTCTTCCCAAAGAACTACGTGCGGTAGGGAGCGGGCAGTGACACCGCCGGTCAGCACGGGACAGGCTCTGTCACTGAACATTAAAGCAAACCCTTCTACCTTGTTCTTCTGTAATATCTGATTTAAATCCTGGGGGAAATCTGCGGTTTGATTTCCCATCCATGACTGGTAATTCCTCTCTGGGTGACAGTTGTGTGATGAGCAGAGCCTTCTCTGGGGGTTCTGAAGGTGAGGGGTCCATGACGTTTCTAAATACAAAGCACTGCAAAGTTTTAAGAATTAAACTTTAAAAATTAAATTAAGACTGAAAAGGTTCACTTTGGGAGAAAAGAAGCAAGTTTAGTGGATGGTCTGTGAGCAGTCTGTGGTAAGTGCTGACAGATGAGTCCTTAGGGTGGTGGTTAAACCTCCACATTTTCGGGGCTGGGCAGGGCTGTGATGGAGTGAGGGTGCTGCAGTCCCAAATCCCAGAATTGTGATCAGGGATCAGCCACAGGGGGGAAGTCACAGCTTTTCCAACTGAACTGGGCATTTTCCACCTCCTGTGAAGCTGATCAGAAGTTACACACAAGTTTGCTGCTGTTGGCAGAGGTGGCCCCTCAGCCCTTCCCTTGTGAGACCTGCTGCCCAGCCAGGGCACTCTGCAGGTGGCTGCAGGGCTGGAGAGCAGATCCTGTGCCCTTTGATGCCAATTCCTGCCCGGTCCTGACTGCACCATTTGCCTCCTCCCCCAGTGAAGGCAGATCATAACTGGGGCTCCTCATTTCCCTGAGCAAAGCAAGGCCTGGCCTGGAGCCTGAGCCAGGCTGGTCCCGGTGGTGACACCGCTCCAGCCTCGCTGCCCTGGGGCTGTTTCCTCTCGCTGTCACACGGCAATAAAAGGCATTACAACCTTTAAAACAGCGTCATCAGCACATACAGGGACACACCCTCGGTTCTCCCGGGAAACTGGATTGTCCTCTGACTCCCAAAGAACATCTCACCCCTTGGAGCCCGAGCTATCCCACGCCAGGGCAGAAGGTCCTCGTAAGGACTAAGTCATTTGATTTTTAAAACTCAAAACAACAAAAAAAGAGATAAATTACTTATATTGGTTTTATTTTAGAAACATCCAAAAATAGCATGTTTTTTTCTTTAGCAAAAGCACTTGTTTTCATTACTAATGTCAGTCTTCATGTAACAGTGCTCCAGGATGTTTGCTAAAATACACATTCACCCTTGAGAAGGGGGTTTCAAAGCAGCAAAGTTTTCAGCTGCTGGACCTCGTTTGGTTGCAGCACTGTTACACAGAGACCTGTTGCTGGTGTTTCTTTCCCTCCAGAAAATTAATTCCTTAGGACCCTCAGAGACAAACCATGCAGGCTAAAAGTTACTGATATAGTTTAAGCTGGTTTTTTTTTCTAGGAACAGAGAAAATGTTCTAGAAAGGGTGTTTTGGATATTTTACAGTGAAACAGAGTAATGAAGCAACCATGAGAAATCCTGCAGCCATTCCTGGAGGTAGTTAGGGCAATGCTGTTAAGATTTTGGTTTCTGTGTTTGTTTTAAACTTTAAAAGATGTCAAGAAACACCACTTATACTTTTTGGAGGCTTTGATCTTAAAGCTGTTCACCTTTTAAAAACTGAGCTTGACTTTGGACCTAAAGTGGCTCTGTGGAGAGCAGAAAGCTTGAGCTGGGTCCTGAGAGGCCATGGGGGTGGTTGAGTGGCACCAAAACATGGTGGGGTCACTACAGGATTTATCTGAACCAGGGTTTGCTTGGCTGGGAATGATGAAGGAGTTTGGAGTCTGATGAAAAATGATGGAGAAGCAGCAGGATCCTCCCAGGGAGGAGCCCACAGCACTCCCCATCACAGCAGGCAGTCTGCACTTCCTTCTGGAGCAGAACTTCTCTCTGTTAACCATCACTGTGAGCACATGGCACTGGATCTGAGCTCTTCTCCAGGGACACAGCCATCACACAGCCAAGCCTCTGCTCAGGGGCTTCTCTGAGACCTTCAGGAAACCTTCTGATCACTCACTGGCTCTGCACAGCAGCACAGCCAAGTCTGGTTTGTCAGGGAAGGAGAACAGCCTTAACAGATCCATTGTGAAATGCAAACCAGCCTTGAAAGGATTCAGGTCTGAGGTACAAAGCAGCAGCCTGTGAGAGGAGGGCTGTTTCACTTGGAACTGGGACATTAAGGGAAAAACTAAATAAACCTGTCCAGGTATGACTTTGCCTCTTCCCTCAGTGCTGAAAATAAAACAGCAGGAATTCCATCAGTGTTGGCCCTGAAGGACTCCCAAGCTCAACAGCAAGATGGGAAAGCCCAGCAGGAGTCAGGGCATTCAGTGCAGTGTCACTGTCAGTTCAGGAGTTTTCCTCCCTCGTCCCCTGGGTCAATGCAGACTTTGAGCTGTTCTTTCAGATGGAGATCCAGGACTTGGCACATCTGGAGGGGTCACCAGGCTCATCTCCCACTTCCAGACGTGGAGGATGTTGTCATAGAAGGAACAAGTGGCCACAATGCTGGTTTCTTTGGGGCTGTCTGGAGACCTGCCTGAGTCACTGCCTCTGTCCAGGCCCATCCCGTTGGGTCTCTTGGCTCCCGAGTCAGAGCTGCTGGCTGACCCCAGATCTGCCCCTTGGGCAGCCAAATCTAAACTTCCCTTTACACCAGAGCCCCTGAGCAGTCCAGGATCCCCAGCCAGCTTTGGCCCTGCCACAGCAGGGCTGTCACTCTCCTCATCCAGGATTACATCAAAAGTAGCTGTAGGAGACTCATAAATTATCTTCAGGTTCTGGACCTGCACATTCAGCCTCTCGTCTCCCTGCCCTGATGCTCCCACGAGCTCCTCCAAAGGCTGGCAGGCAGCAGCAAGGTCCTGGCTTGCAGACAGGGAATCCCTTGGACACAGCCTTGACCAGTCAGCCCCATAGGCCAAGGAATTGTGCAGCACGTAGGATGACAGGATGATACATTCCTCTGTGTTTTCAGCTTTAAAAAAAAAAAAGAGATAAATGAAATGACTTAGAAATCAAGTTGTGGGTTGTGGCAGAGTGCTCAGCAGCCATTCCAGCATTGGCTGTGTCTCACAGGCAGAGTTCTCTGGTTATTGCCTTCACCACAGAGTGAAGCATCCCAGGAGGAAAGAGGCACTGACCATTTTCCAGCCACCCCTCAATGGCCTTGATTCTCCCTGGGTCAGTAGCAGGGGAGAAGAGGGTTTAACATGCATGAGGTTTAAGAGCATCATTATTCAAAGTGCCTACAAAGGCTCAAGACAGACAAGACTGATGATACCACAACCTTCACTGGGCTATGAACACACCTGGAGGATTGCCAGGTCCTGGTTATTTTTATTAATACATTGCAGATGTTCTTCCTGTCAGCTTTCAGCATTTGACTCTCACAGTAAATGGACATCAAGTTCCTTCCTTCCTTCCCCACACAGGAGAAATGCCATCCTCATTTCCTAAGCTGTGGATCTGCCCAAGGTCTGGAGACCCAGGAAGCCAACCATCCTCTGTCAGACTGCATTTGTAATGTGAATGCAAACAGCTTTTCCACCATGGAGGTACCTCGTGATCCACATGAAGGGCTTATTCATGTTATTCTGGATTAACCAGGCTGCAAAGCCCTTCCTTCCTGAGGCAATAACTGATTCCCCAGCAGGTCAGTGACTCCTGCTAACAGGAAATCACCACCTGACAGTCAGGAGCACCTCTGAACCATCACAATGAACACAAACCCAGAATGGTTGTGCCCTCACACCAAACACAAAGGTTTTCCTCCCGTGAAAAGAAGTTATGAGAGATTTACACACAGATAGTGACAGGGCCTTGGCACAACCATGCAGGCCAAGAGAGTGGAAAAGCTGGAAGTTGGAACAGAAATTTATGGAAACTGGAACAGAAGTCTGTGGCTATCAACACCATCTCAATGCTCCCAGCAAGAGCTGGAGCTCCCCATTAACCTGGAGCAGCAAAGAGCAGCCCCAGAGCTCCTCTGTCCCCTGGACACTCACCCAGGCTCCCACGGCAGTCCAGGATCTTGAAGCCACTCTGCATGCAGGCTGCCAGGAGCACAAAGTCACACGTGGGGTGCCACTTGAGCCTCCACACCCCAC
This sequence comes from Argya squamiceps, assembly GCA_037834095.1. Taxonomy (NCBI): domain Eukaryota; kingdom Metazoa; phylum Chordata; class Aves; order Passeriformes; family Leiothrichidae; genus Argya; species Argya squamiceps. The sequence goes on from JBBMKD010000049.1 coordinate 8,865,567, forward strand.
CCTCCACGGGGGTGTCAGCCAGGGGCTGCCTCATGTTCCTGGTGTCCCACAGCAGCACGTGCTCGTCGTAGCTGGGGACAAGCAGGCACAGCCCAGTCAGGGCACAGCAAAAAGGTTGTAAAGACCACGTGCTCTGCACCTCATGGAATGTCTCAAGAGGCAGCAGCACGTTCAGGTGACAGAGGTTGGTAACAGCTGGAAGGACTCACCTGCCTGTAGCCAGGAGATTCTCCCGGTGGGGACTGCACTGAATGCTGCACACACCCATGGAATGTCTGCAGAGGGAAGAGAGCAGTTAAATAAGGGCTCCTTCCTTAATTTCGAGCATTTTGAGTCCACATTATTCCATCAAGGTGTCTCAGGAGAGGTAAACTCAAAATTTCAGTCCAGTGACCCACCCAGAGTTCCATCTACACAGTCCAACACCTTCCCAGGGACAAAGCTTCTACTCACACCATCTCTCAGCACAAGTATTCTCTAGTAATATTTACCCCATAAACTGCTGCTCAAAGGCCCTTAGAATTCCAGCAGAACTCCATTCCCAGGAGACTTTACTCCCAAATTAGTATTTCCATAGCAATAGTCCCCAGTGTAATTAAGGTTTATGTACAGAATTCCACTGGAGAGCCGTGTGTATTGTTTAACCATTTTTTAAAATAAGATAGAAAAGAGATCACTTCAAATAACTAAAGAGTGGAGAACAAAGTAAAAAACATTCCATAATAATACATCCAAATTTAACACACAAAAATCTGCCAAAATAAAAGTGTAATTCAGCATCCTTTTTTAGAAAGAAACTACCACCCTCTTCACACGTGGAAGTCAGCATTTGGTTTATTGTGTTAAAGGACATTGATAAGAAAGTTTCAACCTGAAGTTCTGATTAAAAAACCTAACAGATGTCTCCATTTCCCCAGGGAGGCAGAACCAGGATCCACACTCACTGCACATCTCTGGATTCAGTGGCTCAGGAAGGGGCAGGGCAGCAGTGGGTGTTCCCACCCCTCTGCTGGAGGGCTGGGGGTGGGCAGGGCTCACTCACCTCCTGCTGGTGAACACTGGAGCCTCCGGACTGCACCTGGTGTCCCAGCCCTTGAGCAGGCTGTCATCCCCTCCTGCCCAGGGACAAAACACTGTCACCACCCTCAGCACCAGCCCTGAGCACGGGGCAGAGCAGTGCCAAGAGTCTGCAGCTCCTCCCGAGGGGCAGCTCCAATCTCTGGGGCAGGGACAGGAGCCAGGGAAGGGCTGGAGCTGGGCCAGGCTCAGGCTGGGGATCAGGGAAAGGTTCTTCCCCCAGAGGGTGCTGGCACTGCCCAGGCTCCCCAGGGAATGGGCACGGCCCCGAGGCTGCCAGAGCTCCAGGAGCCTTTGGACAGCCCTGCCAGGGGTGCCCAGGGTGGGATTGTTGGGGGGTCTGTGCAGGGACAGGGGCTGGATTGACAATCCTGGTCATCCCTTCCTGCTCAGGGCAGTCTGGGACACAGAGCTGATGCTTTCCAGCCCTGGGATCTCACAGAATTTAACAAAATCACACCCATCACCACAGAAAACACATGTGATGTCAATATGGTGGTACCCTCCCCACTCTGGTAAGAAAAAAAAATGAGAAGTCATAAAGACTGGACTCCAACAGCTCTCTGGCTCTTTGCATACTGCAGGAGAATAGAATCTTTTTTGCCAGTAGCCACCCAAAGTAGTTTTCAGGGTACAGCTTCTCCTAATTAACTCCAACCACTTTCCACCATCAAGAAAAGAAGCCTTTCACCCTTAACCAGAGGCCTCAGCTCTCTCAAGAGGTGATTCAATGGTTTGAATCACCAAAGCACACCCAACCCTGGAAAGAAAAAACCCAAGGAACACATCCCTAAACAAGGGGCCCCCTCCCCAACAGCCCCCAGGGAGATTCCCAGCCCATACAGACCTGAATACACAATATCAGTGTCCCAGTAATTAAAAGCAGCAATCCAGGCCTCAAATTTGTGAGCTTCCCACTGGTTCAGGACATGCACAGAAGGAGCAGATTCATCTATGGAGAAAAGATTCAGCTTCCCCTCTGAATCACTGCTGATCACTCTTAAAGGACATCCACTGCAGCAGGGTACACAAAAAACATTGGGAATTATGCAACAGTCAAATATTCCATTCAACTAAACAGACAGAGACTGGCAGCATGGTGGCAAGAATGACACATTCATACAATTCTTTTCAGCTTCATGTGAAAATCACCTGCCCCAGTGACTGCCACTCCCTGCTCTCACAGGGAGCAAGCACTCACACCCATGTCAGGAAAAAAACCACTGCTGGCTCTTGTCTTCCTCAGAGATGCAAAACTCCTTACATGCTTCACATTACATCAATAAACAAATTCCATGTGAAAAGGGCTCTTTTTTATTTTTTTTCTCTCCAAGTCAGACTGACAATGCCCTTTCATAGCCTCTTCCCTCTTCTGGAGTACAAAGAGATGCTTTATTTCCTTGCTATCACTGAAACCCAAAGCACTGGCTGATCCTGACCTTTCCTGCTCTCTTCCTGTGCCACAGTACAGTTACAGTTTCTAGACACAATGACCTTGGAGCACTGGCAAATGTTTTGCAATTCCCAGTGCACAGATTTTCTGGCATTCCCTGACATGAACTAGGTCCCTTCTGTTTGGTTACCTGCAACTGCAGGCACTGCTTTGGTGGCCTGGGGCTTCTTTCCAGTTCTGTACCAAATGATTCAACACTGAATCTCACATTGAATTCCCACATAAATATGAATTCCCACCTAAGGGATTCAGGGCCACCCTTTTATGCAGAGATGTGAACAATGTACATTTGGCTTCTAGGAGCAGTTATTGGTCTCTCAAGTGACAACAATGACAGGTTTAGGGGGGTGTTTCATCATGGCAACAATCATTTATCATAAAGGACAGAGACAAAAAGGAAGAATGTAAGAAGAAAGTCTAACTGGCAATTCTACTTACTCATTAAACAGCACACAAACAGCTTTAATTAGCAAATTTGCCCTACAGCATAAAGCAATGACTGCCTGATCCCCCTGGTTTCCAGCCTCACACCACAGGGATCACTCTTCATCTGCACCTACAGAACAGATTAACCTCCCTCCCTCTTTCAAGGTACAGCTAATTCAGCTTCTTTCATGCAGCAATGCCATTTCTGAAATCTCATGTATGAGTGCTTGAGAGAAGGAGCCACTTCCAAACCAATTTTCTCCTGTTTCTCACTAACCCATGATTAAACTTCCTACATGTGCTATTATTAGCAGTTCTTAAGGAGAACTTCACACTAAAATTTCAGCTGTTCTAAGAGCAGAGTTGGAACCAGTGGCTCCATTTGCATCCCATTCTGGTCCTTCCTTTTAACTAAGGCAGCAGGACACATCCCTGGCTCACTGCTGCCATTCCCCAGAGCACAACCTCCCATGTGTTGTTGGTTTAATCTCTGCTCCTGTTCCAGTGGCCACAGTGTTTGTGTTCCTGTTACCTTTGCTCTGGAAACAGCAACTTCTAGAACAGGCCAGGGAGACATCTGAGATCAAGGAAGTCAAAACCACTAAAGACTCCTTCATCCAAGTCCTGAACTTCTCCTGAAAGTTGTCCCCCACCCCCTGGCCTCCAGCCCAGCCTCCACCTCCCTTCCTCACCATTGCTCCCGTCCAGTGGACCAGTCCAAGGACAAGGCCAGTCGCTGTGGCCCCAGATCCACCCTGAAGCGTGGCTCCAACATGCAGCTGTTCTTCTACTGGAAACAAAAGGTGTGGATTAACACTGGGGAGACAGCAGGCACACAGTGACAGCTGCATTGCTTCCCACAGAATCTTCTTTTCCAGAGATAAAATAAAGAAGGAATGGGATGTCCCACAGGACTGTACAGTCACCCAGTGCTGGCTGAGGGGTGAATGTGCACACACAGGATCCCACCCTTCTGCTGCTCACCTCCCACCAAACCTCCCTTGAACTCTGCTTCTTCTCAGGGAGTGATGAAGTGCAGCAGAAGCAATGACCTGACTGCTGAATTCCCTTACAGATGGCCTCTGCTTTCTTTGCTCTGTGAGAATGACTGATCACTCTCTTCTCTCACCACCCAAAGAAATCCCACTCCAAAAATCCTCCCTGCTTTTACCAGCTTTGCACCTTCTGATGGTTCCCAGTTAGGCCATACTTGTTTCCAGGGTTTGCTCCTGCCCTCCTCCTGCCTCTCCTGCCTGACTTTGCAGGTGGGTGAAGCCCAGCCCAACTCTCTGGTGCCACAAACAAGTTCATAGAATTTATGACAAACAGTACCAGAAGACAAAAGAAGCATTTAAAAAGCTAAGCATGCTGAGGAAGCCATGGAAACCACCCAGCTTTCCTGCAGGCCTATGCACACTACTAGTAAATGTAGAGATGTATCAAACATGGGTTAAAATCAGCTTCAGTTAGCAGCAGGCATTGCATCCACCCACCTCACTTCCAGTCAGGTGGCAGAATTCCACAGCACCTGTGGAGTTTGCGATGCCAACCATGGGATGTTCTGCAACAGGAATGTGGCACCTAAAAGATCAAGTTAAACAGGTCTCCAATGTCCATCTTTCTTGTATTTCAGGAAGAGAGCAAAGCCATCACTTTCATTCCAACATGCAAAAGGAGAAGGTACGTGACCAAAAAAATCTCACATTAAGACAATCTAAGGCTGCTCAAGCTCCCACACACCTGTGAGGAGGGGATTCTGTACACGAGAGATCTACTCTGTGTTATTATATAAATAAAGGAGGTACAAAGTCATGACCAGCCAAGTGAGCAGAAAGTATAAAACAGAAACAAGGCAGTCTTTGCTCATCGGAACAAACTGGAAAGTATTTCCCTCCAAGAAGTCAGGAACTGTTCCACTAGTAACTATTGCTGTTGCTGCCATGCCAAAAAAGGATCCCCTGAGGAGCTGCTGTGGCACCGAGCCGGGCCGGGCCAGCGTTACCATTTGATGTCCAGGATGGCGGCCGTGTCGATGCGCTGGATCTCGGTCAGCGGGATGTACGGCTGCTCCTCGTTGTAGTGGTACAGGTAGAGCCGCCCCGTCCGGTCACAGGTCCCACTGCCCCCTCG
>JBBMKD010000049.1:8898531-8910712 GCA_037834095.1 Argya squamiceps
TCGGGCTCTGCTCCCAGGGAACAGGGACAGGAGGAGAGGGAACGGCCTCAGGCTGGGCCAGGGGAGGCTCAGGGTGGTTATTTGGACTTTTTTTTTCCTTGCAAAGCATTGTCAGACATTGCAGCAGGCTGCCCAGGACAGTGGTGGGGTCACCATGCCTGGAAGTGACCCAGAGATGTGCCCATGTGGCACTTGGGGACAGGGATCAGTGGTGTCTGTCCAGGTTCATTGCTGTTAGCAGCTGCATTGGGTGGACTGGATTTGAACATGGAAAATGCTTTGGAACAGAACCACAGAATCCCAGACTGGTTTGGGTGGAAGGGACCTTAAAGCCCATCCAGTGCCACCCCTGCCATGGCAGGGACAGCCCCCACTGTCCCCCCAAACCCTGTCCAGCCTGGCCTTGGGCACTGCCAGGGATGAGAAGTCCACAAACCCTCTGGGAAAGATGCAGCCAGAGGTGCTGTATTTCTGCATGGTCTGATTCTCTGCATGTGTTTCTCCCCTCTGCAGGCAAAAGAAGCTGGTGCTGATGACACCCTTGACATCTCCAGATGTGAGCTCTCAGAGGTATGTCCTCTACAACTTCAGTCTTCACTCACAGCTCTGATTCTCTGGCTGCTTCTTGCTACCAACTGTCAGATGTACTCTCATGCCTGTGAGCCTTGAGACAGAAATTGTTGCTGGTGCACCTTTTCCTCTATTTCCTGAGCTCTGGTTTTCAACTGCAGGCTTCTTCTCCTGGTTTTGTGGGGTTGGTTTGTTTGTTTGTGGGTTTTTGGTTTTGTTTTGTTTTGTTTTTGTTTGTTTTACTTTTGATTGGTTTTTTGGGGTTTTTTTTGTTGTTTTGTTTTGTTTTTGTGGGAGTTTGCCTGTCCCGTTTCATGCTTCAACACCGTTTCTGTCCTGGGAATCCTTTAGAAGCTCAGAGTGGTCTCATACCCTTCACCAGTACCTTGTTTGACCCTAGTTTGGGACCTCATGGCTTCATTTTGCTGTTCCTGAGGGAATTGGTTTGCCAAAGGCTGAGTGTTTCTAATCCTAGAGCTGCACAGTCTGCCACCCACCCATGGCTGTTTTTCTGTGTGAGTGAAAATCCCAGTCCTGCTCCAAGTCTCACTCCCAGCTTGGATTCTTTTATGGCAGCCAGCTAAAAGAGAAACAATCTGCCTGGTGTGTGGGCAGGCAGTGACACAGTGCCAGGCACCCAGACACAGCTTTTCCTGTTGGCAGCCAGGCCAGCCTCAGGCAGAAACTCATTTCTGTCCCACTTTTAATTATTATTCCTTGTCTAAAACGTTGATCCTGAACACAGGATGCCCTTGCCAAGCAAGGTGGGGAGATGTGACACCATCCTGGAGGGGAGAGCTGCCTGCTGTGCAGTGTGAAATGCCTTTGCTGAGCCTTTGGGATGTTTTGTTCCAGGCTCAGGAGCCAGGAGCAGGTTGTGTGTGTGTTTTCAGGCTCTGTGGGGCAGCCTGGGTGTGGCACAGGATCCCCCCAGGCAGCTCCACTCCAGGCCACAGCTGATCTGGGATGCCCAGCAGCTCCTTTTGGCTTGGACCATAAAACTCTGTCTTGCTGTTTCATTTTCATTGCTGTTTCAATAAATGAAGTGAGAGATCAGTTTGGTTTTACAATTAACCATGGACAGGAGTCTCCTGCTGCTGCAGGGAGGGTCACAGTGCCCAGCTGAGCTTGGCAGGGGCTGAACTGGCATCTCCTTTTTCTGCCTGCCCCTCTCCTGGCACACCAGGGACACTCTGCCCTGCCTGGTGCTCCCCTTCCTCTCTCAGCACTCTGCAGTGTGGTCCTGAGGCTGCCAGATGACAGAATCCATTCCTGTGATGACTGAATTGACCCTTTGCCTGAACTCATCTGCACAATGAATATTAAATCACACAAGGCTTGAACTCCTGCCTCAGCCTGTTGTGACACTGTTGTGTCATGGAGAGCCACTGGGAGCTCTTTAAATGGAAACTCCCTGGGAAGTACTGTGCCAAAATCAGAGGGCAGTTGTTTCATGTATCACTTTTATTTTCAGTCCAGTGGTTCACACTTTACAGGTGGAACTTTACAGTGTAGAACTGCTTAAAAGAGAAGTCTGACATGATTATTTTTTGGTTTTAGGTTCCTTACGGGGCCTTTGCAACTTGTAAGGTCTTGCAAAAAAAGGTAATGGTGTAATTAGTAAATTATTAATTTGTATATTTATAATATATATTTATAATATAGCATATATGTATACTATAAATATCATATAAGACTATAAATAAATATAATATGTGTATTATATTAATATAATTATAAATAAATTGTTAAATAATTCCACTAACATGCTTAACTATTATTGTCATGTTTGAAATGACTGTGTGTGGCTGGTTTATGGTGGAATTTTATGATGAAATTCCAGAAGGAATTTGCCTGTAAGGAATTTGTCCACCTGTGTAGAGAGCAGTTTGAGTCAGATCAGTCCTGTCTGTGTTTTTTAAAGTTAACTTCTGCCAGGAAAGATGAGCTGGTTGTTCCTGTCTTAGCCCATCTCAGGGTATTTCTCATGTGAGGAATTGGGCTCTGGTTTAGATCTCATGTAAAATGTTTGACCTCTGACAATCCATTTCCTACTTTAATGTTTTATATGATAGTGAATAAGATATTGAGCTCTTATACAGCCTCCCCAATTCAATCTCAACAGAAGTGCTTGTTCTGGTGTCTCTTGTGTTTGTGTGTCAATGGGTTTTTCCTCCTCAGGTGCTGATTATTCATACAAATAATCTGACATCTTTAGTTCCAAAGTCCTGCAGCCTCCTGAGTCTCATAACTGTGAAGGTAATTGTGATTCTTAACAGCTCAACTGCAGCCTCTTTTCCTTGGTTTGAGCTGCATTAAAGCACAGCAGGCCAAGTGAATCCCTTGTGTCTGAGTGGCTTTGCCAGGAGTCAGTACCCAGGAGTGACACCTGCCTTTTCTGGGCCCCCCTCCCAGTCTGACAGCAGTCACTGAGTGGTTTGTGTAACATCACCATCAGTCCCAGACTCATTTACCCCCTTCAGAGTCCCCAATTTCCCCCTCAGCAGCCTCACTGCTGGTGGTCAGGCAGAGCTGGGTGTGTTAGGGGGTCCATCCATTTTTCCCCTGCCAAAAATTAAATTTAAAAAAAATTAAAAATTTAAAACTTAAAATCAAAATTAACCCCACTGGAATGGGAAGGGAGCTGGGGATGGGTGTGACAGGGCTGTGGAACCATCGTGCTGGGATTCCCCAAGAGGCAGAACCATTTCAGCAGCTCCACAGGGAGGGAGGGAGGGAGGGCTCAGGTCTAGTCCTTCCCTTTCCCTGCACTGCTGTTGGAGCAGTTCAGCCCATTGATCCTGCAGAATTCCTGCTGCCAGCCTGGTTCCAAGGGGATGATTTATCCAGTTGGCTCCTCCAGTTTTGTGGGGCAGCTCCCTCAGTGTCACTGCTCTCCATTGTTTGTTATTAATACCTCAATTTCCAAAAGACCTCCAAGAATTAAATGCCCATGTCCCCTGTGAAACCTGAGCTGCTTTTCAAAGTCCCATTGGAAGCAAAGTAGTTTTCATCGTGAGATAATTAATGACTTTTGTTCCCAACCTTGTCTGGTGACTTCTCCAGGTTCTGGATCTGCATGACAACCAGCTGGCATCACTTCCTGCTGAGATTGGGCAGCTGACAGCTCTGCAGGTAAAAGATCTGCAGCTGCATCCCAGGTGTCTGCACAGGGCATGTTTGGGGACAGCAGGGATAGGGGGTTACTGCTGTTTGGTTTATAATTGATCACAGCTTCTGTTGGGATTAATTATAAATGATGGTATCATTTTGTCAGATCTGTCACATCACCCTGACTGTTGCTGTTGAACTGGCTGGTTAGAGGGAGAGCAGGAAAAAAGGAGGAAAGGAGCAGGAGAAGAGCAGGAAAAGCCAGGCTGGGCTATGTTCTCCCAGCTTGGTGCAGCCCAAGTGGCTCCCATGGCCAAGCAGAGCCCTGTTATCTCCCCAGACATTCAGGTTTTGCTGTTCTCCCTGGTGTGGCCACACTGAGAACCCAGAGCAGTGTCTAAGGGCACACTCAGGGTCTCTCTGCTCAGGGGGTAGCTTTAGGTTCAGCCTGTGGGAGCTGGACTTGGAGAGGGCTGCCCTGGACACTCCAATTCCCAGTTCTCCATCCTGATGCAGCACCAGATGTTGGTGGTCCTCACTGCCCCTGGTAGCTTGGCATGCCCTTTATCCAGGGCTGGTGGAAAATACATTTTTTTAACCCTGAAAGTGTTATCTACAACCAATTTCAAGTTGTTGTTCTGTGCCTGAAAGTCCCAGCAGCACAAATGTGTAGAGGACACGAGACTTGGATGAATATTTTGCATATCTTTTCTGTTAATACCATAGGTCCTAAACCTTGAAAGGAATCTTTTAAAAAGCCTTCCACAATCTATAGGAGACCTTGCCCAGCTCCAGGTTCTCAATGTGAAAGGTATGGAATGGGATTGCTCTGGACAAAGCACATTTATTATCTGCTCATGTTGAGCTGCATTAGCATTTATTCCTTTCAACCAAGGCAAGCACCACATGGTTTACACTCTGAGTGCTGAGGAAGAACACAAGGAAGGTTTAAATTCAGATAGTTGTAAGGCAGGAGGAATGGTCTAAGCAGAAAATGTGTCAGCCTCAAGCCCTCCAGTCAAGCAAGCAGGGCACTCAGCCAGATAAACCAAATTACAGTTGGGTCCCCCAGCCCCCAGAGCTGGCTCCTGTGAGCCTGTGTGTCCCCACCAGGTTTGCACAGCCCAAGCACAAAGGTCACACCTCTTTTCCAGACTCCTGGGCATTTGCCAGCTATGCAGTGCCGTAAATCTGGGAGAAAAAGGAGATTTAGTTATGTGGTGAGACAGGGAAGGCAGTGGAGGGTGAGGAACTTGGAAGGGCAGCTCAGGTCATTGCCTGTCTGCAGCTCCTGGGCTCTGAGCCCAGGGTGTGCAATCTCACACTCAGTCCCCTTCCTCCCATCCCTGGGACTTAGACCAAGGGAAGAACATTCCATGTCACAAATACTCTCCTGCTAAAGAGCACAGGTCCAGCCTGCAGCAGTGACCTCAGCTGAGGAGGAGATTTGGATCCCAAATTGCCCTTGGTGGGCAGTGACAGCCTTGGAGTCCCTGTGTGACCTGGGACAGCCCCATCCCTGTGGCAGTGAGCCATATGAGTGCTTATGGATTGGTGCTGGAGCAGATGAGCTTGCTGGCTCCTGTTTTGGGAAGGTTCCATGGTTCTAAGTGGCTTTTCTGTCCCTGTAGGGAACAGGCTGAGGGAGCTGCCCGGGAGCGTGAGCGGCCTGCGGAGCCTGCGGGCCCTGGATGTCAGTGGGAATGTGCTGCAGGAGCTGCCACGGGGGCTGGCCCACATCCACACCCTGCAGGTACCAGCCCTGGGGCCAGCCCTTCCCAGCCTGCTGCCCTCAGCTGGGAATAAACCCAGTCCCTGAGGGGAGTGTTTGGGGTCTGGGCAGGATGTGCTGCAGGGGATCGTAACAGGACTTACACTGTCCAAAATAACTTTTGTGTACTTGCTCTGGTGTTTTCTGATAATTTTTACCATTTAATCTGATCATTTTGCCATTTAATTCTGATCATTTTGCCATTTAATCATGACAAAAGCAATCCCCAGAGAGTGAACCCCTGGATTTTAGCTGCCAGGGCTGTCTCTAAGAGCACAGATCGTGCCTCTGCCACCCTGGCAGATCTCCAGCTCGTTGCCAGCTTCCATGGGTTTATGTCTCTCTGAAGTGCACATTCAGAGTGGGAAAAGCAGCAAGATTTTTATGGATATGTTGCCTTGTGGCTGCCAAACCTGTCAGTACTAAATGGTGCAAGTGTGAGGCAACAGGGCTGGCTCAGACACCAGCAGGAGGGTGTGAATGAATGAATGCTCTCCTGTCTCACACACATTTTGCTTCACTTCTTATGAGGACAGCCTGAGTTGGGGCATCTGTGCCTGGTAAAGTGGTTCCTTTCTAGGCTTTCCTGCTATGCCCTTCACTACAAAAGGCAGCATTAGGTCCTTTTGGTGGCCACAGTGGGACAAAACAAGTGGCTCTTCCCCTCATTCTTTATGGGACTCCTCTCCATGCCCTTGTATCACCCCCCCTTCCATGCTGAAGGGCTCCAGCTCCCTGACATGGAGGAGGGAGTGTCTGTAGCTGAGAAGTGCTCTGACCTCTGCTACCTAAACATGAAGTGCCCCTGCATGAGGGGAGTGAGTGGCCAGCTCAGAAACTTCCAAATAAGGGACAGTGGAGTCACCTCTGAAAGGTGCCAGCAGGGATTCAATACAGCCTCACATTTATGTCAGGATTTAGGGTAACATTAAGGAAGATTTTGGGGAGCTGCAAGGAGAACTGCAGCTGGACTCAGAATAACCTGGAGCTCTGTGTGTTCTCTTTTGGAGACTCTGACCCTGGATGCCTCTGCCATGACCTACCCACCCCCTGAGATCTGCACTGAGGGCACAGAGGCCATCCAGCAGTTCCTCTGCAAGGGTAAGCCAGGGGCACCTGGGCTGTGGGATGGCATTTCTGAGGGACAGACACTGTGGGGGCTTTGCTCAGGGTGGTTGCTGGTGCCCTGCACACCTGGTTACCTGGTGTGTTGTTGGCAAACAGGAGTCCTTCCCTGAGCCCTGCCACACTGAAATGTAGTTTTAAAAGCCAAAGTGGCTGGGTCAGGCTGTCTGAGTGAACCATTAGAAGTCACTGCATCTCCCATGGTTACTTGGGTTTTGTCCTGTGGGAGGATTAAGCATTGTCCAGCTGTCACTGCCTTGGGACAGGGAGAGAGATTCAGGAGTCACACAAGGTCCCTGCTGCCCTCATTTTCTCTGAGGAAGGACCTGAGCCCTGCAGGTTGTTATCATTCTGATGCAAACAGATGGAAAAGTCAAATGACAAAGGAAATGTATTGTAAGCTTGTTTACACCATGTTCAGTACAGACAGGGAGCTTTGGTGGAGGTTTTATGCAGGGGAAGTGCCTTGCAAGGCATGGTCAGAACTTATTTTGGTCTGGGCAGTGACATTTGCAGCCCTGCAGAAGTCACCAAGCCTGCACCCACGTGCAGGACGTGTTTCTGTGTGAGCAGATCCTTGTCCTGGTGGGGATGCAGTGGCACCACCTCCTCCCAGAGCTCTTGTCCATCCTGCCCCAGCTGGAGCAGCCCTGCCAGGCCCTCCTTGGTGTGTGGGCAGAGGGAGCACAGCTGGAAGCAGTCCCACACACCAGCCAGCTCTCAAGGAGGTCTTTGAGCCCCAAATGTTCTTATTTTGTATATTTGGTGTCTTCCAGAGTGTGGAATTGCATACTGCCCTCCCTCAGAGCCCCTGCTCCCCACGCTGGAGAGGGATGGAGGAGGCAGCTCAGTGGATGGGGTGGACAGGACAGTGGAGAAGTACCTGGAGGAGGAGAGTGAGTGGCAGGTGAGGCTCCCCTGCACCAGAGGGGTTTGGGATTTGTCTCTGTGCTCCACCAAAGCATCTCACAAAGCACCTGGCACATCATCCCTCATCACCTTCCCCTCTGTGAGATGAGTCTTTTGGGATTGAGGGACAGCCAGGCACAGTGTGTGCATCTCCTTCCTGAGCTGGGGCTGGTGTCACCACACTGACCCCTGGGAGACACATGCCAAGGAACTGTCTCCATCCTTGAAAGCAGTGATGCAGCCAAGGACAGGGGTGACAGGGGGACATGGAGTGTGTGGTGGCTTTTTGGGGGAACAGCAAACTCCAGAAGAACCCTCTGATTCCCAGCCAAGTGCTAGACATGGGAAAAGGGAGGTTTGGCCCATAATTGTGGTAACTGTGCTAACTCCTTTGCTCTTTGACAAGTGACGAGTCAATGCCTTTGTCCCTGGAGAAGACTGAATGACTGGAGTTTGGGCTTTTTTTGCTGTGCTTTTCGTTGATGTCTTCACTCAGTTAGGGGAGGATGTACTCTGGGTTAATAGTAGCTACAAAAAAGTCCTGGGAGTAAATGTCTGCTGATATTGTTTATTTTTCAGAACAAATTCTTGGATTATGAGAAGAGGAAGGTAAGGATCAACTCCTGCAACTGCTTTGTCTACAACATGGGTCTGCTTCTGGTTTTTGTCTTCCATCTTTTTATTTTGTTTCTCATTCCCCTCACCTGACTGCACTTTTAGTTTGTTTTTTTTTGTTTCCCTGGTCTCTGTCTCTTCCCCTGTGCAAGGCTCACTTTGAAATAACCAGGAGCTCCTGCCATGCAGTCCCTGGTGCCCTTGGCTCGAGCTGCCCAGAGCTGGCTGCTTCCTTCAGACAAGGGAGTCCTGGGCCATGTGGAACTGAACCCAACCTGCATTTTGGGCTTCCCTCCATGTGTTTATATTGGCTGGTTTGGTATCAGTCCCTGCCCTGGGAATTCAGCTTCATGACATGAAAGAGTTTGGAGACTGTTATGAAAAGAGCAGCAGCTTCTGCTTCCCAGTTTTTGGGTTCCTAAGGAGAGAACATTCCCCTCCCCTAGACAAACCTCCTGTCTGCCATTTGGCTTCCCTTCTTCTCTGCAAGGGATGATTTACCTTTTTGCCAGAATATCTTCTTGCTGGGGAAGGAGGTTCCTGTCATTCATCCTGTTATTCCTCCCAGGAAAGGAAAGCTCAGGAGAAGCTGGAGTTTGAGCGGCGCCTGAACGTGGGGCAGCGAGAACAGGCCCTGCTGGTGCAGCAGCTCAACAGCAACAAGGACGAGATCCTGCAGACAGTGAGAGAGGTTTGTGTGCTGGGCAGGGCCCTTCCAGGGCACCCAGTGCCTTCCCCACACCCACCACCTTCTCCTGGTTTCCCCTGCTGTGGGCAGGAGCAGCAGAGGCTGGAGCAGGGGCTGTCGCGGCACCAGCGCTGTTTGGAGGAGGAGAGGCTGAAGCTGCTGCAGCAGCTGAAGGACACAGAGCAGGGCATTGCCAGCCGGATCCAGAGGCTGCTGGAGGACAACCAGAGGTGGGGCTCCAGGGGATCTTGCTCTGGTTTGGGTTTTTTTTGTTGTTTTGAGTGGTTCATTTCTTCCCTGAGTGTTTTGGACCTGGTCAGGATCGATGTCTGGAGGAGCTGCCTCAGCTCCTGGACTGCCACAGACCCATTTAAAGCACATGGAATTTGTATCTTAAAAATACTGTTTCATAGATGTGTGATGATGGAATTTCTTCCATAGCACTGCAGAATCCAAATTCCTCATGGAAGGTGCATATTTGAAGTGTTAAGGTGCTCCTGCCTGTGTCTGCTGGGTCTCCATGTGAGCTGGTGCTGATGGGAGGTGCCCAGCCTGCTGACAGCTGCTCTGCTGTGCAGGACAGCAAAGTTATTTTCTCTCAGGCACTTGGGGGGATTGTTATGGAGTTGGATGATCCTTGTGGTTCCCTTATCTGAGTCAGGATATTCTGTGACTGTGATTCTGCCCTCTGGGGGACCAGGATGTTCTACTCAGCTTGATGAAAACCTTTTATCTTTTCATAGGCAAAAACGAAGTTCAGACATTTTGAAGTCCTTGGAGAACGAGAGGTGAGTCTCTTTGAAACAAACTTGTCTGGAAAAGGGGTAAGAAGCTGGGAGGAGGGCTGGGAGTTTCCTTTCAGAGTCACCAGTCTAAATCCACCCCAAGTCAGGCAAGATTCATCTCATGCCTGCAGCTGGCTCTGGTCTCTGTGGGAGGCAAGACCCTGGATTCAGTGTGTCTGCTCCTACCCAGTCTGGAACACCCAGTGACAGGGTTATTTTACCTCTTTTTCATCTCTGAATGGTTCTAAATGATGAGTTTGGGAACAAAACTCTGTATTCCAATATCAAGGAGCAACAGAGATCCTCCATCTGCTGGCAAGCAAGGCAGTAATGAAGGTGTTCCAGCAGCATGTCCAGGCTGGGAGGAGTAGGTGGGGAGCAAATCTGCATTCAGCCAACACTCTGAGCTAACTCTGCCACTAAAAGTGACTGTCCCCAGCTCTGCCCTGCCTGTGAGCTGCCCCCTCCCTTCAGCCAACTCTGCTGTGGCCCAGTAAACTGGGTGAACATCATCCAGTTGTTTGTCAGATTGTTCCCCAGCCACACCAGCTCTTGACCTGGTAACTGGTGGGGGAATGTGCTGGAACAAGGACAGGGGTGGTGGGGAGGGACCCAGGCACTGCTCACTTGGGCCAGCTGTGCAGGGCCCATCCACCCTCAGGAGAAAGGAAAGCCAAGGAAGGGTCTGGCACTGTTTGGGGAGAGCATGTGCACGTTGTGTTGATGTTCTGTCTGTCAGAAAAATCAACTTCCCTGTCTAAAGCCACTGTCCCCGTGGTTTTGAGCAAATTTTGTGTTGTCTCCCATAAAACTTCGAGGTTCTTCACCATAAAATCACAGAGGCTTTGGTGTCTCTGATAAGCCCAGGGTGAACCTGCCCAGCCTTGAGGCTCTGAGCTGTGTGGGGAGAGGACAAGGGCTCTTTTGGAGTGGCTGAACTGTTGTTTGTTGGCAGGATCAGGATGGAGCAGCTGATGGCAATAACCCAGGAGGAGGCGGAGCAGCTGCGCAGGAGGGAAGTGGCCTGTGAGTCCAGACAGGTCTCTGGGGAGATGGGGGGAAGGATCTGGAGCAGCTGAGGGGGCTCAGAAGAGGCTCTGGGGGGTCTTTCTCACTCTCTACAACTCCCTGAAACAAGGGTGTATCCAAGTGGGGGTCAGGCTCTGCTCCCAGGGAACAAGGGACAGCACAGAAGGAAACAGTCTCAAGCTGTACCAGGGAAGGCTTAGGTTGGATATTAGAATTTTTTTTCCATGGAAAGGGTGATCAGGCATTGGCACAGACTGCCCAGGGCAGTGGTGGAGTCACCACCCCTGGAAGTGTTGAAAACATGTGGATGTGACAGTCCAGGACATGCTTTAGTGGTGAACATGGTGGTGGTGGTTGGACTTGATGATCTTAAAGGTCTTTTCCAACCTAAATAATTCTGTGATTCTGTGAAAGATTCCTCTGGAGATGCCCTGGGTAGGTGGCAATCCCATGGGAGATGCTCTGGGACACACATTCTGACACTCCCTGATGGGAGCAGCACTGCCCACGTGCCACAGCTGATCCAAGGCTTCCCCCTGCCTGTTCTCCATGAGGCACAAGCCAAACTCTGTTAATCCATCAGGTTCATGTCTGGTGAGCAAGGATGGTGCTGGGGAGCCTTTTCTGCTCATGCTGACCATGAGCAGACCTGTTTCTGCAGGGAGACAAAAGGTGGTGTCCCTGTGAGACTGACAGAGCCCAACTCCCCTCTGCTCTGGGACAGGGACAGGAGCCAGGGAAGGGCTGGAGCTGTGTCAGGCTCAGGCTGGAGATGAGGGAAAGGTTCTTCCGCCAGAGGGTTCAGGCACTGCCCAGGCTCCCCAGGGAATGGGCACGGCCCCGAGGCTGCCAGAGCTCCAGGAGCCTTTGGACAGCCCTGCCAGGGGTGCCCAGGGTGGGATTGTTGGGGGGTTTGGGCAGGGACAGGGGCTGGATTGATGATTCTTGTGGGTCCCTTCCTACTTCCCAGGAGATTCTGTGATCTCAGGGCTTCTGTGAGCACTGAAGAGGTGCAGGCACAGGCAGAGTGGAGGTTCCTCAGCTCTTTCCCCAAGAGCCACAGTTCTCAGTGGATGGGTGTGCCCTGGGATCAGTGAAATGGGAAGAGCAGTGGGAGAGGAGAGTTGGTTGCAGTGACTGCAGCAGCAGTGGTGGCTGAGTCCTGCTCCGCACATGCAGGGCCAGGCAGGCACTGACAGCCCCTGTGTCCCTGTGTCCCCTCTGATGTCCCCTCTGTCCCCTCTGTCCCTATGTCCCTTCTGTCCCCTTGTGTCCCCTCTGTCCCTATGTCCCTTCTGTCCCCCTGTGTCCCCTCTCTCCCCTGTGTCCCCTCTGTCCTCTCTGTCCCTTGTGTCCCCTGTGTCCCCTCTGATGTCTCCTGTGTCCCCCCGTGTCCCCTGTGTCCCTCTGTCCCGTGTCCCTCTTTCCCCTCTGTCCCTTCTGTCCCCTCTGATGTCCCCTGTGTCCCCTCTCTCCCCTGTGTCCCCTGTGTCCCTCTCTGTCCCCTGTGTCCCTCTCTGTCCCCTGTGTCCTATCTGTCCCCTGTGTCCCTCTGTCCCCTCTGATGTCCCCTGTGTC
>JBBMKD010000049.1:8938050-8951311 GCA_037834095.1 Argya squamiceps
GCTGCTGCCCCAAGTTTCTAGAGGCTGCTGCCCCAAGTTTCTAGAGGCTGCTGCCCCAAGTTTCTAGAGGCTGCTGCACAGAAAGGCTTCAAATCATAAAATTACATAGTGAATACCAGAAGCAGGTGGTTTCTACAACATGGTACTTCAGCTGTGAAATTGTTCTGCCAGAGACATCTAGAGTTAAATCCATCATGGTTTGAGAAGCTGAACTTCTCCCACATGAACTTCTGTCAAGGCCTATTAAATAACCACAACTCTGACTCAGAAAATACCCAAATCCCAAAATGCTGAGAAGAGTTTTTTGGAGGGAGAAAGAGGGATGCAAATCACTGTAAGTCTCATCCTCATTCAGGCAAAACCAGAACCCATGAGTGAATGCAGATTTGCTCTCATTAGGGACATCACTGTGAGCTCCTGAGGAAGGGAATCCTGGCCATGCTCACCTGGATGATGCGCTGGATGTTGCTCATGATCATGGAGGCTTCCATGGTGACAGAGGAGATGCCAGGCAGCAGGGAGCTGTTAGCAGTGCTCTGCTTCTTCAGCTCCTCCACCTGCAGGGATGAACCATCCTTAAGCCATTTGAAATGAATGGATGGGTGCAGAGAGGAATTGCACTGTTCCTTCTGCTCAGCTGTAGGGAATAGGCTCTGAATCAAGGGTGACACCTCCTACAGGGCAGGGAATCCCTCCAAACAATGATATTCAAGACAGTAAGACAGCACCTTTCCTTAAGCCTGAGCTTTGTTTTCACACAGCAGCTGAACTGCTGCCACTTGAAGGTGTGACAATATTGGAATTTTACTCATTTACTGCATCATTTAATGCAGCCATTTAAATAGAGCCAACTGCTCCCAGCAGGATGAGGGAATGGATTAAGTGACTTCCAGAAAAACAAAGACAATACAACCCCAGCTCCTGAAAAGAGGAAATTTCCTTTTTACCAAAGAGGAAAACTCCTGTCCAACCCTGATGTTGAAAAGGAGACTGGGCAAAAAGCCCAGTGCAAAGCTTGAATGAGTCACTGTCACAGAGTGTTTGCTAATAAATGAAACAGAAATAGCATGTATGAACACCTGGAGAGCAGAAATGTCCTGAGCAGGCCATACCTTGGCAGCCAGGTGATCCATTTTATCCACAACTTTGCTCACAGCCAGCCTGATTTCAGTGTTGTGCTGCCGAGCTTCTGTCATCAAAAAGGAAGTGACATCTCCAGGTGCTTGAAGGGAAAGGAGAGAGATTTATAGTGACCAGGGGAAAGGCCTGCACAGAGACACAGCAAAAGTTGGGTAGCATCAAACCTGCCACCAGGAAAGCCACTCTCTGCCCAGAAATAAAAGGGATGTGGTATTTGGGAAACAAATAATGCAGGTATTTCCCAAATAACCTCAACAAGCAGGTGTGAGTACAGGAAATTCTTGAGCCACATGACAGCTCAACTCAACAAGAGCAAAGTCCCCAGACACACCAGAGCAGCAGAGGCACAATCAAACCACAGCAGTGAAGGTCAGCTTCTGAAACTGCAGTGAAAAAACAGGCTCCAGGAAAGGTTCAGCTACACTCAAGACTTCACCAACTGGGATGACTTAAATGGTTCTTTAAATGTCTTTGGTCCTTCCTAGGTTTTGCCTTTTACAGTTCAATTCTTTCCCTGGCTCATAGGGAGCTGATTACTGTCACAGTTTTATTTATAACTGGAAGCACCAGCTACCAAATTCCTTTAGTAATACCCAGTCTTAGGAAGACACAGAAATTCCAGCCCCTTTCACACTGCACAAAGCTCTTTAGGCAAGAAAGAGATGGGCATTTACTGGGAAGTGTTTGCCCCTATTTGGTATTAAAAAATAAGATTTTGTGAAACAGCAGAGTGCTACCACAGCTATAAATCACCATCACAAGCTGTTTACTGCAGCCCTCTGAGAAGCAGGTACCTTTGAAAACATACCTTGGTAAGGAGCAGGATACATCTGACCCACAGGCTGGAGCTGAGAGGCAGATGCAGCAGTTTGGGGGTAGGCAAATGCCACTCCTGGATATGCCTTCAAGGACAAGTTCAGTAGGTTAGAATGTGTTCTGCTATTTCCCCATGTTCTCACAGTTTCGTATTTTTTAAGCCCAAGAGAAAGGATGATGTTCAGAAAGAAAAGAAATCCAAGAATTAAGGAGCTGGAAAGTCAAAATACACAAGAGTCATTGTGAAAGGAAAGTAATGCTCTTCTTTTGAGGGTTAGTTAGTTCCCACCTTCACTGAGATTTCAGCAAAACTGTCACCCTACACCTGTGAGAGCCAGATCAGCACGTGAACAGCTCCCTCTGAAGTTATGGTAATTTGAACACAAGGTTATTTCCCAAAAAGGGCTCAAAAAGCACAACACAACTTGATTGCAACTTTACTGCTCATTGCTGAAGAACTTGGAAGTTTTTATTGTATCCACTGCAAAACCAGGTATTTACAAAGCCTGGTTCATCCTTAGTTTAAGAACCCATCATAAACAAGAATTAGCCCTTTTGGAATAAATTTTAAGAGGCATATGATGAAAACCTGAGAATACCAAAGAGTCACAGGAAACAGCCAGGAATTCTCATCCTTATGCTAAATTCCTTGCTCCCAGCAATGGAGAAGACTCAGGAGAAAGGACAGAAGTGCCAATATTCTCCTTGATTTTATACCTGAAAGCCCTGTGCTCCTCCAGGCAGAGCTGAATGGGGCTGGATCGTTGCAGGAATTAAAGCAGCAGAAGATACTGAAGGTGCAGCACCAGATGCTTGAGGTACTGAAAAGGAAGAAATAAATTCAGCATGCTGTAGAGCAGCTCAAAAGAATTTAATTCACCTAGTGTGAAATGGCAAAAAACAAACAAAGAAACAAACAAACCACTAAATATACAAAAATTTAACAAAAGCATGTCTGCAACTTTGTGAAAATTAAATCCAGTCAAGCAAGTGATCATAGGTCAAGAAAAGGAGTAACCTTTCACAGAAATCCCACTTCTAGCTCCATTTAAACCACCTCTTTTCATTCCAACAGAGAAGCTCTGAGGTTTGCTGACAAAGGTGTGATTCAGACTGACTCTCAGGCTGCTCAGCTGAGCAGCAGCTGATGTGACCATTCCCTCATGGGAAGGCCCCTCCAGCCCTGCAGAGCTGCCAGCCCCATGCTGCCCTTCACTTGGATTTCCATCATTCCTAAAGTACTGTTCACTGCGAAAGGATTTGTAACATTCCATTTACAAATCCCAAGGCCTACAAATCTCAGTGCCCAGTGACAGGACAGCTCAGACAGGGTGGCTGCCCTTCCTCAAGCACAAGATCACAATGAACAAACACTCCAAGGATTGTCTTGTGCTCCATGGATTAGTGGCTCATGGATCAGCAAGCCTTATCAGAAGTTTTCAGTTCATATTTCAGCCCTGGGAGGAATCCTCTGTTCCCACAGTCCCCATGGAGTAGAATGGAGTGCAGCAGCTCCCCAGCACAGTACCTTGTGTGGACACTGTGGACAGCACTGCCTGAGCTGGCTGGGAGGGTCTGGTTGAAGCCACTGGCTGTGTTGTCCCTCTCAGAGTGTTGGGATCCTAAAAACATTTCTGCATGTTACAAGAAACACCAAAGAACAAGCCCAGCCTGAGCCCAAGGTCACCTGAGACAAGGTGTTACCCCAGGAACCCAAGTGGAGCCTTTCTGTCAGAACCAGAGCAGACTTCCCTGACCAAGGGCAGAGCCACTGTGACAGACCCCACTTTAACCAATCCCCAGAGTAGGAAAAGCAGTGAAAGAGTCACAGTCTGTGACTGGTACCTCTATTTCTGAGTCACTGGAGTCCAGCTGGCTCCCTGCTGTCCCAGCAAGGAAAGGCAGCATGGGCTGTCCCATTTTGGCCATCCGAGAAATCAGCTTTGCCTTTGCTACATCTGGGTTCTAAAAGAAACATTTAGTTACTCTCCCTTTGTCTCAGCCCAGGCTTTTGAGGTATTACAAACACCTCTAAATCTCTGTTTGAATTTTCACTCAATTTTCCAATGACTGTGTGAAAATCTACCCTTCAAGCACACAAGGGAGCACCAGGATTGTTCATCTGGTTTGTTTTATATATCCTCTTTCTGGGATGACAGTGCTGTCACTACAGAGAAAAATCTGTCCCTGCACAAAACTAACAAGAAAATGTGTGAGTTCAGGAAGCTGCTTAGCAGCTTTTTCTGTCTGGAGGCACAAAGTCTTCTCATGCAGCTCTATAAACTTATCCTGAATGTCCCAATTCCTTTGTTATCTATTTTAAATTTGTCCATTTAGCTCAAAAGACAACCAGCCTTGTGAAAATCCACATGGTCAAAGTCACTTTGTATTTAGGAGCAGGAACTGGGGCCGGGGCTCCTCAGCTCTTGGTAATCACAGAATCAACAAGGTTGGAAAAGACCTTTAAGATCACAAAGTCCAATCATTAATTCCTCCAAAAAAAAGGCCCTAAGGTGCTGTAAGGTGAACATTCCAGTGTCTTGCATGATGCTCCCTTCATCTTCAGCAGTACCCAATGCTTAAGGTGAAAATAAACTTCTCTACCCAGTTTCAAATTAGGAAAAGCCAGCACTTACTGCAAGCTGCTCACTGATGGAGTTGGACTTGGCCCGAACTGCTGGCTCCCTGCAAAGCCAAACAGGGGAGGAGATGAACCAGGAGGAATTCAGGAGCCAACATTCTGGATTTATAGTTATTGTTAAACACACATCTTTTTAAGAAAGCTGTTTTCTCACATCACAAGCATTTCTTTTAGCCTACACTTCTGGAACATTCTTTGCAGTGTTATCTGTAGGTATGTTCAGGACACCACTATGGCCCATTGGAACAGCTGATTACAGACAGATCATTTTGTTGATTGCTTTAACAACCACAATCTGGTATAAATAACTTTAACCAAGTCCAATAACAAACTACTTATGGCTACAAGAACAGCACTTACTTGGACTCCCTAAAAAGGGTGACTGACCCACTTAATTTAAGGAACAGAACATAGAACTGTTAAGGTTGGAAAACACATCTAAGGCTGAGTCACTAACCACTAACCCAGCCCCAGCATGTTCAGCATTAAACCCCATCTGCAAGTGCCACATTTGCATTCTCTGAACACCTCCAGGGATGGTAACTCCACCCTGGGCAGCCTGTGCCAACGCCCGACCAGTGAAGGATTTCCTAATATCCAGCATAAACCTCTCCTGGAGTAACTGAGAGGTGATTTCCTGTCCCCAGTCACTTGTCACCTGGAAAAGAACCCAACCCCAGCTGGCTACACCCTCTTTTCAGGGAGTTGTTGAGACTGAGAAGGTCCAAACTGATGACACTGTCAGCTGAGATGAGACAGCTCAATCCCATTGGATCTCAGGAATGCTGCAGAGGAATGACTTCCTTCACTGGAGCCCATTCCAATTGCTTTAATCTAGAAGTCAGCACCCAGGCAGAAAATCCCAGCAAGTCCTGCTGGCAAGCACTGCTCTGCTATGTGGAGGGCACTGAGCTGGCACAGAGGCCCCACATTTGCCAGAGGATGTGTTGGTGCAGCACTGTGCTGATGGGCACCACCAGCTTTAACACAGAAAGTTGTTTCAGCCACGCTGCTTCTTACCCAGGCTTTGGAGGGATGGTGGAGGGAGGCACCAAACCCGTGTCTGAGGAGAAGCCATCTGAGCTGGGAACTGGAGAAGGTGCAGGGGAATCCCTGGAACTGACACTCAGCCCATCTGAACCAGAGCACTCCTTTGCCAGCTTCACCTTAAAAAGCATGAAGAAAAAAAAAAGATGTTTTTCTGGGTTCCTGTAAAAATTTTCATCAATTTATTTGTGATGCCACTGCCTGTTGAGCTCCTGCACTTCAAGGAAAAGCAGCCAATTGATTCAGAGCTGGAGAAGCTGAGTCTTCACATCCTCTC
This sequence comes from Argya squamiceps, assembly GCA_037834095.1. NCBI lineage: Eukaryota > Metazoa > Chordata > Aves > Passeriformes > Leiothrichidae > Argya > Argya squamiceps. The sequence continues at coordinate 8,943,972 of JBBMKD010000049.1, forward strand.
ATTCCTCCCACAGTATTTTGTTTTCCCAAGTGACTCACAAATAAGACAGCTAAAAGATCCCAAGACAGTTACAAGAGACAAACAGCCTTGAGGGATTTTCTGGGTTTAGGGTTCTGTTTTGGGTCTGTTTGAATTAAAGATACACATCTTGCTGAGGTTTCTAACAGTTTCTGAGCTGGAGCTCTCACACTAACAGCAGGTTCCCCCCTGCAGTCACAGAACAGATGGAAAGCAAACAGGAGGCAGGAGACACTCACCCTCCTGACCTCCACCTCAAACACCAGGGTGGAGTCGGGGGGGACACGACCAGCCACGCCCTGAGCCCCGTAGGCCCAGGCTGGAGGGATGATGAGGAACCTTCTCCCTCCTTTCTTCATGCCCAGCATTCCTTCTTCCCAGCCCTTGGGTTTGCACAGGCAACAGAAGAGAGAGCAACAGTTGGATCAGTGACATTGTTTACCCCAATTAAGACAATTTAAGGGTTCCAAAACACAGAGAGATTCTTGCAAAATCCTGTTTCTTTTCAACGTGCAGCATTAAACCTTTGTCTTGCCACAAATCCTGACAGCCAGTTGTAAATTCCAGTGTTAACTTAAGAATAAAGATGCAGCTCCACCACACACAGTGGTGACCTCACTCAGCATGCTGGGGAAGAACTGGACTCCAAAGGGATCTGAATTGCTCTGGTTAGGTTTACAAAGCAACCAAAGAAAATAGTTGTAATGAGGGATGTGAAGTCAGAGCAATGCAAACTGCCCAAGGGATGCCAGCACTGAACAAGATGGCTCTAAGAGCCAGGCAATATTAGTAAGAAACAGGGTAAAACAAACAAAGTAGACAAATAGCACATCTTCAATAAAAGGCAACTTGTAACAGGTTATAAATGAACTTTAGAGGTCATACATGAATTACTCAGGTCGTGGAAGTGACCTGAACAAAAGCATCTCTGACTCAAACCCTGATTTTATGGGATAACATAAGGGAGTATCACAACACCTGGATGAAAAATTGTTTGCTTTAGAAATAGGGTTCCCCAAGAACAGGGGAATGGATTAAGTGACTTCCAGAAAAACAAAGACAATAAAACCCAGAAGTTTCCTTTTACCAAAGAGGACAACTCCTGTCCAACAGTGACGTTGAAAAGGAGACTGGGCTCTATCTGCAAAGCGTGAGTGAGTCACTGTCACACAGTGTTTGTTAATAAAGGAAACCAATTGTACCTTGATGACCTTTCCAGATCCCAGCTTCAGCCTCAGCAGCTTGTCTTTGTTAACATTAGAGTCAAACACCTGGAGAGTTGAACAAGAACACAAATCACATGGATTTCCAGCTGATCCAAGATTCTGAAAACTGCTTTACACATTCCATAAACTCCCAGAACCTCTGGTTAAATGCTATTTCCCATCCCACTACTACCAAAATTAATTCTCAGCCATAAGACAGAGCTTTACTCCATCTCCTAAAGTACAATTTCATTAAGTGAATGATAACTGGAGACTCAGACTTCAGACCTGCTTTAGGACAGGACTGGGTCAAGCAAAACACAACATTAAATATTCATGTGTGACAGTGCCCATGGATGTTTAAAAGCATTTCAATCACCTCCCCCTGAACAGTAATGGAATAATAGACACGTTAAGGTTGGAAAAGCCCTCTAAGATTACCAAGTCCAACCATTCCCCCAGCATTGCCCTGTTCACCACCAAACCAGCTCTCAAGCACCACATCCAGATGGTTTTTGAACACTGCCAGGGATATGACTCTGCTGCCCTGGGCAGCCTGTGCCAATGCTCAACCCTTTCAGTGAGGAAAATCTTTTGTAATATGCCAGAATCCCTTTATACTCTACAGGCAATGCACATGCCCCTACTTACAGTGCCATAAATGCCCCAAGTATACCTTTAACACCAACGCCAGTGCTGTGCTAGATGTGCAGGTTCCTGCCAGGGACTGTCCCCCTCAGCATTAGGAGGTGGCAGAAATGTCTTTACCTGTCCAAGCCCGTTGTTCTGGAACAGCCATCCTGTATAGGCAACCTCCAGGGAGTCTCCTCCTTCCACCCCCTGCCCCTCTCCCAGGAGGAGATCCTGGCAGAGGACTGAGTCCAGGGCTGGGGAGCTGTTGCATTTGGCAATGCACACCTGCAGAGAGAGGGAAAGCCTGGCAGTGCCTCTGGCCTTCAATGGCCAAGTCCCACTCATCAATCTGATACATTCCTTGCTGTACTGATCAAGCCCACACTAGAAATGCACTCCCAGGGCATTCCATGTCCCCTTGTGCTGAATGTGGCTGATTAAACACCCTCTGCTCTACAGAGCCACTGTTATGCAGGACTTGAGAATCTGGAGAAGCAACAGGCTCCCTGCCCCAAAGAGATTTGTTTTAATGAACAAAACTCAGGGCAGGCTCCTCTCACATCTGTCTCCACCACAGTTATTCAGACACTCAAAGCCAAACTCCAGTGAAAACAAAACTTGATTTGCCCCTGCTGTAAACCAGCCATCAAGAACTGCCTGGCCCAGAGGTGAGCAGTTACCTGCTTACTGAAATCCACTGCTGCCTTTTCTGACTCAAACATGATGGACCAGTTCTGCCTGTGATCATCATAGAACGTGCTGTAATTGTTGGGCCGAACCTGTGGGAGAGGAAATCAGTTCTGTCTCAGGCATTAAATGAACTAAAAAACCCACAATCCAAACAAGCTTAAAATAAGAGCTACTGAAATTAGGCAGGAAGAATGCTGTTCTAGTGCCCAAGATCAGAATTAGCTTTTATTTATGTGCTCATTATTGTAGAAGAATTATTATAACTCAAGTATCTGAGCAAATATTAAGTTCTTCCCAGTCAAACAGGAAGATGAAACCTTTCAGAAACTTGAAGCTTGGTTCTTTAATATATAGAGAATTTTTAAGTATAAGTAATTACATTTTGTAGTTTATTGTAATTTAGGTTTCCAGAATCAATTGGAGAAGTCACTTCTTCCTCACTTCTAAATCCATGTCATCAGAAGTGACTATAAAACCCATTAATTTTTCAAGAATGTGCTTATAATACTAGACAGCAAGCTCTAAGCTGGGACAGAAATTTCATTATTTTGGAGTGAAATTTCTATCTTCAAGAAATTTGATGCCATCTGATGACAAGCTAAGAACAGTAAACCAACACATCCATTTTCTGTAAAACTGGCAGAAGCCAACTTCCTGAGAGCCCATTTTAGAGTTCACAATACTCCAGACTGTTCTCAACAGCAGGAAAATGCTGAGTGTAAATTTTCTGAGAGAAAACACTTCCTTGCTGTCATTTCCTTCTGCTTACTCAGTTGTATTCTCTCAGACACTTAACTGGAAATTCTCAGCAAAAGGAATTTTGCAGGTTTTATCCTTTACAGGGCTGCAAACCCCAAACACCTCTGTGAGCACAGGTAATGATTTACCTCCCACAGGGGCCTTGGTTTGGAAATCTGAGGAGCTGCTCTGCAAAAGAGCCGTCACAGCCTCTTGTGCAACACATGAGGAGGAGAACAGTCACACTGGGACACCTCCTGCCCTGTCACTGGGATGTTTGATCTCAAAGGTTACACACCAAGGCTTAATGGAGAGTTTTAGAGCCAACCCTGGGTTTGCTGTGACCAAAAAAAGCTTTTCTAAGGCAGAGTCTCACCGTGAGCACGAAGCCTGGGTGGATCCTTGCAGAGGTGATCTGCTGCTGCTGACTGATGTAAAGGAGGATCCTGTACTGGATTCCACAAGGAAAAAGAGCAAAAACAGGAACTCAAAACTTCAATTTTAAGGTGCTTTGTCACACACAGAGCCTAAGGCTCAGTATTTATTTGTCAAATATACCACAGCAAAAACACTTAGCACAGTTTTGTGACACTTATTAAAACTGGTTTATTCTCAAGGGTTTTATTCAGCTGCAGCAACCAAGCAAGTCAAACTCATTGTTTTATAATAAGCAACATGCTTTAACTGATTCCACATTTTTCACAGTTACAGTGGCAAAAGATGGTGCATTAACCCTTTCAGATACAGACCTCAGCACACAGCATCAAACCATCAGAGAGTCACTGAGGCTGGAAGAGACATCTGAGATCATCCCCCAGCACTGCCAAGGTCCCCACTGAGCCATGTCCCCAAGTGCCACATCCACATGGCTTTGAAACCCCTCCAGGGATGGGGACTCCACCACTGCCCTGGGCAGCTGAGCCAGGCCCTGATCACCCTTTTGGGAAAGAGGTTTTCCCTAAAATCCAGCCTAAAGAGGTTTGTGTGTGTAATCCTTTATCTTTGCACAAACCTATTGACATAGATTGAGTTGGAGGGAGCTTTCCAAGTACTAAACAACACAGAGGTGAGATTTATTGACATATTTGGCTCTACTAAACATAATCTGTTAAGGAAATGTGTCTTGCTTTGTGCACCTGCACTGGACACAGCTCAGGGGTGAGCTGGGAGTGACCCACTGACTGCTCCCAGCTGGATGTGGTATCACACAGGCAGCCTGAGCAAAGCTGGATCAGCTCCTTCCTGCACTCCCTGTCCTCCCCAGCTCCCCCAGAACAACACAGCTCAACACTTCCCAGATCACTGACTCAGGGATTTAGTTATCAAACTAAGATTTATTTTGTTCTTGCAAAAGCAGAAGCAACTCAGTGAGACATGAATGAGGACTTGGGGGATATGAAACATCACAAATACCAACACCAGGGGTGGGTGAGAGTTTCCAGAGAAGCTTTCAGAGACACCAATTTACTGGGCACCTCAGTTCTGTGCTCTTCAAGGAACACTTAGGAAGGAAAGATGGTTTTGATATCAAAAGAACAAAACTTAAGCAAAGCATCTCTGTATTGCTGGACAGAATTTTCCTTTATATCCATTTCCACATTCACAAATTCGTGATCCAGTTGTCAAAGACAATCTGAACACATACCAAAATGACTTTCAGAAACACTGCAAATTATTTCAGTCACAAGTTGTAAGAGTTCTTACAAAATCAGGGACTGCAGGAAAGAAAGATGTCACCAAGGTGGACAGCTGAGCCCCAAGAAAACCCAGGAGGCAGAAAGGCAGCAGGAGAACAACATCAAAAGTAAAACACCTGGAGAGCTCACAGAAAGACCATCTCACAGCAGTGAGCCCTCAGCATGGCAGAGCCAGGGAAGAAAGTGTCTCTCACCTCTTTGGCAGTGTGGTTCCCCACTACAGCTGCTCCATACTTGCCTTGCCTCACGTACTGCCCATTTGTACTGGAAGATAAGGGAGACATTCAGCTGCACAACTGCCCCTAACTCAGCATTCTTTAGAGTTCAGATCCCTTTCCTCAGCCATAAAATGTCAGGCAGCCTGGTTTAGCCTAGAGACATTCCTGCTTGCCCACAGCAAGAGCACACGTTGGGGAGAGAGTTGAAAACTGCTCTCACAGATCCAGGGCAGAAGTGTTTTTCCACGATGGCAGCATCAAACAGTTTTAGTGCTCTCACTCTGCTCATGCCTCAATTCTCAAATGCATCAACCAGAAGCATCTGCCAGAGCCTCCTGAAGCAGTGCACACCTCAGGACACAGCTCCCAGCCACAGCCAAACCCACAACCTGCTCTTTATCTCAGGACTGCAGCGCAGCAACTGAAACTCTTCCTGGGCAGAAGCTTCCATTGCCTTTCAGCATTTCCCCCATGCAGATACGTGTGAAAACAGCTGTCTCCTCCCATTTATCCAGAGATATCCCCCCTGTAGGATGAGGGACAGGGGCTGCCCCAGGGCATGCAGGAGTCACTTACTATCGATAGGCGAGCACGGCGGTGGCCGCCAGCACCGAGGGGGCTCCCGAGGCTGCTGGGGCTGCTGGAGCCTTCTGGGCCTGGCCTGAGGGGACAGAGACCAGGGACAGCTCTCAGAGACACAGAACTGGCTGGTGGCACCACCAGGACACGTTCTTTACCCCAAGGAAAAATAACTCCAGAAGGAAGTTAGAGAGAAACAAAGACTTGCATTCCAAAGTCACCCAAGGCCAGTGGAAAATCTAGGTGTAGGAGGGCACTGGGGGACAACACCACTGAGGAAAGCTCAGGGAATTATTTGCTCTGCTGCTCTGCACAAGTTCTCCCCACACACAAGTGCTGCTGAGTGTGCTCCCCACTCTCGAGTCCAGGTACTCACCAGCTGCTGTCTGACCCTTCTTGGGCTGCTTTGGTGCAGTGAACTGGAAGAACTCATTTCCCTGGCTTGAGACCGTTTGATCCAGGCCAAAGAGAGAGGCTAATCTGGCTCTAGGAAAGGAAACAAAACCATTTAACCCTATTTAACACGGGTATTGTACATAACGAACACCCTTAACAAGAAGGTTAAGAAGCGTTTGCCATCACTTTGGAAGTAAATAAAGGGCTGCAGGTTAAGTTGCTTTATGCTAATTAACCACTTAATTTTGAATAGGCACAACTTGTAGATGAAGAGCTTGGGAAAGTGGTACAATTGTGTTTCATTTCCTCAAAAATGGACTGAAGGTATAAGAACTGAAACTACACACACACAAAAAAAGAAGTTACTTTGAAGCAATGATTAGAACAAGTTTCATATAAAATAGCTGATTCTTACAATATCTAAAATAATATGTGACAGAAAAACCACCATTCAGCTTTTGGAGGTTTTTTTTCTTTAAATGTCTAGGAAACACATTCTCCCATTAAGTTTTAAAATGGCAGAAGCTCTCCCAGCTAAGGGCAGAGGGTTTAATGCTGGAGGTTATTCCTTCAGGATACATTGTTTGCAATTGCACCGCTTCAAGGCCAGCTACGCTCAACCTGTTCCTGATATCACCAGGCAAGGGAATAATTCAAACAAAGGGATGACATCACTGTCAGTGAATCTCCTTTAAAAAATAAAGAAGTTTTCTATAAAGAGAGAGGATTAGTTTATAAGAGCTGCTAAAGAGGAGCTCCTGGAAGGGGGCGGGGAGCGCACAGAGCTGGAATTGCAGCTCTTGGAGCGGCAACAAGTCAGTGATACAAAGGGCTGGATGCGCTCCCCGCAGACACGACAGCCGCGGATCCCGGGGAAAAGCCGGGGAGGAGCCGGCGGTGAGTGAACGGCCCAAAGCGGCACTTCAGGGACTTCCCACCCACTCCTGATTTCAGGGCAAACACCGAGTTCTCTGCCCTGGCGACCCCGGAGCGGCTCCGCCTTCCCCTGCGGGGGGGTCCCCGAGCCAAGCGGGGTCCGGCGGGTCTCAAACCCCGGAGCCCCTGCCCCGGGCACACCGTGGGCCCGCACCGAGCCCCGCCGGCAGCCAGACCCTTCCCGGGCTCCCGCGGCGGGACAGGAGCGGGGCATCGCCCCGGCGGCACCC
>JBBMKD010000049.1:8972705-8989568 GCA_037834095.1 Argya squamiceps
CAGGGGTGCCCAGGGTGGGATTGTTGGGGGGTCTGGGCAGGGACAGGGGCTGGGCTGGGGGATCCCTGTGGGTCCCTCCCAGTTCAGGATATTCTGTGGTTCTGTGATTCCAGGAGATTTTGGCTGTGGGACAGGGGAAGTTCTTGTGTTGTCTTTCCTCTCACAGCACATTCACCTTTGATCCTGGGGGTAAAGCACTTGGGCTATTCTTCTTCCTTCCCTGATGCAAAAGGCAATTTGAAGTTTGTGTGTCTTGGCAGAGGGTTCCTTTCCCAGCTGTTTGTATTTGGGGCTGCAGTTCTGGAGCCTGAACATCTCAGCTCTGGAGCAGGATAATCTTCCAGGCTGTGCCATATGGAAATCACCCTGGGCATTCTGCAGGTATCCCTTGGTGAAGTTTTCCTGTGTCAGCTGAGCTCCTTCTTGCATTGTTCTCTCTCCTTTTTATCTCCCTGTGAACATTTTTCTGGTCTCAATATTTAAGCACAAATCAGGGACAAAGTGAGCTAAAAAATATTAGCAGAAACATGGACAGGGAATTCATTCTGCTTTAGCCAGTGCCAGTGGATTCCGTGACAAGTTACACTCCAGGGGCTTATTGTGAGGTTGTCTGATGCAATAAGAGATGTGCTACAGACTTCATCTGCACGGAGATTCAGAGCATACCTGAGCTGTGTGTTCCTGGGGTCACTTCTTGGTGCTTCCATGCATTAATTTCAGTGTTTGCAGGGTATTTACTTCTGTCTTTCTCTTGAGTTCCTCCCCAGCACTGCTGACTTGGTTTCCTCACCTTCCCCAAATCTTTAATTTCTCTCATTGCTGAGTTTGATTTAACCCCAAAGCCCTTGGATATCCCCTGTCACTGCTCACTTTAATTTAACCCCAAAGCCCTTGGATATCCCATGTTTAATTTAACCCCAAAGCCCTTGGATATCCCCTGTCATTGCTGAGTTTGATTTAACCCCAAAGCCCTTGGATAGCCCCTGTCATGGGTGCTCCCCAGGGCTGCCCTGGTGTTCTGGGCCACCAGTGACCCCTGCACTGTCACCTGCTGAGCCAGCTCCACCACCAGCTGCCTTTCACACTTTTATTTGCTATTTCCAGTTTAGAAAGCTCTTCTGGAGTCACATTTCCTCTCTTCAATCTAAATATAGCCATGCCTACCTGTTCAAACACCATGCTGCCTTTTGGCTTAAAAAACTGAAGAAACACACTTGTAAACTCTGGTGATGATCTGTGTGGAAGGAAGTCTGTCTCTCATTTCTTTTTAAACTCTAATTTGATCAAGTGTCCAAACTTTGCTTTCTATTTCACTGGGTTTTACTTCAGTGCAGGACTGGAGTGGGAGGGTGCAGAGGATTCCAGGCAGGACAGATGCTGAGCTTTCAGGACTGACTGGCATTCCCAGGTTATTTTCTCCCCTGTTGCTGTTTCTACCTGATGGTTTTCATTCCCCACCAGCAATTGCCAGCCCAGGCAGGGCTGGGGCAGCAAAAGCCATGCCCCCAGGTAATCATGGAGGGAATTTTTATTTTATTTTTTAGTGTCCAGACATCCCTGATTTGTGGTAACCAGATTAAGGATTGGGACTGGCAGGCTCTTGAGTGTTTCTCTCTCAGTGGGTAATGTGATTAGAGGGGAGATGTGGCAGTGTAAAGCTCATGGCAATGAGATTGGATTGCCTGTAGCTGCTGCAGACCTTTGCCTGGTGGTAAGTCTTGTACCAACTAACACAATTTCTGTGTTATGTCCCCAATAAAATGCATAACTGTCAATTAAGAGAAATCCTGTAATCTGATCCTTAAGTATATGCAATTTAAAGTGGTGCTTGTGATATTTTTGCCTCTTGCAAGACTGCACTTTGGAAGGGGCTCTGGTTTTTTCCTCACGTAGATAAGAAATGTTCCTTTATGCTGAGCCCTTGCCCCAGGTGCTATCTCAATCAAATCAGGCTGCAGAGGGACACACCTCCTTTAAAGAGTCCTGCTGTGGGCTCTCTGTAGCCAGAGCAGGACTGTGAGGGAGCTCCAGGAGTTCTCCAGAGGCAGCAGTTCTCAGTGGCTTGGAATATTTTCTCATGCAATAGAGAAACCACATTTTGTTTAGAAAAGGGCTTCATTTTTTGTTTGTTTTTCAGGGTCCCACTTTTCTATGTGCCTTTGTGAACCTCTCTGCCCTCAAGATGTCTCACCACATGAACAGCTCCATGCTGCCAACCTCACATCCTCCTGAGCATCACCACTCCACCACAGCCTCGGGGCACAGCCATGGCTCTGACATGATGATGATGGTAAGTGGAGAAGTCAGAATTAACCAGAGAGTTTTTCCTTCTCTGTGCTTCAGAGTCTGTGTGTCCTGTTAAAGACTGTGCTCCTGAGAGCTGGAGATGAACCTGAGCTTTGGAAGGCAGGAATCCCCCCAGGTTAGACCCACTCTGGGTCTTCTGGAGTGAAGGAGCAGCATGAGGGACACAGAGCAGGAAATGGATTTCAGAGCTGGAGATCCTTTGGCAAAATTGTCTTTTCTCGTGGCAGCCTTTGCAGCAGGCAGCCTGGTGTCTGCTCTGCAGGCAGCTGAGGGCAGAGGTGCAAAGCAAGAGTTTTCCTGCAGGAAAGGGGTGGATGGAGCTCTCCAGGCTGGCAGGGGGGGGTTGCCCAGCAGTGTGAGGGGCTGTGCTGAGCCCCCTCTGTGCCCTTCCCTCCTGAGCTCTCAGGGCTCACTGCACTGCCAGGGCTCTCTGCCCTGGTGCCATTAGGGCTGTGCTTGTCCTGGTTCCTGCTGCTCCAGCTGAGTTTGGTTCCAGCAGGTTCAGACTTGTGCCTTCTGGCACCACTGAGGCTCTGGGGAGATCCTGGCCAGAGGATCAGTGTTTGTGTGTAGCCAGTTCTAGGAACTTTTTTAGCTTTTTCTCCTTTTCCTAAATACTTTTGGAGTGAGTTTGAGATTATGAAAACATGTCTGTTTATGGTTAAATTTCAAAAGGAAGGGAGAGAGGGCACATCTCCATTTCAAATGAGTGTTCTGAGGAATGGATTTTGCAAACCTTCAGCTGGAGTTTGTTTTCCATCTCTGTGCCTGAGGAGAGAACCAAGAATCTCTGCTTCTATTTCTATTGCAAGCAGTGTCCCAGCAGGAGAGGAGAGCACCAGAACAGCCTTGGTGGGCATGGCCCATCTGGGACTCTCAGCCCAGCACTGCCACTGCTCTCCTTGTGAAGCTCTTCCCATCATCTCAGCTCAGTATTGGCATCCCTAGGCCATTACTTCCCATGTAAATGTAATTTCTTTACAAATGTCAGGTGTTTACTGGATAGTTACAGGACCCTGCCTTGCCCTACAGCTGAAAACTGTAATTGCACAAGATTTTGAATTCACATTGTAAATAAATCTGTCAGGGAAGGCAGCACATAGGTACAGCATCTTAGATAACAGACTGAGCACATTTAATGTGTGTTTCCCCATTCCTCACTAGCACTAAGTTACAGGCTCAGGTTCAGCTGCAGTTCTTTCATTTATGTGGGTTTTGTTTCATATGTAAATATGTTCAATTCATTGAAGAGATGAAAGTACTCTCTAAAAGGTGTTTCACAGTAATTTCTGCTGTGGGGAAAATGAGCTGATTCTTATGAATGCTGAAATGAATCATAATTCTGAATTTCAGCAAATAACCCTAATAAAGCAACAAGGGCAGTTCAAAGAGAAGTTCCTCTTGCTTGGTCAGGGCTTCCCATGTGAAAACCCTGTGTGCAGCTGTGCCCAAGACATGCCAGGCTGTATTTACCTGGATGGGAAGTTTGTATCACCTCCAGCTGCCCTGAGGACCTTTGATGTCTCCCCAGAGCATTTGCTGTGCAGGCTCAGGAGCCCTTATTTTCACCCTGGGGCAGTGTGGACCAGCTTTACCTCCTTGTGTAGCTGTGTTCAGGCCTGTTTCCCATAGGAAATTGGGAATTGCACAGGGAGAGAACACTGCTGCACAGTGCAGGGGGGACCAGAGGACTCACCTGTGCATCCCTTACCTGTATCACACCAATCCAGGGGGGGAGGGAAGGTGCCCTGTACCCCAGTTCCCCAGGGCATGGGGAGGCAAGGAGGGGCTCCATGGAGACACCCCCAATCCCTGACTGCTGCTGGTGCTGAGGAGAAAAGGAGCTCCAAAAGCAAGGAGAAGGCACTTCCCTGGAGTTCTGTGCAGGACAGGGCCTCCTGCCCAGGGCTGCCTGAAGGAGCTGGGGCCTGGAGCAGCTCATCCCTGTCTCACCTGTGTGTGTTACACCAGAGAGTTTCTTGGTGTTTATGTGGTGACCAAATAAACTCATCTGAGCTCTTGTTCTGATACAAACCCCGTTTCTACACGTTGCTGTGAGCTCCTTGGGATGAGCTCTTCAGTCTCATCTTGGTGTTCTTTGTGTTTTGGGCAGGCCATGACTTTCCACTTCAGCTGTGAGAATGTGCCATTGCTGTTCTCTGGACTTACAATCAATTCTCCTGGAGGTTAGTAACACTGTCTTGTGCAGTCCAAACTAAAGGTTTGCAGTTGGTGCTGCAGGATTCATGTTTCAGGATTCACCTCTTTACTTGTGCTAAAAATCTGTGGACATGCTGTGTTGAGTCTGGTTTAAATGGCATCTGTGGGGTGAAAGAAAAAGGGAGGTATTTGTAGAGTTCAAGAATTTGGTTTTATTAGCAAAAGATTGCTGCTTTTGCTTTGTGGGTGAAATTTCAATGAGTGTTTGGATGAAATTCTCATTTCCCACCTATCTGTGCATGCACAGGGAGCCTGGCTGTGTCCTGTGCAGCACAGTGGGGTTGTTCAATCACACAGTGACTCTGCTGACACGTTCTCTTGCCCAGAAACAATAATATTTCCTCTCTTATCAGAAATGGCAGGTGCTTTTGTGGCTGTCTTCTTCCTGGCCATGTTTTATGAGGGCCTGAAGATTGCCCGGGAGTGTCTGCTCCGTAAATCCCAGGTCAGCATCCGCTACAACTCCATGCCAGTGCCCGGCCCCAACGGCACCATCCTGATGGAGACACACAAAACCGTGGGGTAAGGACTGCTCTGCGTTCTCTGCAAAGCTCTGCAGGTGAAGCTGGCACAGAGGAAACTGTGTGCAGCCAGTTCTGAGCTCTGGGGAGTGGCCTGGCTCCAGACTGTGTGGCACTGGAGGATGGGGACACCTGGGCACCCTCGAGGGTGGGGACAAAAGGAGGAAAGCAGCAAGGAGCCAGATGAGATGGGGGTTTTGTACTGAACATGTTTGGGGGAGTTCCCAGGAACAGACTTTATGTCCAATGACCCTGACAGAAAACACTCAGGATCCTTTTGCTGACAGGGAGTCAAGGCCTCTGTCCAGAACAGGAGCCACTCAGCTTTTGGATGGGGGGATGAAAGAGGCTTGGCAAAGTCTGTTTCTCAGCTAAAAGTTGTGTCCTCCCAGCAAGCTTGGAGCAAAACCACAGCTCCAGGTGCCAGCTGCATGCAGGAGTCCCTGCCCAGGCTGGTGTCACCTTCTCTGCCATGCCATGCCATGCCCACCCTGCTGTCCTGGCAGCTTTCTCTCTTTGGAGATGTGCATTTCCCACCTATTCCATTTGCTGACCTGTTTGGGTTTGTGTTCCCAGGCAGCAGATGCTGAGCCGTGCCATGCCCATGCCATGCCCACCCTGCCATGCCCACACTGCTGTCCTGGCAGCTCTCTCTTTGGAGATGTGCATTTCCCACCTGTTGTTCCATTTGCTGGCCTGTTTGGGTTTGTATTCCCACCCAGCAGATGCTGAGCCGTGCCATACCCTTGGCATGCCCACCCTGCCCTGCCATGCCCACCCTGCTGTCCTGGCAGCTTTCTCCTTTTGGAGATGTGCATTTCCCACCTGTTGTTCCATTTGCTGACCTGTTTGGGTTTGTGTTCCCAGGCAGCAGATGCTGAGCTTGCCCCACCTGCTGCAGACAGTGCTGCACATCATCCAGGTGGTGGTCAGCTACTTCCTGATGCTGATCTTCATGACCTACAACGGGTACCTGTGCATCGCCGTGGCCGCCGGCGCCGGCACCGGCTACTTCTTCTTCAGCTGGAAGAAGGCAGTGGTGGTGGATATCACAGAGCACTGCCACTGACCTGGGCTGTGCCCTCACACTCTCCACACTGCTCCCTGAAAGTGCAGCCACACCAGGACTGGAGCATTCCTAAGCTGCCAAGAGAATCATGATAAAAAAAAAAATCGACTGGAGTTCACCACAGGTTCCTGGAGGGATACAGGGATGTGAGGAGCTGGGACATGCTGCCTCCCCTTGTCTCTTGAGAGTTCATGGCAGCCCTTCTTGGCCAGGATTTGCTTTATTCTTAGATTATGCTGTGATTGAAATTAGTTGGCTGACAGAACTGTAGAAATTACTGTTTTAAAAAGAAAAGCGTTTTATTTTTAAATTGTAAATGCTCATCAGTGAGGGTCTAATGAACAGTAGGAAAAGATCAAAGTTGCCAATAACGTGTGAATGGCTGTTTTAATTTTGATTTTTTTTTCAATGTGTACACAATGCCAGGGGAGGAGATTGCCCTGGCATTGTGGCTTTTGGGGCCAATGACACCTTTTGCTGTAGGACTCAGCCTCTGAGGAAGGTTTGGTGCTGCACATCAGACAAGCTCAGGTGTGTCCTGGCAAGGGAGGGCTTTGACCCAAGGATGTGACCTGTGGGCTTCAGGGCTTGGATGAACCTGCCCTTCAAGCCCACCAGAGGAGGATGAGTGTTGTTAATCTGATGTATCCAGCAGCTTTACTCAGCCTCCAGGGAGAACACTTGAGTTTGGCTGCTTTCCCTTCCCAATTGTAGAACAGATGCAGGATAATAGTTCTGTATTTCCAGGACAAAAAGATTCCAAATAAACCATTGAACCCACAGGTACTTCATGTGGAACTACACCTGGATGGAACTAGAGCTAAGCTTTGGGTTACTAGAACTGTAAATGAGGCAAGAGCTAAGTAATGATTTCATGACACTAAAGTTAAAATGGCTGGAGGGTATTCCTGGATGGAGGTGAAGGGAGAAAACAACCATGTTCCTGTAAAGGAGAGATTTGGGGCAGAGGAGAAGGAAAATACAGCACTGCAGCAGCCTTCAGTGTCTTCACAGGTGAAATTTGGAGCAGTATAGGCTAATCAAAAAGTATTCCTGACCCAGATGGCTTCTCTTTGTCTTGATAATCACAGTGTGCCCATGCTGGAGGTGCAGGTTCTCAGTGCAGTGAAGAACTCAGTGCTGAGGGCTCTGCCCAGTGCCCAGGCAGGACAGGCTGTGAGGGGGCAGAACCACCCTCCTGCCTGCCTGGTGCCAGGCCAGCCTTGGGGAGCGGCTCTGGTTTAGCACCTGGATGTTAACAAAGTTGTGCAGAGTGTACAAAGCTGGAGTCTCCTCTACCCAGCTTGTGCCTGTAACTGGCTGGAAGAGAAGCCAGTGGGAATGTGAGAACAGGCACCACTCTCAGACTGGGACTGGTGTCTGGGACATGCCATGAGAGCAGGGAATCCTGCTGGGATGAAGCCTGTAGACACACACAGGAATGTTTTTCCCCTGTAGATGCTGCTGGTGACTGCTGGCAGCAGCTGTGTGAGGAAAGCTGATCTTTGGAATGAGATTTTTAGCCCCTGAGCCTTAGAGGGTGAGGCCATCCCTGTGTGCTGGGTCCTCCCATGGTGCTGGTGCTGCTGTTCCTGCACAGAGCCCACCCTCCCATCCTCTCTAAGGAAATCCAGTGCTGCTGCTACCAGGGCTTGAATTGCACCTCCTAAAGTCAGCCCTCCTGGGCTGAGGCCAACTCTTTATTTGGACATCTTGTTTTCTCTGGACAGTGCAACTAGAGAATAAAAGGAGCCAAGTTAAAAGCAGGCTCAGGTTCCTAAATAGCTGCTTTCTGTAGGAAATTCACATCTGGCTGAAAGAGGCAAAGTTATTTTCATGGAAAAGTTCTAGCCACCTCCTGCTGAGAGACAGGAAAAGTGCTTCCTTCCCCAGTCTGATCTTTGAAGGGAGTTCTGACAGAAGCTGTTGGTGCCCTCTCTGCACCTGTCACAAAGGTAAAACTCTGCTGTGCCCTCCAGGCAATCGTGGGAGGGGAAACCTGACCCTCCCCATCCCTGGAGAGCTGGGAGGAATGTCAGTGTTGGACAGAGAAAATGGACAATCCCTTCCCACTGCTGCTGGAACTGAGAGGAAATCGGAGTGTTTGTCAGAGAAAACTGGAGCTGTTAGAAGCTGGAGATGGTGGTTGATGTTGTGGGAGGTTTGCACTGCAGGGCCTGACCCCTGGAGGA
The DNA here is from genome assembly GCA_037834095.1 of Argya squamiceps. Classification (NCBI taxonomy): domain Eukaryota; kingdom Metazoa; phylum Chordata; class Aves; order Passeriformes; family Leiothrichidae; genus Argya; species Argya squamiceps. The sequence goes on from JBBMKD010000049.1 coordinate 8,981,015, forward strand.
GCTCAGGGTGACATTGCCACTGCTGCCATTGGTTTTTCTGGAAGGAGCTGGAATTGTTGCCATCACAATCCCAGGGTGGAGTGAGGAGTGGCTGTGTGGTGACCCTGCTCACCTCATTTACCTCTTGCTGTGTCTTGTCTCTGAAACAGGAGCTGCTTGGCCTGATCTTGTGTCACCTTTAGCCACTGTCCTGTGTATCCAAGTGACCAGACTTGAATTCTCTGGGGGATGACTTGGAGATCAGGCAGTGTCAGTCTGGTTCTTGTTAAGCTTTTCTGCCCCGTTCTGCTTGTACCACCTGTTCCCCTGGAATTGTTTCCCTGCAGGAGGAGCTGCCCGGGCTCATCTCCTGCCCGGGCACACAGGGAGGGGACACTGCCCTGGCAGGGCTCACCTGGGCAGCAGTCTCAGGTGCCCCTTTGGGCACCCTGGGCTGCCCGGGGAAGGTGAGAAGTGGCTGAGGAGAGCAGGGCGAGGCTGTGTCCCCTCTGCTCCCCGAGCACAGCCGGGGAAGGGCCGTGCCCAGGCTGTTCCCTCCTGCCGAGCTGTGCTTTCCTCAGTTCTTTGTGACAATCCAGAGAAAAGCCATCAAACCTCCGCGTGTCCCCGCGTCCCCCTTGTCGCCAGAGGCCAGCACGGTGTGTGCTCAGCCCGGGTTGCTGCGAGCTGTGACAGAGCCTGAGCAAAGCCCGAGCTCCCTCTGGGCGGGATCGCAGCTCTGGGGCAGCCCCGGCCCCTCGGCTGGATTCAGACGTGTCCTGGTGACCCGGGGAGGGCTCGGGGGCCAGGCTGGGTACATCAAACTCCTGTTTTGGCTCACACGCAGCGTGCCTGGCCGTGCTGTCCTGCCTGGGGGTGACACCCTGTGCCTCTCCGTGCCCTGATTGCTCTGCACACCCTGCCTCGGGATCCCCATCCCGGAGGGAGCTCAGAGCAGCCAGGCCCTGCCCCTCAGGGGCTTTTTGTTGCTTTTCTTTGAGTGCCTTTTGAGTTTGTCTGGAGCCAGTCCCACCCAACCCAGCAGGATTTCTAGTTTTGTTTACAGTGGACTGTCAAGTTTTTGTTTTGACTCTTGCTCTTTGTGGCGGTAACTTGTCTGATGTTACTGTGAATGTCAAGAATCTCCTGTACATAATTAACCAATAAAATAGATTGCATTTTACTGTGCTGGGGGTGTGTTTTGGGAGCAATCCTCAGTGCACATTCCTGTTCAGGGGCTGTGGGGTGGGAGTGAGGAGCAGCATCCTCTGGTGTGGCTGGTTGAGACACACAAGGAACAAGGCAGACACAGCAGGTCAAGGGAAAGCTTCTCTTCCTCTAATTCTATTTTAATTATCTGACTCCATTCTTATATACATTTGTACAACAGGCAAGAGATTGGCTACACAGATCCCCACCTCTTTGACCTGGATGGTGAAACATCACCATCAATCATATTTCTCCTCCCAGAACAGAAAAATGTAAATAAATAAATGCTAAAAAGATACATTGTTTTCTTGAAGCTGCATGAGAACAGCACTGCAAGATTTCAAACACTTGCAAGCAAGAAAACTGTGAGGGCAACACTGTGGGCCTCCCCAGCTCCCAGGGACAGGCCCTGAAGCTGCTGGAATGGGAATGTGAAGGATTCTCTGTTTGTTCCAGCTCAGTCACACTGCAGGTGTGGGGAGGGATGGAAAGAGGAATTGGGGCCTCCCAGATCTGCCTGCCTGGAGAGGGAAGAGTCAGGGAGGGGAGTTCCAGGGAGCTGTCACAACCTCCTGAGGGGCTGTCCCCTCAGAGCTGGGGCCTGCTGGGAATGCCAGAGCAGCACAGCAAGCCCTGAGCATTTTATGTGGTGTTAGACAGGAAAAGCAGCTCTTTCCTAGACCAGCTCTTTCCAGTTGGAAAAGTTTGAAGTTCCTTACATTTCCCCAGCCAGACCTGAAATTTGATGCCCCTACAACACAGGAAGCCTGAATTTAACTGAAGTCCACTTTGGAGGATTGCTGAAAAACCAAACCTGGTTATTGAGCTGAAGATGGCAGGAAACAGCCCTGGCCAGAGGCAGGGAGAGCCTCCAGCTCCTGAATTCCCTGCAGGTGTCCTGGTGCAGGCCCTGCTCCTTCCCCAGGCTGCAGGGAGCAGTTTCCTGAGCACCAAGAAGCTGCTCAGATTTTCAAGTTCCTTCCTTCAGCTCTGCCCCGTGTGTGCCAGACTCCTCCTGAGTGGACTCTGCCCCAAATCTCACCTTCGTCTCATCTGAATCAAACCCCACCTCACCCTGCCCAGGCACCTGAAGGTAAATCTGCTGAAGAAACCAACGTGCCCTTGGCCTTCTCACGTGCCACCAGAACTACTTGGTGGCCTTTGATCCAAGCAGCAAACAGCCCTGGGCTCCATTCCAAGGGTGACAACCCAGGGCAGCTGGGGTGACACTGAGCAGGGCTGGAGGGAGGTGGAACAGGGAAGTGTAAAGGAAAAGCTGCTCAGGAAATACAGGATATCACTCCACATCCACATGCCCAGCCCATCAGCCAGCTCTGCTCAGGGCACAAAGCACATCCCAGCTGTGACACGGGCTGGGAGGCAGCTCTGGGATGGATTTGGGACATGAGATTCTTTCCTGGTTGCCTCGGGGAAGGACAGAGCAGTCCTGGCACCCAGAACTGTGGCACCTTTATCCCAAAACACTCATCAGACACTGCCAGGACCTTCTCCTCGCTGGGGCCAGCAGCGGGTCGGGCTGGAGGTTCAGGTGGCCACACTCCACTGTCTGATCACCAAACCACTTTCCCTGCGGATCCTCCTGCAGTGTTTTATCCTCCTGCTGACAGCAGCAGGGAACGGGTGGTCCAGGTGTTCCCATCCCCACCCGGTCACTGCAGCCGTTCACAGCAGCTCGTGGGATTATTATCATTTTCTTAAAAAAAAGAGGTGTTTATTTAAAACAAAACACTCGGCCAAGGGGCGTTCACGGGCATGTTAACCAAACTTAAAAAACAAAACTGTAACAGCTCGGAGGGGGCACGACTCGGCCCCCGCGGCCGGCGGGGCTCCCGGGACAGCCCCGTCAGAACTCGAAGGTGCCGAAGTGCGCGGTGCGGCCGCCGGCCTTGGGCTGCGGCTTGTACCCGATGCGGTCATTGATGAGCTGCTCGCGGCTCTTGTGCTCCGTGCCCAGCGCTCCGATCGCCGCCGCCGCCGCCTCCTCGCCGCCCGCCGCCACCTCCGCCTCGTCCCGCTGCTTCCTGCGGCTCTGAGGGCGAACGGGCCGGTCAGCGCCGGGGACGGGCCGAGCCCCCCACGGCCCGGCCCCGCGCGCACCTCCAGCTCCTTCCGGACACTCTCAAACTCCTCGATGTCGTCCAGTTTCAGCTCCAGCCGCGTCGGCTTCCGACGGAGCATCGCGACCGGCGACACCGCGACAGCACCGAACGCTCCCGCCCTCAGGGGGCCACGCCACACCTCCCGGCATGCTCTGCGCGTACCGCCTGCCCCGCCACACCTCCCGGCGTGCCCCGCGCGGGGCCGACCCGCCCCGCCATTGGCAGAGCACAGCCCAGGCACCGCCCCTGCCCCTCCGTTGCTAAGGGCGACTCGTCCCGGCATTGTGATTGGCCGCTTCTCTCCCTCCTCGCATTGGCCCACTGGCACAGGGGAGCGCCCGCCTCGCCGCTCGCCATTGGCCGGCGCGGGGAGGCCCCGCCCCCACGGCAGCGAACGGGGCGGAGGGAAGATGGCGGTGGTGGCGCCGCTGGTAGCACTGCTGTGGGGGCTGCCCGGGCTCTGCCGATGGCTCGCCCGGCCCTACTACCCGCTCTCCGCGCTGCTTGCCGCCGCCTTCCTGATCGTGCGCAAGGTCCCGCCGCTCTGCCGTGGGCTGCCCTCGCAGCGGGAGGATGGCAACCCGTGTGACTTTGACTGGGTGAGGCGTCGCGGCCTGTCCCCGCACCCCCAGCCTATCCCCGGGCCTGTCCCCGCATCCCTGGCCTGTTCCCGGGCCTGTCCCCGCACCCCCGACCCTGGTCTGGTCCCCCTCCTGTTCACCCAGCACGCCGGGTGAGGGGTGAGGGCCCGGCTGAGGGAGGAGATGCCCGGTAGCACCTGGTAGACACCCTCTGCGGTGTCCCCCTGCAGCCGAGAGACCCCCCAGGCACTGATCGAGCCCATCGCCGTGGGGCAGCCCCTCTCCTTGCTGTTCTCCCCCGGAAAGCATGGGGGCTCTGGCAGGGCCTTGGGGCCAGTAGGGCCTGGCATGGCCACAGGCCCCTACGCCAGGCCAGGCCAGGCATGGCTCCAAGGTGTCCTGGGCGCTTCCAGCTCATGCTGTCCCTTCTCTGTGCCAGAGGGAGGTGGAGATCCTCATGTTCCTCAGTGCCATTGTCATGATGAAGAACCGGCGCTCCAGTGAGTCAGGGGGACAGACATGGGGGGCTGGGGCTGCTTGTGGGGCCTCCTCCAAGGAGCTGAGTGGGGTGGCATCTGGACAACCAGATCCAGCCCTCCCTGAAGTTACCCCCAGTCCTCTGGGGGATCTGTCGCCATCCCTTATTCCTGTCTCTGCATTGCAGTCACTGTGGAGCAGCACATCGGGAATATCTTCATGTTCAGCAAAGTGGCCAACGCCATCCTGTTCTTCCGCCTCGACATCCGCATGGGGCTGCTCTACCTCACGCTCTGCATAGGTGAGCCTGGACGTCTTCCTCCCCTAGATCAGCCTTGTCCTGGCTCCCCCTCGCTGCTTCAGGGTGGAGGAGCTCTGTCCCAGGCCCAGCCTGGCCCTCCTGGCCCTGGGGGGCTCAGGGTGCTGTCATTGCAGTGTTCTTGATGACCTGCAAGCCACCCCTTTACATGGGCCCTGAATACATCAAGTACTTCAGTGACAAGACCATCGATGTGAGTATCTCCCCAGCCCTGGGGGTTTTGGGGGGCTCTGCCCACTCCCCCCTAATCCCATGCCCCTGTGGCAGGAGGAGCTGGAGAGGGACAAGCGGGTGACATGGATTGTTGAGTTCTTTGCCAACTGGTCCAGTGAGTGCCAGTCTTTTGCCCCCATCTTCGCCGACCTCTCTCTCAAGTGAGTGGCACCCACTGGGATCTTGGTGGGTAAGGGGGCCTGTTGTCCCTTGCGTCCCTCATCGCCACGTGTACCCATCCTGCCCAGGTACAACTGCTCAGGACTCCAGTTTGGGAAGGTGGATGTTGGCCGGTACACAGACGTCAGCACCAGGTGTGGAGAACGCAGCCTGGGCAGTCCCTGTGACCCTCCAGCGCCTTCGGGCTGCCTGAGGGTCACTGTTGGCTTGTCCTGACACAGGTACAAGGTCAGCACCTCGCCTCTCACCAAGCAGCTGCCCACCCTCATCCTCTTCCAGGGTGGCACAGAGATCATGCGGCGACCGCAGATCGACAAGAAGGGCCGGGCTGTGTCCTGGACCTTCTCCGAGGTGGGTGGGACCCTCCAGCCCTCTGTTCCCCTGCCCAGCCTGTGCCTGGCAAGAAGGGGGGAGCACGAGGTCCCAGTGGTGCTGATGCTACCTCTTGGTCACAGGAGAATGTGATCCGGGAGTTCAACCTCAATGAGCTCTACCAGAAGGCCAAGAAGCAGTCAAAGCCGCGGGAGGAGGGCCCTGAGGAGCCCCCAGCCGTGCCAGCGGCTGCGCCTCAGGAGGAGACCAAGAAGGACAAGTAGAAGCTGCCCTGTACTGTCGCCCATCACTACGTCACCATCACCCTGGTGGCACCGGCCCCGCGGGCCCGCCCGGCCCTGCCCGGAGCCGCTCTCCGTGGGGACTTGTCCCGGCTGAGCCCCGGGAAAGCAGCGGTGCCCCCCGGCCCCGTGCGGGCAGGGCGGTAGGAGGGGCCCCGCCTCGGTTAACGCTCGCTCTCATCCATCGCTGACAATAAACGGTCCGTGCCGTGCCCGTGTCCCGTCTCCGTGTCCCGTTCCCGGTGTCACCGCACCGCGCATGGGGGAGGGGCTTGTCGGCGTGGGCTGAGCCCCTGCTGAGCCCCCGCGCTCTGATTGGCTGGGGCGGTGCGGGCGAAACTGGGGTCCGCAGGGGGGCGCCTGTTCCCCTCTGGGCTCCGCCCCTTCCGGCTCCGCCCCCTGGCGGTGCGCGCTCACGGCACGTGGCCAGCAGCAGGTAGGAGGTGGCACGGCCGCTCCAGAGCCGCGTCTGTCCCCTCCCTTCCCCCGGGCCCCGCTTCCCAACCCTCCCCAGCGACGCACCGTGGCGGGATCCCTGGGGAGCCGCTTCCCGCCCTCCACAGCAGGATCCCAGCAGGCACCCTCATTTCCCCCAATGGCGCATCACCGGGGACTGGCCCTTCCTGGCCCAGCAGCGTCCCCATAGGGACCCACCTTTCACTCCCCTGACAGCGGGGTACCGGAGATCCCTTCTCACCCCAGAGCGGCATTGCGGGAGCCCCTTTCCTGCTCCGGCGTAGGCCCCACCGCCTCGGCGCTCCCAGGATGGCTCCCCGCGGGAGGAAGCGCGGAGCCCAGCAGCCGGCGGCGGCCGAGGCACCGGAGACAGTGGTAGCCCCGCAGAAGCGGGCGCGGGCCCAGGTTCAAGACGAGGGCAGCCCCGGGGACATCGGCCCCCGTGTCGTCATCGAGCACTGGTGAGCAGCCGAGGTGCCGGGGGTGGTATGAGGTCCCCCGGGTGCCCCCCGGGTCGCTGACCGCCGTGTCCCCACAGCAAGAGCTGACGCGTGTTCGGGCGCAACGCGGCGGCGGTGAGCGAGGCCCTGCGCGGGGCCATGGCCCACCTCCCCGTGGACATCAACCCCCGGCCGCCGCGCAGGAACAGCTTCGAGGTGTCCCTGGTGAAGGAGGACGGCAGTAGTAAGTGCTGGGCTGGGGGGCGGCAGGGGCTCCCTGGGACTCCTCATCCTATAATCCCCCTCATCTCTGCAGCCGTGGAGCTGTGGAGCGGTATCGGGAAGGGGCCCCCCCGCAAGCTGAAGTTCCCCCAGCCAGAGACTGTAGTGGAAGCCCTGAAGAGCAGCTTGGCATAGAGGTGTTGGCCAGGTGAGCGGGGATGGGACTAGGATGGGACAGGGATGGGACCAACAGGGACCAACTTCCCTCTCTCCACAGCCGAGCCAGGACCGGCGCAGGCGGCACAAGCGTCCATGAAGAGGCGAGACCAAGTGGGGGACACTGCCAGCCCCAGTCCCGTCCCTGATGCTGCAGCTCTGCCACTGCCAGACTCCTGGCTCTCTCCACACCCTGTTGTTCCCCCAATCTCCAATAAAGTTTAGTACTCCACAGCGCAGCTCCAGCCCTTTATTCCAAGAACACATAGCCCAAGAGGTGCAGGCAGTGGTAGGGGGAGAGGCAGAGCCAGCGCCCTTTAGGTGAGGACATCTATCTCCTCTTCTGACTCAGACGAGGGACAGGGCCAGAGGCAGACTGTGCCAGGGGGCAGGAACAGCTCCCCTGTCCCCACATCCACTTCCTCCTCCTCCTCCTCCCTGGTGTCATTTCCAGGGGTCTCTGGGGGTACTGCCTGCTGGCAGCCCTGCTGGGACACAAGGGAGTCCCCATGCTGCTGCATCCCGTTTGCACTGGCAGGCTGTTGGGGTGGGGAGAACTTACTCACCTGCCCCTGTGCATCTGCATCCTGGGGGGGCTGCGCTTTTGTCACCCCCACATCACCCCCCAGCACTGCCCGGGGCACGGGGTGGGGCTGCACCTCCCGCACCACCTCCCAGCACCCCCAGCTCTCCACCTTCCGCAGCCTCATCCGCCCGATGGGGCTGGGGCGTGCGTGCCCCAGAGAGTCTGGCTGCCTCCGGGGGGACACCCCAGAACTGGCACTGGCAGGTTCAGCTGTGTCAGGAGCCGCCACGGCAGAGACTTCCTGAGTGGAATGCAGGCAGGAGCGGTCGAGCTGCCGCTGGGGTCCCAGTCTCACCAGGCGTCCTCCCCAGAACTGAAGCGACTCGAGCTCGGTGACACGGAGGCGGCGGGCGGCTGCCAGCACCTCGTGCACCTCCTCCTGCGTGACCTCCAGCTCGGCAGTGTAGAAGAAGCGCACCAGCTTGCGCAGCACCCCAATCTTCAGCCCCGCCAGCTCCAGCACCACCCTGCCACCCTGGGGGGGCAGCTCCCGGCCCAGCTGCTCCATGAAGAAGGGGCTGCAGACGGAGAGAACACTGCAGTGGGCCACCACTGCCTCGCCTGCAAAGCAACAGTGGCTGTCACTGCTCTGCAGCCCTTCCTGCTCACCCCAGTCCTTCCTAGGGGGTTGCAGAGACCCTGCCCGCAGCCCCAGAGGTGCGCTGGCCCCTCCCTCGGCAATGCTGCCCGCTCACCTTCAGCCCACAGGACCACATCACAGAAGACGTCGGCTCGCTGCTGCTGCTGGTGGAGGTGCTGGAAGGCCGTGCGCAGCAGGCGGGTGCTGCGGTACAGCAGCTGCGGGGTGGCTGTGGGAGAACCCATGGGCGTCCTGCAGGGACAGACAGCGTCGTGCTGGGGACTCGGGGACCCGCGCCTGCCTGCCCTCTTCAGCCTGTCCCATATTGTTTGGGGCTGGTGGGGCCAATGTCTGCAGAGCCC
>JBBMKD010000049.1:9015094-9025591 GCA_037834095.1 Argya squamiceps
TGACCCTGCTCCAAGCTTTCCCTGACCCTGCTCCAAGCTTTCCCTGACCCTGCTCCAAGCTTTCCCTGACCCTGCTCCAAGCTTTCCCTGCTGCTGCTCCTGGTCCTTTCCCTGCTCCTGGTCCTTTCCCTGCTCCTGGTCCTTTCCCTGCTCCTGGTCCTTTCCCTGACCCTGCTCCTGGTCCTTTCCCTGACCCTGCTCCTGGTCCTTTCCCTGTTCCTGCTCCTTTCCCTGACCCTGCTCCAAGCTTTCCCTGCTGCTGCTCCACACCTGCATGGCCACAGCTCCTGTGCTGCGTGCTGTGACTCAGGCACCCCATGACACCTCCTTTGTCCCTTGTGCTGTGTTTATTGTGGACAAGGACAGGGCACAGAGATGCCAGCGTGGCCCCTTGTCCCTGCTCCATGTGCTGTGCTGCACCTGGCCATGCTCCATGTGCTTTCCCAGGTCAGTCCTTGCTTATGGGAGACCTTGTGCAGCTCCTCAGAGAGGCCCAGGGCCTGCTGGGGATGGAGCCTGTGCCAGGCTGTGGGCAGGAGGTGGGGTGCCCTGTGCTCCTTGCTGGGGGTGGCTGGCACAGCATCTCCCCAGCTCTGCACGGGCAGGGACAGCCAGGTGCAGGCCTCAGTGTCCCCAACAGCCTTATCAGTGATGCTGGGCTGCCCTTCCTCAGGAAGCATCTTGGTGGCTGTGTTTGTATTTCATTTTATTGAAGTCATTTATCTCTGTGGCTGCTGTGAGAGTGCTGGCCCTGGCCTCACTGTGCTGCCAAGAGGGCCTGTGGGGGTATTTGTGCCTGTGGAGAGTATGGAATGTGCCAGAGCAGCCTGTGCCACAGTCTGTGCTCATCACCAGGAGTTCTGTGTGTGCTGCAGGCCACAGGGGCCAGCAAACCCCTGGCTCTGTGCTGGTGTCCTGACCTGCTCTGTGCCCAGACCGTGGGGCTCTGGCAATGGAGGGAGCTGTGATTCTCTGCCTGTTCCTTGTGCTCCCCTGGTGCCCTGCTCTCAGACACATTTATTTACCCTGTGTCTGCTGAGTGAGGAGCTGTTGACTCAGGCTGCTGGGATGTGTTTTACAGCACTGCAGCCCTCTCACCAGGAGCTGCAAGCAGAGCCAACCGAAAGTATCACTCAGGGTGAGAGCTGGCCAGACACCCCTGCTGTGGTCTCTCTGCAGCCAGAGCTCCTCTTTAACCTCTGCCACACCTCCTTGTGATCTTTTAAACACCTCCCAGCACAATAAATCATTGTATTTTGAAACAATGTGTTTTGAAACTCCTGTTTTCCTTTGCTAGGACGGAGGTGGCGGAGGGAATCTTGGAGCCACAGGAGTCCCTGAAGTTAAACTTTAATCAGACCTGTGTTCAGAGTCCACTGCTGCATCGACTGTGGGCCTGTGCTGTGCTCTGCTGCCTCACAGGTCAGTGCCTTGCTCAGATCTCACATGCCCCAGGAATTCCTGCACCCTCACTGGTGTTGTGCCCAGAGAAACCCCCTCATGCTGTGTCCAGACTTCCTCAGGCTGTGTCCTGCCCCTCTGCTCTCCCATTCAGGGCTCCAAGCAGGTTGTGGCTCAGGGAAGAACTGGAGTTTGAAAAGATGGTGTGTTTTATCAGCTCTGTGGCTTTAACACTGTGTGGTTTCTTTTGCTGTTTCCTGGGTCTGGGTGACAGTAGTGAAGCTGATGCTGCTGTGGGAGTCTCTGTCACAGAAGTCCTGTTCACAACATTTAGCACTGGGCTGCTGGGGACTTTGAGAGGGTGATTTCATCTGTGGGGTGTCTGTGAGACTGACCAGTGCAGGGGCAGTGAGTGGATGCAGCAGCATTCTGACCATGAGCTGAGGCTGTGGCTGTGCACGAGCTGCTGGCTCTGGAGGTGTTTGTGCTCTGGCTCAGCTCCTGCTCTACAGCTGAGGCTGCACTGGAGGCATTTGCCAGGCCACTGACAGGCTCTGGGACTGGTTTACCTGGTTGGAGCTGGCTGTGTTAAGCAGGGAAAGACGTTTTTCCTCCAGCTGTGATGTGCTTGAATGGCTGGTTGTGAAATGTTTGCTTTTACTCTGCCTTTCAGTCTGTTGTTAAGAGTATTTCAACTGCATTTTTTTGTTTCTCAGAGATGGCAACATCCTTTGTAATTTGCCTTGTGAACAATCCCTGGGGTGGTTTTTTCAAAGCTTCTGTACAAATTTCTGATTTCTGATCATCTTGCTGTGATTCTGGTGAACTGTTTCCAGTTTTTCCCTGTTTCCAGGCCCATCTCCAAGCTCTGCACTTCAGGCTTTTATTGCCATCATGGTTTTAAGTATTAGCCTGGGAGTCTGTGCCTATCAAGCACTACCCTCATGTTTTTATCTACTGCAAACTCTGGTATTGCTCTCCCTTTGTGATTAATTCCCCTCTCTGGAATCTGTGAGTGCTGGCAGCTGAGGAAAGTGTCTCTGCAGGGGCTTGGTGATCTTTAGGGTCCCTTCAGACCCAAATCCCTCTGTGATTCCATGCCCAGCCCCTGCAGTGGTGCCCTGACAGTGTCACACAATCCCAGAATTGTTCAGGTTGGAAAAGATCTCTCAGCCCATCCAATCCAACCTGTGCTCACCACGTTGTCTCCCAGCCCAGGACACTGACTGCCACATCTACTCTTGCCTTGGACACCTCCAGGGATGGTCATTCCACCTCCTCCCTGGGCAGTCCCTTCCAGTCTTTAACAGCCCATTCAGGGAAGAAATTCCTCCTGAAAGAATCAGCTGAGCAGGTTCTCAATGTTCAGAGCCATGGAGTCAAGCAGGAAGCCTTTCCCTAATTTTCTTTGCTGTGACATGGTTTTTGTAAGGATTCCTCTCCCAACAGTGCCCTTGTGAAATGTAATGACTTTCAGGCATTTGATTCCTGTGGTGGGTGTGCTGATGCACTTATTACACAGGAATCTCATTCTGTTGGGGTTTTTTGAGTGTGTGGTTACATTTCACAGGTCATTACTGCATGCTGAGGAAGCCTGGTGTATCCTTGTGGGTCTCAGTAGTCCACAGGCCACCCTGGACCAAGCTTTAGAGATTTAATATTAGCAGCAGTGGTCTGAGCTTGCCTTAAAACACAGTAATGTGAATGTCACTCTGTGGTCCCTTCTCCCAAAGGCAGGTGAGCAGGTGGCTGTCTTGTTTATTTGCTTGAAAACAGAAAATTCCAAGCCTTGATGGCTCACTCCATAACCTCTAAAAAACTTGGAAAGCAGCTGCAAAAGGGCCTCATTTCACTCTCAAAAATAAACATGATTCCTTTGATGCCTTCACTTGGCATCCAGGTTTCTGCATCACTTCTGTTTGGGGTCAGCAGCTTCTTCCTCACACCATGAGATGATGTAAATCCCCTGGCCCTGTTTTGGGAGGGATCTCAGTTCATGGGAACTCGGATTTTTAAAAGCAGTCAGATCACACAAATGTGCTTCCCAGAGCTGTTCACTGTGGGAATTTATTGTCCCAGTATCCCTCATATCCCAAGGCCACCCTGATGGTTACAGGACACAGAGAAACATGGGGGTGAGATGAATTCCCAGTGGAATCATTCATCAGAATCATATGTGAAAATCCAGATTTAATCATGACAAAACACTTGTGTGAGGGGCAAAATTTGCTGTTCTGCATTACTCTGCTGTTACTTTGCCAGCCCTTCCCCTACCTCAGATGCTCCCCTGGTGTAGGAGCATCCCTGGAACTGCAATTCCACAGCCAAGCAGTGTGGGTGTCCCTGGGGTGCTGTTTCCCTGCATGGAGCACCAGGATGCAGCCCTGGGTTGGCTGTGTGTTGCACAACAGGAGGTTCAGTGCCCTCCTTCTGCCTGAGGAAGATAAAGTCTGGTGCTGCTCTGTTTTCTATGAATTCAGAGCAGCATTTGGCTTCCTGGAAAGCCTCCCTGCACCCAGCAGCGTGGGCAGCCCCAGAACCCTGTGGAGAGCTCAGGTTTGGCTGCTGTGTGGGGCAATAAATCATCAGATGAAGGAGGCTGGCAGCTCCTGCTGAAGGAAATGCTGCCTTCAGCTCCTCTCTGGGCTCACTCTGGCTTGCAGTAACTCCTACCTAACCTGCACAGGTGTGTGGCATTGATTTGCAAAGGGATAATTCAGCCTGGCTTCATTTGCCAGGGAGCACCTGGGCAGGTGCAGCCCGAGGAAACCTTGGGGCATTGCTGCTGGGTGCTGTTTGCTGTTAGAGGGGTGCTGCCCTGGCTCCTGGAGCAGGCTGGGCTCTGGGATGACCCTGCTCAGGTTCTTTCAGGGCTCATGGTGCTGTGTGCTGGGTGCTGAGCAGGGGGTGTTGGGCAGTGACTGGGGCTGGTGTGACAGGGTAGAGCTGCTGGCAGGGATGGGAGAGCCACTGAGTCACCCCTCCAGCCCTATTTCCTTGGTGGTTTGAGATCTAAAATGAATAAAGTGAGGGTGGGGCAAGGCAGGGTGAGGAGGGGCACCTGCTGGCAGGAGCTCCTCAGGAGCAGGTGAGTCCACTGGGCATCAGCCTCATCCCTGCATCACAAATGTAGGGACTGAGGGACACACTTGTGCAAATCCACAGCCTGCAGACCCACAGAGGGGTCTCAGGGGGAATCATGCAGCCAGGGCAGGGAACCATGATCTTAGAGATCATTTCCAGCCTTGACAGTGCTGTGATTCCATGATGTTGAAGTGGTGCAGACCCACAGTGGGTGCTGTGTCCTCTGGCCAGCCTGGGCTGCTTCTGGCTGGGTTTGTGCAGCTGGGCACCCTCTTCTTTCACAGCAAAGCCAGATCCAGTTACAGCCATAGGTCTGGTGGCTGCTCCCAGCACCTGAGGCTGGGTTGATAAACACCTGGGGCTTTGTAGCAGGAAAGAGATTTCCCTGCCCAGCCCTCTCCAGGCCTGTTTTTCCGGCTTTGCAGGTTTTCTGCACACAGCCCTCCCAGTCCTGCCAAGCTCTTGGTTCCCCTGGTTGGGGGAGGAGCAGCCAGGTCCTCACCCACCGTGCGGCTGGGAAAGGACAGGAACTGGGTTTGGATCTCTCCCAAAAGTGGGGTGAAGCAAACCTGCCGAGTTCTGTTCTGTGGGGTCAGGCCAGGGTCAGAGGAAGATGAGCAGGGCCTTTAATGCAAGGTGGAGTGTTGCTAGTTTGGACACTCGAGGAACGAGGCAGATGCAGTAGGTTAGGAGAAAGCTTCTTTTTTTAATTATCTGACTTTAATACTTACATACATTTGTATACAGAGGTCAAGAGATTGGCTACACAGGTTGCCACCTCTTCGACCTGGATGGTGAATACTACCATCAATCACATTTCTCCACCAAGAGGAGAAAAATGTAAACACACAGATAAATTTTAAAAATATACATTGTTTTCATGAAGCTGCATGAGAACAGCACTGCTTGAGTTCAAACACTTGCAGGCAAGAAAACTGTGAGAGCAGCAGTGGAGAGGTGTCAGGTGAGTGTCTGCCTTGTTCTGGGCCTGGCTGAGAGGAGAAGCTGTGGCACCCAGCCTGAGCCCCCAGCAGTGTCACCCTGGGGAGCAGGTGGGGTGAGGAGCGGGTGGTTGTGCTTGTGTTTCTCATGGCCTTGACTGATGCCAGTTTCAGGCACCAGAAGGAAAAAGGCAGGCACAGCAGGTCAAGAGAAAGCTTCTCTTCTTTATTATCTGACTCCATTACTTATATACATTTGTACAGAGGTCAAGAGATTGGCTACACAGGTCGCCACCTCTTCAACCTGGATGGTGAACATCACCATCCATCACATTTCTCCTCCCAGAGGAGAAAAATGTAAACCAAAGATAATTTCTGAAAACATAGATTGTTTTCTTGAAGCTGCATGAGAACAGCACTGCAAGATTTCAAACACTTGCATTTCCAAGAGAAACTGAAGGCAACACTTGACCACTCAGGTGGTTCATGTGGCCACTGAGTCAGTGCTCACCACGTGGCTTCTCTTGCAGGCTCACAGGAGATTCACATCGATGAGAAAACCCTGAGCCCCCACCTCAGCCTGTCAGAGGACAAGAGAACCCTGACCTTCAGCCCCAAGAAGGCAAAGGTGGACTCGGAGTGCCCCGAGCGGTTTGACCACTGGCCCAACGCTTTGGCCACGGCGCCTTTCCACTCGGGGCTGTGTGCCTGGAAGGTCAGCGTGGAGCACAGCTGTGCCTACAAGCTGGGGGTTTGCTACAGCTCCGTGCCCAGGAAGGGCTCAGCCAACGAGGGGCGCCTGGGCTTCAACGCTGCCTCCTGGGTGTTCTCCCGCTACGACAGGGAATTCCGCTTCCTGCACGGGGGACAGCCCCAGCCCGTGGAGCTGATCAAGGCCCCGGCAGAGATCGGGGTCCTGCTGGACTTTGCAGGGGGGGAGCTGCTCTTCTACGACCCCGACTCCTGTGCCATCCTCTTCTCCCACCGCCAGGCCTTCCTGGAGCCCGTCTACCCTGTCTTTGCCGTGGCACACCAGAGCATCTCGCTGGTGCTGTGAGCTGGCTGTGACTGTGTGTGCTCTGCACGGTGCCCCAGGGGAAAGGAGCCCGGGCAGGGCTCTGGGCTGTGTCCAGGGGCCTCCAGACAACACCTGCCTTCACACTACACCTGTTCCTCTGTGTTTTCTGCAGCTTTCCTCTCGTCCCAGAGCCTGCAGCCTGTGCTGGGGTGAGGGGTCTGGGAGTGCCTGCCTGGGCCAGCTGCTCCTAGGTGAATTGTTTCATTTCTGCTCCACCAAAGGCAGCTTTCCAGTCTGCTGGTGGGCTGGAGAAAAGAGAAATAGTGAGAGATATATATGGGGAAATAGCAGAGACAAGGCCTATGGAAAGGGACATACCATACGTGCTCTACAGCTCCTTGACAGGAGGGTGGGGCTGGGGGGAGGTCAGGCTCTGCTCCCAAGCAACAGTGAAAGGACAAGAGCAAACAGTTTCAAGTTGTGCCAGGAGAGGTTTAGGTTGGATAGTGGAGATTTCTCTGGCACAGGCTGCCCAAGACAGTGATGGAGTCACCATCCCTGGAGGGGTTTAAAAAGCCTTGTGGATGTGGCACTTGGGGACATGGTTTAATAGTGGCCTAGGCCTGGTGTTGGGGGAACAGTTGGACTTGATCCTAAAGGTCTTTTCCAACCTAAATGATTCTGTGATTCCCTGACTGGGACACAGCTGGAGATGCTTTTGGGAAGAGCTACCCCCCTGCAGAGCAGGGACAGTGCAGGGGGCTGTGGGGGAATCTTGCTGGCACAGGGGTACTGCTGAGGGGCTGTGGCCATGTCCAAGCAGAGGAACAAGCAAAGAGCAGCAGAAAGAAACCAAAACTGAGTGTCCCAAGGGAGTGGGGTTTGAGTGTAAGGTGGTGCAAACACAGGGAACTGATGGCAGCAGGCAGGGAGGGAGGAGAGGTGTAGGCCTGGAGCTGAGCCAGAGAAAGGGGTTTACAGTCATCTTTAAAGGTTCATCTTTATTTCTCACTACTCAAATCAGTAAAGTTTGTTTATTGGGAATTCATTAAGTGACATTGCCCAGCTCCAGACTGTTTTGCCCACAGCAGGAGACCTGCAGGCACCTCCTGCCTGCCTACCACTGCTGGGAAGGGGGGGATGTTGGTGAGGTGGAAAACCTGGCATACACTGAGGGTGCAGGGCCTGGGCAGGGGTGCTCTGTGTGGGCAAACCTTCCCTGGGACAGCACTTGCACTGGGGGATGCCTGAGCCTGTCCCCGGGGTGACTGAGAAGGGATAAACCTCAGTGTCTGCCTCCATCTCCTGCCAGAATGAGCCTCTGGAGTGACCCAGGCCCAGCCATATTAGAAGACACCACAGCTGACCCTCTTCTGTGGTGTTTTTAGAGCCATGAAACACATCTGCTCCACTGCTGGGCATCAGAAATGTTTTATTGCATGAACACTCCTCCTGCTCCACAGGCAGCTCGGACTTGCTGCTCTTCCCTGCCCACCTGGCAGCAAGAAATCTCCTGTCAGGCCACTTCAGCACGCGGCAGCCGCACTGAACCCCTCCGAACCGCAGCTACTCCCTCTCGATGCGAGCCAGGAGGTGGCTGAGCGTGGGCAAGACGTGCTCGGGGAGCACCTCCGGCCCCTCGCCCTGCCCGGCCGCCCGCAGCAGGAAGCTGTGCATGCCCGCGGCCCGGGCTGCCCGGTAGTCCCGGCTGTAATCATCCCCGATGTGAGCCGCCTGCTCGGGCCGGGCCCCGCCGAGCCGCAGCGCCTGCTCGAAGATCCTCCCGTCCGGCTTGGCGAAGCCCGCGGCCTCGGAGGTGAGCACGAACTCGAAGTGGTGCCGCAGCTTGCACTGTGAGAGGATCATTTCCAGCCGGTTGTCGAAGTTGGAGACGACTCCCATGCGGAAGCCGAGCTGGCGGCACCGGCTCAGGGTCTCGGCGGCTCCCGGCAGCATCTCCCAGTTGTCGCGGCCGCAGTAATCGCGGTAGAGCTTTTCTGCCAGCTTCGTCAGGGCTGCCTCGTCCTGCACGCCCGAGAGCCTGAAGCTCTGTTTGATAACATCCAGCCACCACTGCCGGGAGCTGAGCCCCTGGCCGCGGCCGTAGTTGGGGAAGCGCCGGCTCTGGGCTCCGTACACCTCCCGGAAGGAGCGGCCCAGAGCCTCGGGCTGCACTTGCAGCCCCTGGGCCCGGGCCTCGGCCGCATAGCTCTGGCCCACGGGCTGCCGCAGCCGCAGCAGCGTGTCCTTCACGTCCCAGGTCAGCAGGCGCAGCCTGAGCATGGCCTCAGCAGCGCCCGGGACACAATCAGCGGTGCCAGTCACATCACAGGGCTGCGGGCACCCCAGCCCTTAGTCCGCCTCAGTATACGAGCGTCGGTGTTCCTCCGGCGGGGCTCAGGGCCCCTCTGGGGTCAGCATGGAGACGCGGCACGGAGGGCAAACCGTGCTCCGAGTCCCACGGGCAAAGTCTGCCGGGCCGGGGCAGTGACACTCCCCCCGTGGGTGCTGCAGCCGGGGCGAGCTAGGGCACCGGGGGTGGATCGGGGGAGGGTGTCCGGGGCGGGAGCACCGCTGGAACGCAGGTGCGGGCTCGCGGTGTCCCCGCGGGTCCCGGAGGTGCGGGGCGCTCCCGGCGCTCACCGTGCGCGGGGGCTGCGGGCTTGGGGGGGCGCGCAGTGTCCGGACCCACCTGCGCCGCTGCCCGGAAGGACCGCCCCTCCCGGAGAGCCCTCCCACCCCGGAAAACCCTCCTACACCGGAATTCCCTCCCCTCCCGGAGAACCCTCCCCTCCCGGAATTCCCTCCCATCCCGGTGAACGCGCCCCAGCCGCAATGGCCGCGCTCAGTGCCGGCCCTTCTCCTCCCGCAGCCAGCGCAGCAGCTGCGGTGTGAAGTAGGTGATGATGATGTCGGCCCCTGCGGAAAGACGAGACGCTGGAGCCAGCGCGGGGGCACACGGGGGATGGAGAGGGGAACACGGGGGTCGCAGCCTCACCTGCGCGCCTGAAGGCCGTGATCGCCTCCTGCACCGCCGCCTCCAGGCTGAAGGCGCCGGCCTGCGCCCCGTGCCACAGCATGGCGAACTCCCCCGAGACGTGGTACACGGCCAGCGGGTGCGTGGGGTGCTGCGGGAGCGCGTCAGCGGCGGGGACAGCCCGGCCCGCCCGCGCTGTGCCCTCCCCGCACACCCCCGATGTTCCTTCCAGTGCCCGTCCCGGCACACAGAACCCACAGCCCCCCCCCAGAGCCCTCCCTACCAGGCAGGTCCTCACCCGAGCCTTGACGTCCCTCACGAGGTCCAGGTAGGGCATGCCCGGCTTCACCATCAGCATGTCCGCGCCCTCCCGCACGTCCCGGTCCTGCCACGGCAGCGCGGGGACAAGAACAGCTTGTTTTTCCCCAGGCGTTTGGAGCCGGGGGTTGTTATCCCCAGGAGGGATGGCAGGAGGCTGTGAGCTCCTCATGGCCAACGCGGCTGATTCTCCCCTCGCCATACACATGGGGAGAGCTGATGGCTTTGTGTCCCTGCACCTGACACCCCAGGGCATGGGGACAGCAACTGCACAGTCCCAGTGCTCCGTCCTTGGGGACACACTGGGACCAGCTCTGCCAGGCTGATGGGACTCATGTTTCTTTGGCTCATGTGGAAGGGGAAGGCCCTTCACCGTTTGCCTCCCAACCTCTTGCTTGCCCCAAGCCCTGAGGGGTGCAATCACCCAGGCACAGTGTGAGGGTGTCCCACCCCACAGCCATAACCCCACACCCCACACACCCCAGTGAGGGTGTCCCGGCCCACAGCCATAACCCCACAGCCCACACCCCACAGTAACCCCACTGAGGGTGTCCCAGCCCACAGCCATAACCCCCCATCCCACACTCACCCCACTGAGGGTGTCCCACCCCACAGCCATAACCCCACACTCCACAGCCATAACCCCACATCCCACACTCACCCCACAGCCATAACCCCACAGCCCACAGCCATAACCCCCCAGCCCACAGCCATAACCCCACAGCCATAACCCCCCAGCCCACAGCCATACCCCACAG
>JBBMKD010000049.1:9067016-9077228 GCA_037834095.1 Argya squamiceps
CTCTCTCTGGCTCTCTTGCTCCCTCCTCTCTCACCTCTCTCACCTCTCACCCTCTTGTTCTCTCTCTCCCTCTCTCTCTTTGGGACTTCCCCTCAGCCCAGGCTGGTGGCTGAAGGCAAAAGGCCCTTTTTACCCACCACCCTGGCAATAAACCCACGTGTTCTAGAACGTCTCAGCTCTGCAGAGCTCCCTCTCCCTGCCCTCCACGGATGCTCCTACACTGGGTGATTTATGGGAGAGGCAAGGATGGGAAATGGGAACACAAACACAGGGTTTGCATGGGAAACGGGGCTGGGGCGGCCCCGTGATTTATCTGTGCCGAATTCCGCCCTGTGCTTCCCTCAGCTGCATTTGCAGTTATTTTTTTACGGCGCAGGGCTGAGCAAGACAAACAAAGCCAGCGCCCCTCTCCTCCCTTCCTCTCCAGCAGTCGCCACTGACTTGAAAGGTGGTGGCTGGGAAGGAAGGCTGCTCCTCCTTCCAGCTCCAGCTCCAGCCCGGCAGTGTGGCTGCCCCGGACAATGCTCTGATGGCTCTGCCACCGCGGCTCCCCTGGGAGTGCTGAGGCTCCTCAGCTCCCTCCCTGGCCTCCCTGGCCCTGCCACTGTGCAAGAGAACCTGGATTTTGGGTTCCCTCCAACCTTCCTTCCATCTTCATCCCCCTGGAGGAGTGTGGAAGGTGTTTTCTTCTCTGTTGGAACTCCATCTCCAAGGGGTTGTGCCCAACTCTGGCAATGGGGCAGCTGAGCCTTGCTGCTGGCTGTGCTCAGAGTTCCTCTTGGCCTTTAATTCCCAAATTCCACCACGGATGCAGCTTAACTGACCTCAGTGCTTCCCCCTCAGTGACTTTACAAGCACAAAGCACAGGGACGTGCATATCCTCTGGGTCTGTGCTTTCAAAACCTGCCATCCCAGCTACTGTGCAAGAGAACCTGGATTTTGGGTTCCCTCCAGCCTTCCTTCCATCTTCATCCCCCTGGAGGAGTGTGGAAGGTGTTTTCTTCTCTGTTGGAACCCCATCTCCAAGGAGCTGTGCCCAACTCTGGCAGTGGGGCAGCTGAGCCTTGCTGGGTATCCTGCTGCTGGCTGTGCTCAGAGTTCCTCTTGGCCTTTAATTCCCAAACTCCACCATGGATGCAGCTTAATTGACCTCGGTGCTTCCCCCTCAGTGACTTTACAAGCACAAAGCATGGGGACGTGCATATCCTCTGGGTCTGTGCTTTCAAAACAAACTCTGCTTTTTCCTTTTTTTGCCTCTATAAACCCAAACCTCTGATATTTTTCTGAGTGTGGAGTTGTGTCTTTCATGGAGCGAGGCTCTCACAGCCAGCGCCTGTGAAACGCCGCTCAAACATCCTCCGAGTGTTTGTGAGAACGTCGCAAAAACAAAAGTGCTCCGTGCTCCTGAAGAATGCCACGGGAACAAAAGCCACATCAACAGAGCTGGGACTGGGGAATACTAAAGAGTTGACAGGAATTTTAATATAAAACTCTCTCCCTTCCTCGCCAGTGAGGCTTTTCAGGAAGCCTCTGGCTTATCGTAAAGCGGCATACAGCGCTCACAGGGGCCGGGGAGGTGAAAGGTGGCTTCCTGCCATTCTTCTCTGGAGCTGGGTTCCCATGGGCGGTCATGCCAGTGTGACTGGGGCTCCTTCCACGCTCGTGAGCTGCGAGAGGAGTCCGGGATCTCCGCGGGAGCCGCGGGGTTTCCATGGGCTGCTGGTGGTTTGGGGCAGCCAGCCATGAACCGCTTCAATGGCCTCTGCAAGGTGTGCTCGGAGAGGAGGTACAGGCAGGTCTGTATCTCCCCTGGCAGGAGCCCCCTGAAAGCCTTGGGGAGATTGCTGGGTGTCTGGGGGTTCCCTTGCTGTGGTTGTATCTCCCCTGGCAGGAGCCCCCTGCAAGCCCTGGGGAGATTTGATTTCTGGGTGTCTGGGGGTTCTCTGGCTATGGCTGTATCTGCCCTGGCAGGAGCCCCCTGCAAGCCTTGGGGAGATTTCTGGGTGTTTGGGGGTTCTCTGGCTGTGGCTGTATCTGCCCTGGCAGGAGCCCCCTGCAAGTCTTGGGGAGATTTCTGGGTGTCTGGGGGTTCTCTGGCTGTGGCTGTATCTCCTCTGGCAGGAACCCCCAGCCAGCCTGTGGCTGCAAGCTTTGGGGAGATTTCTGGGTGTTTGGAGGTTCTCTTGCTGTGGCTGTATCTCCTCTGGCAGGAGCCCCCTGCAAGCCTTGGGGAGATTTCTGGGTGTCTGGGGGGTTCTCTTGCTGTGGTTGGGCTCTGTGGGGGCTGCTGGTGAGGCATAACTTGGTGTCATTACAGTTTGTAAATTATAGTGAGGATAGAAGGAAAGCATCTTCACATGGGTGCCTGTGGCTGGTCTCTGCCTGGTGCTGCAGTGGAGAAATGGGCAGAGAGGGGTGCTTTTAAAATATATAAGAATTCTTAAAAAATATAAATATATGTAAATATAAAATATATTTATATGTACATATAATATATGTGCAAGTTGCAGCTAGCATGCTGGTGGGAACAGTGTTAAGATGCAAGGTGTAGTCCTAATTTCCCCCTTATGAGAGAAGCAGCAGGCACAGCAGGCTGCTGCTGCCTCTTTTAAAATGATTTTAGTGTTTTGGGGAGCCAACAGCACTTGTTTCCTATGCTGGTTCCAGTTCTCCCAGTGCACAATGCCAGGTGCTGCTTTTCCATGTGCAGGTCCCAGTCTCCTGCATTTCAAAGAAATATTCTCTCTGTGGTCTAGATTGGCACTGCCAGCCCGGGGTCAGCTTGTCCCTGTGCTCCTGAGCTCATTGTTCAGGTTATTCCAAAGCTGCTGTGGGGCACAACAAACACTGGGAGTTACAAAAGCAGCAGAATTCCAAACCCAGCTGTCCCCTTCTTGCCAGGGCTGTGGTGACCATCTCATGCAGGAAAGCTGCTCTGCCTTGGCTGAATAACAACTGCCTCTGCTTTGTCTCTTAGACCTCCTCAAGTCTTTATTTTGAAAATTTTCTCTGCAGTTTTTGGCAAAGTTTGGGTACAGCAAGCCTCCCCACCCACCTCCCAGCTCATGGCAGATGCCCATAGTTCTTTAGTTCTGTGCATGGCAGCAAAAATGGGCAAGAAATGGGCAAAAATTGGGCAATCACTGCCTGTGATGGCCACGGGGGTGGGAGCTGAGGAGCATCAGCAGGGAAAGGCTGCTCTGCAGTGGCACAGGGCAGGTGGGGGGCAAAAATTGGGCAAAAATTGAGCAATCACTGCCTGTGATGGCCACGGGGGTGGAAACTGAGGAGCATCAGCAGGGAGAAGCTGCTCTGCAGTGGCACAGGGCAGGGGGGGGACAAGGTCAGCCAGCTCAGGGAGAAGGAGGGGAGACCTGACACAGGGGAAACCTTGGGCTGGGAAGTGCCCGTGGAGTCTCTGTGGTGGGAGAGATGCTGGGCTGGCTCCTGAGGTGCCAGTGGTTGGTGTTGGAGATGGAATTGTAGGATATGGAATATCCTGAGCTGGAAGGGACTCACAGGGACTGTGGAGTCCAACTCCTGGGTGGACTGAGCTGTGAGGTTCATTCAAAGGTGCAGAGCCACCTCTTTGAGGAACCAGCAAACTCCAGAGAGAACAACAGTCAGTGTAGTGGGACTGGATCTGTGTTTTGATCCTGCCAGGGCAAGCCAGTTTCTCTTTTGAAGCCTGATTTTATGCTGAGCAATCATACACAAGGTGCAGAGAAATGAAACCTCACTGCCTTTGCCCTCCCGTGGTAAAGGAGTGAGGAACCTCATCACCTCCTTGGCAACTTCTGCTGAATTCCTCATCTTCCTTCTGCCTTTTTGTTCTCAAAATAATACAGGTCAGATGCTGGATTAATAATTTTCTTTCCTCTGTCAGTAAAACAAGCATCTTGACTAATGTCTTGGGGGCTAATCAGGTATTTACAGGATCTGTCATGCTGAGCTGCTGCTGGAAGCCAACATCAAAAAATAAGCATCATTTCATTAATAAGCTCAATGCTCCTTGAATCAGGAGGAGAAATGAACCTAAATCAACCCAGCATCCATCCTCTCCAAACTCAGCGAGGGAAAACACACTCAGCCCAGGGAAGGGGGTGATGCACACAGATGTCTGGAGGACAGGAGCGTGCTGAGCTCGCAGCTCCCTCCGGAGCAGGGGAGTGCTGCTATTTCTGTACTCTCCAACAGGAAATGAAATGTTTAAGTGATTTTCCTTAGAGAAGTCAGTGTCAGGGCCAGACTGCCAGGTTTTCCTTTCCAATGGTTTCTCAGACCTTTCCTTACATTTGGAAGAGTTGGGAGCAGACTGTGTGCTAAATAAACACACCTTTTGTGGCATTCCAGAGCTCCTTGGCACTGCCTCTTTGCACCCTTTCCACCCTTTATCCATGGGGGTCACAGTGACAGCCCTTCCCCATCTCTAAAATGCTGTGTGCCAGCATTTCCAGAGGCTGTGGAGCAGTGTGGGGATGAGGGGGGATCACACACAGTGGCTGCTCTCCCACCTGACAGGCCCCGGTGTGTCTCCCTGCAGATCACGATCCCTCGGGGCAGTGATGGCTTTGGCTTCACAATCTGCTGTGACTCCCCAGTCCGTGTGCAGGCAGTGGACTCTGGTAAGAGATTGCATCCTTTTCATCCCTCTTGATTTGAATGAATTATTGCTCCTTTTTTTGCTTCCCAGAGCTGGTTGTGATTCTGGAGCTCTCACGCCTTGCAGGACTCTGGGTACCTCCAAGAAACTTCATTAAATGAATTCTCTGTTTCCTCTAATGAGGTCAGAGGCCACTGGGTTAGCACTGTGTCACTATTTTGGCAGTGTTTTGCAGTAATTTGCAGAGTTTTTGTTCCCTCTCCAACCTGAGAACTGTCTGTCTGGTTGGGTGACCTTCAGAAATCACGTGGGGGGAAAACAGGTCAGAGGGGAGCAGGACTGCAGGAATCCTCAGTTCCCTGAGTAGATCCTCTTGCTGTGGACCTGTGGGATGGACTGGTGTCTCCAGTGTGCCCTGTTGTCCCCCACTACACCCCAGGAAACAGGGGAAGTTCATGGAGTAGCTCTGAGGAGCACTGGTGGCTCTATCCTGGTGCTCTGTGTGTGTGAATGTGCTGCAAGGTGAAGCTCCAGGTTGGCTGGCCCCACTTCATTTTTGGGTATGGATGTCAGATGGGGTTTGAGGGAGTGAGTGGTGCAAGCTGTGGAGCTCTCTGGGTGTCTCCAAGCTCCAAGGCTTCTCCTCCCTCTCCCACTGGGCCTCCTGCCTGGCAGGTGACTGGAATTTGTCCCTCTCAGGTGGTCCAGCAGAGAAGGCAGGTCTGCAGCAACTCGACACGGTGCTGCAGCTGAACGAGCAGCCTGTGGAGCACTGGAAATGTGTGGAGCTGGCACACGAAATCCGGTGAGTGCTCCCAAAACACCCAGGGCAGGGCAGTGAGAGCATTGAGTGACTGTGGGAAGGGGAAAGCTCTGAGGGATGCAGGACAGTGGGAAAGGATTCCCTGAAGGAGAAGGAAGGAGGCAGGAAAGGATTCTCTGGAGGAGAAGGAAAGGATGCAGGAAAGGATTCCCTGGAGGAGAAGGAAGGATGCAGGAAAGGATTCCCTGGAGGAGAAGGAAGGATGCAGGAAAGGATTCCCTGGTGGAGAGGGAAAGGATGCAGGAAAGAATTCCCTGGAGGAGAAGACTGTGGGAAGGGGAGAGCTCTGAGGGATGCAGGACCCTGGGAAAGGATTCCCTGAAGGAGACGGAAGGAGGCAGGAAAGAATTCCCTGGAGGAGAATGAAGGATGCAGGAAAGAATTCTTTGGAGGAGAAGGAAAGTATGCAGGAAAGGATTCCATGGAGGAGAAGGAAAGGATGCAGAAAAGAATTCCCTGGAGGAGAAGGAAAGGATGCAGGAAAGGATTCTCTGGAGGAGAAGGAAGGATGGAGGGGCTGGGGAGCTCGGCAGAGGGGCAGAGGCTTTGGAGCGAGGAAGGCCTGCAGTGCTCCACCGCTGATTTCCCCTCCCCACCTCCCCCAGGAACTGCCCCACGGAGATCATCCTGCTGGTGTGGAGGCTGGTGCCTCAGGTGAAGGCGGCCCACGAGGGCATGGCCCGCAGGTCCTCCTGCAAATCCGCCTACGACCTGCAGTCCCCTCCTCACAAGCGGGAGAAGAACGGCGCCGGCCCCGCCGCGCAGGCCGAGCAGCGCCGCAGCTGCCACATCCTGTGGGACGGCTCCGAGGGGCTGGGGCTGCCCTCCTGGGACAGGTACACGGAGCTGGGCAAGCGGGGCCAGAACACGCTGCCTGCCCTGTCCCGGGTGCCCTCTGCTGCCGACCAGAACTACATCATCCTGGCCCCTCTGAACCCCGGCAGCCAGGTAAGGGCTCGGGGCTTCATGTGCCGCAGCCTCTCCTGGCCCCTGCTTCACTCTTATCTCTAAATATTTGCTGATTTTACAAGCCACACCTCTGTCTTCTTGTCATCCACACCTCTGCACCTTGGTGGAGCTTTTGCTGTTTTCCTACAACATTTCCCTGCTGCCTCCCCTCAGGACTGCCCCCAGGGATATGGGGAGGATGTGGGGGGTGTTCCCACTGCACAAGACCGCACTGCAAGTCATTGCTCTCATTTTCTGCTGCAAAAATGATTTTTTTCCCCCCTCTCTGAAGTGGTTTGGCTTGGCTGGGTTTGGCATGTTAACTTTTGTAGTTGGTTGTTGTCACTGTCCCTGTGGGCTGCTGCAGGTGACCTTATATCCCCTCTGTCCCTTACAGCTGCTGAGGCCCGTGTATCAGGAGGACAACACTGCTGTGGGTGAGTTGTCCCTGTGCTGGGAAAGCTGCTCAGAGCACCCAGCTCTAAGCTGCTCTTCCATCAAATTCTTGTCCTGAGCCCTGCAAGGGGCTCATGGTTTGGGGGCAGGAGCAGCAGCCGAGGGATTTTGGGTGGGATCATCTTCCCACCGTGGCTCAAACCCAAAAGCAGAGGGGAGCATTGCTCGGGGTGAGCCTCATGTGAGAAGGGGTGTGGGAGCTCACAGAGTGCTGCTGCTGGGGATTTCCCACCTGGGGCAGGGTGAGAACATGAAGTGTGAGAGCTCTGAGCAGCGTGGGCCCGTCCATGACGTGTTTCCCTCCTCATCTTTGAGGCCCTGAGACTCCCTCCAGTGCCACAGCAGTGAGGGTGGCTGTGGCTCACGTCAGTGCCAGCACTAGTGCAGCTGGTTGTGCCACATTTGGGGAATATTCAAGCCCTGAGCTGCTGCAAAGTCTCTGGGCCAGCTCTCCTCAAAAAACCTTTGAAACATAAACTCATAACACAAACCACACCTGTGGCAGGGGTGTGTGGGGTGCCTGGAGCTCTCAGGGATGGTTGGACTTGTGGGAAGAGTGGGCTGAGGTGGGTGGCAGGGCTGGGCACTGCAGGAATCCAGGTCCAAGTGGAAACACCTCTTGTCTCCTCATGGATTTGGGAGCTTTGGGAGGCTGTGCTTGCACCCTGGCCTGTCTGGATGCCCTCAGGATGAGCTGAGCTCTTGGAGGAGTGTGAATCCCTCAGCATTCCCTGTCTGGTGAGGGCACAGCTGGAGAACTTGGTGCTGTCTCTGAGGTGGAGCAGTGTCCAGAGAAAGAAAATATGGGGCTGACAGAGCCATGAGGGCAGTGCTGGGGGGCAGGAGGGAGCACTGTGGGTGCCAGACCCCCGTGCCTTGGGTGCTCCCAGCCCTGCAGCCCTGCAGCCAGGAGAATTTTCCACTCTCAACTGCAGGGGATGTTTTGTTCTGTGGATAATTGCAGCTCCTTCCTGCTGTTTGTGGATCCTGTGAAAAGATGAGCTGCACTACAGGGACTTGTTCATACAGTGGGGATTTGAAAGGCTTGGGCTTCTTCCTGTAACAAATTTTGGATTTTTATGGATTTGTTTGTAATTATTTAATGTTGTGTTCAGAGGGAGGAAGGTATCAGTTAAGCTGAACAGAGATGAAGTGTGGCAGCACTGAGCTGCCCACCCAGTGACAGGAGCTGACATTTGGGTGTGTTTCTGTGCCACGACTTGTGCAGGTAATTATTTCCTCTGATAAAACGAGGTGATTTAGGGATAAGAGCAAAAGCAAACCCTGAACAGCCCAGACAGATCTTATCTGCCCTGTGCTGAGCTGTCTCTTGTGTTTTGATGTTATCTGGCAGTGCAACCAGGAAAAAGGGAAGAGGGAAAATGTCAGGATTAATGCACTTAGAGGTGGAAACAACCCCTCAGGTCACGAGGGTCCCCCCAGCAAAGGCAGCCAGCAGTAAACAGCCAAGCTGGCTTCCCAGCCCAGCACTGGCTGCCTCTGCTGCCTTTATCTGGGAGTAAATGTGCTATTTCCTAATACTTAATGGAATATGTAATGCTGGGCAGGTTTGTGTGTTTGCTTTGGACAGACCTTATCTGCCCCAGGCCGTGGTCAGGAGTGTTTTGGCTCATTTCTGCCTGGGAAGGTTCTGGGCATCTGTTACTGTGTGAGGGTAAAAAGCTGCAGTGGTGGGAGCAGGAGCTCTGGGGTGGCTGTGGGGAGAGAAGGAGGGAGTTTGGGGGTCCCCAGGGATGCTCATTCCTGCCCCTGACACAGCCCTGTGGGGGAGAAGGAGGATGCTCCACCTCCTCACCTGGATTTGTTCAATCCCAGTGGAGAGCTCTGCCTGCAGCCCTGAGCTGGCTCAGTCCAGCAGCTACAGGAGGAGTGAGGAAGGAAATATATTGATTTTTCAGTGGGGTTTCTTTTGAAGATGTGAATTTTTGGTTAGAGAGCCATTCAGTTCCTGCTGGGTCTGTTGCCTGTGAGTTTTAGGGCAGAGCACAGGTTGCAGGTGTCCAGCAGGACGTGGTCTGGGCTCTGCTGGAGCAGCTGAGGTGGGAGTGTGCAGGAGAAAGCCTCCTGTAATCTAATCCCTCCTCTGAGTGAGGATAACTCTCCTCAGGGGACAGACTGAAAACCAGTCAGGCTGCTCAGACTTTTCCAGCCCCAGAATGTAATGCTGAACAACAGAGGATGATGTGATGCCAGCCTCATGAACAATGAGCTCATCCTTTATAAATACACCCAATGTCTGAATAACCACTGCTGGCAGCAGCAGGGATTGATCCCAGCCATGAATGTGTTTGTAACTCCTGCCTCTTTCTCTGGCACCTCCAATCTCAGTATCTTCTGAGAGCTGTGATTAACCCACTGCTCCATGCCATGACATTCCTGCACTTTGCTCACTCCCATGCCCAGAATCCAGAGCAGGCAGGACTTGTGTGGATAAAAATGTAAGAGCCTCTCCAGCTCTCCTGGAGCCCCTTTAGGCCCTGGCAGGGGCTCTGAGCTCTCCCTGGAGCCTCCAGGTGAGCACCCCCAGCTCTCCCAGCCTGGCTCCAGAGCAGAGGGGCTCCAGCCCTTGGGAACATCTTGGTGTCTCCTCTGGACTTGCTGCAGCAGCTCCTTCCTGTGCTGGGGCCCCAGAGTGGGACAGGGCACTGCAGGTGGAGACCCACGAGGGCAGAGCAGAGGGCAGAGCACCTGGTGGGATGTGCTGGCCTGAAGCAGAGCTGCTGTGCTCTCCTGAGGTCCTGTTTGTACCTTCCCAGCTGTGTCTGTGCTCTGGTGGCACCCATTGAAGTCCTTGGGCCACCAGGCAAGCAGCTCTGGGGCAAAACCACCCAGGGGCATCTTGTTTTGCATTAGAAAAAATGTAATCAGTGCTGTTATTTCATGAATCCCAGGGACACCTGGACAGCTGAGTGATGCCTGTCCCAGCAGCTCCCCAGGATTTCCATGCCCTCCTCCAGCCTGGGAGAGCAGGACTGAGCTGGAGTGGGCAGGGCTGGAGCTCCCTCCTCATTCTGTGTTTCCTTCTGCCTCCTTTGTCCACGCAGGGAATGGCTGCAAGGGGAAGTCCCACACGGGCTCTGGGAGGAAATCCAGGCTGATGAAGACTGTGCAGAGCATGAAAAGCCACGGGAACTACCAGAACTGCACCATAGTGAGGCCTCACATCCCCCATTCCTACGGCACCTACGTCACCCTGGCCCCCAAAGTGCTGGTGTTCCCCATCTTTGTGCAGGTCAGTGCAGCCACAGGGGCTGGCTGTGGTCAGTGCCCAGGCTCTGTGGAGCCCCTCATGCCATTAAAGGAATTTCCAGCTGCCCTGCCCTGGAAAAGTGAAGATTAAAGATCCCCCAGGTGTAAAGAA
>JBBMKD010000049.1:9091797-9102821 GCA_037834095.1 Argya squamiceps
CCAGAGCTGGGATGCCCTGCTCCAGAGCTGGGATGCCCTGCTCCAGGGCTGGGATGCCCTGCTCCAGGGCTGGGATGCCCTGCTCCAGAGTGGGATATCCTGCTCCAGAGTGGGATATCCTGCTCCAGAGCTGGGTGTGCTGCTCCAGAGAGGGATATCCTGCTCCAGAGCTGGGATATCCTGCTCCAGAGTGGGATATCTTGCTCCAGAGTGGGATATCCTGCTCCAGAGCTGGGATGTCCTGGGGCAGTTTCATGCCCTCCTGTGAGGCTGGGGTGTGCCCAGAGCTGCCTTTTCCCGAGGCTGGGGGCACCCCAGGGCTGGGGCAAATCTTCAGGCACAAATTTTGGCTGGGTGCAGAGAAGGCTGGACTGCAGGGACCAGCCTGGGGGAGCAGCTGCAGTCTGACACATCCCCTGGGATATGTGGCAGCAGCTGAGGAGCTGTTCTGGGCTGCTCCATGATTTAGCAAGTGTGGGTGGCAGGGTTGGTCATTGTGCTGTCCCCAGCACCATCTCCTGTCACAAAGCTGTGGAAATTCCTTGGCTGGGTCTCCCCAGTGTCCTGATGTGGGGAAGTTTTCCCTCAGCTCAAAGGAGCAGGATGAACCCTTCCCCTGCCCCATGCCTGCTGCTCCCATTGCTCTGGGATTTGGCTCCATCCCCTTGGAGAGGCACTGCCCCAGCTGCTGGCACTGGGACAGACTGCAGGACCACCCAGGACTTGGGGCAAGAGCCAGGAATGAGATGTAGGAGCAGGAGCTCCTCTGTCAGTGCTCCTGGGAGCAAAGTGCCCACAGGGGTGAGATGGAGAGACCCATCCCTGATTCCCAGGGTGGCTCTGTGGGTGCTGTGCAGCCCCTGGGCAGCTCCCCCAGGCTGCATGTGCCTGCACGTGGGCTGTGAAGGAACCAAACCCTTCTCCAAAGGAGAAACCCCCAGGAGAACCCCTGGCAGGGCAGTGAGTCCCTGCAGGACCCGCCTGCCCAGCCCTGGCAGATGCCACAGACATCACCCAGGTCACAGCCTGGTACTGGGGGACAACAAACATCCATTCAGTGCTGCCTCTTGGCCAGTTCCTCTGCCAGAGGCTGAACTTGCAGAAATGCAGCTGCAGCTTCTCTCTGATCCCAGTTTTTCCTCTCTGCAGGTTCAGAAGATCACAAGTTCTGCATCCTTTACCTTGCAGAGGTGAGTGCTGCTGATTTCCCCTTTAACTTTCCAGTGGGAGCTGGACAGGGACTGACAGCTCTGATCCTTTCTTCAGGGGCAAGGAGCAGACAAAACTGATTTTAACTTCCCTTTAAATGCATTTGCCAGAAGCCTGGGAAAGAAACATAATGGCTATAGAATATATGAATAAAAAGGTGCTAAAAGAGGTTTGGGCAGCACTAGGCAGGTTTCTTTTCCCCTTCTCCACGTGGATCTGCCTTGAGACATCTCACTTGTGTTTTCTCTTAGGATTCTATCCCCTGAGGGCAGAATCCTTTGCCAAATGTTTTGGCATTATTTTTAGGCACCTTGCTTTTCTTGTCTTCAGACGTCCAGGTTTGGAGCCCTCACATAAAAAAAGGGAGCTCAGTCTGAAAGACAGAATCATAGCTCTAAACCCACATGTTTAACTTCCCTTTAAATGAATTTGCCAGAAGCCTGGGAAAGAAACATAATGGCTGTAGAATATATGAATGAGAAGGTGCTAAAAGGGGTTTGGGCAGCACTAGGACAGGTTTCTTTTCCCCTTCTCCCTGTGGATCTTCCTTGAGACATCTCACTTTTGTTTTCTCTTAGGATTCTATCCCCTGAGGGCAGATTCCTTTGTTTAGGCATTATTTTTAGGCACCTTGCTTTTCTTGTCTTCAAACGTCCAGGTTTGGAACCCTCACATGAAAAAAGGAAGCTCAATCTGAAAGACAGAATCATAGCTCTAAGCCCACATGTTTAACTTCCCTTTAAATGAATTTGCCAGAAGCCTGGGAAAGAAACATAATGGCTGTAGAATATATGAATAAAAAGGTGCTAAAAGGGGTTTGGGCAGCACTAGGACAGGTTTCTTTTGCCCTTCTCCCTGTGGATCTTCCTTGAGATGTCTCACTTTTGTTTTCTCTTAGGATTCTATCCCCTGAGGGCAGATTCCTTTGCCAAATGTTTTGGCATTATTTTTAGGCACCTTGCTTTTCTTGTCTTCAAACGTCCAGGTTTGGAACCCTCAAATAAAAAAAGGGAGCTCAGTCTGCAAGACAGAATCATAGCTCTAAACCCACACGTAGCTGAGTGCTCCAGTCAGATTTGGGGTCACCCAGACATTGGCACAATCCCTTTTGTCCAGGAAAAGACTGCAAAATTGGTTCACACAGCAACTCCCCAATCATGGAATGCTTGGAGTTTTTTTTTCCTTTTCCATTTGCTTTACTGTGTTCCTGCTTTCAAGGCCTTGTATTTTCTGAGCTGGAAAGGTGGGTCTGGGAAAGCTCCCCAGGGCACAGAGGAGAAAGGCAAACATTGCTCAGCAGCACTGTGGAATAATGAGCCATTGTGAAAGTTGGGTGCAAATGCTCAGCCTGGAAGTTGTTCACCTTGAGTGGCTGGAGCTGGGCCAGGGCACGACTCACTGCAGAATCCTCAGCTCCTCTCTTGTTCCTTCCCTCCTGCTCCTTCCTTGTCTCCTCTGCTCTGTCCCGGGGTGGCTGGGCAGGAGCTGAGCCTCCCCTCAGGGTTTGCTCAGTGCCTGTCCCAGGGCAATGTCACCCTGGGCTGGTGACAGCTCATCCTGGGCTGTGACTCAGCCAGGCTGCAATGGGTCTTTGGATGAGGCTCTCCAGCATTTTCTCAGGCACTCAGAGCCTGAGATTTGGTTTAGAAGCTTAGTGCCCCTAAGCAGAAGTGATCAAAAGAGAGCTGGCTGTGTTTCATGAGATCTT
Source organism: Argya squamiceps (assembly GCA_037834095.1). Taxonomy (NCBI): domain Eukaryota; kingdom Metazoa; phylum Chordata; class Aves; order Passeriformes; family Leiothrichidae; genus Argya; species Argya squamiceps. The sequence continues at coordinate 9,094,715 of JBBMKD010000049.1, forward strand.
GAGAGGTGAAGAGGTGTCTTTGTCAGGCTGGAATGAAGTGCTGGGCTTTCTTCTGAGGGGCCTGTGAGAGCTCTGGGTGTAGGGGCTGAAAGGATACAGACGGGACATTGAAGGCAGAGATCTCTGGAGTCCAGGGCAGCTCCTGAAACATGCAGTTCATGGCACAGCTCGTGGGTGCAAGAGCTCTGCTGAAGCTGCCAGCCACAGCTACAAGTGTGCCCGAGAGGGAGAGAGAGGAAGAGGGGGAAAGAGAGCAAGGGCAGGAGGGAGTGAGGGCAAGAGGTAAGAGAGGTAAGAGGGGCCAGGGGTCAGAGAGTTTGAGGTCCTTGTTACAATACATTACATCTCCTTTTTGTGTTGAATATTCCAATTGACACTAACCAACCAGTACATGACACAAAACCCTATATAATCTACACACAGCCTATAAGAACTACTGCATAACTGCATACTGTGTTACATTTTAAACTCTAAAAACTACTCTTCAGACTTTTCTCTTTTGCTCCATTGACCTTTGGGTCCCTCAGCCAGCAGAAGGGCATTGTTCAATCCAAAGGGATTCTCCTTCAGCTGGCTGGGCTGTTGTTTTCAGGTTATACAGTAACTAAGGCTGGGTATCCCAAAGCAAGCTTTCATTTCTATTTCCATTATAGCTTTCATATTTTCAGAATCTTTTGCTAAGCAATCATATTGATAAGGTTTCCCTGATTCACCTTCCCCAACACTGGTGATGGAGATCCCTGGCATCCCCTGTGGCTGGAGTGCAGCAGTTGGATAGAAAATGTGAGACTTTTGCTTTCCCACCTCCTGTTCCCCCACAGACTTCAGCAGTTCTGGGCTCTGGGATTCTGCAAACCTTCCTTGTTCCTCCTGGGGGATTTTGGGGCAGGTCACAAGTGGAGTGAGACTTCCCAGCCCGTGGTGAGCAGCAGCTCTGCCCCATGCTGGAGCCCAGGAGTGAGTGTTCACCCCCTGCACTGTCCAGCCCAGGCTTGGAGGGGACACTGGGGCAGCCCCTGGCTCAGGGACAGCACCTGGGCAGGCAGGACATGCCCTGTGCCACCCCTTCTCTCCCAGCCCAGGGCTGCTGCTCTGTCCTGAGCCAGAGGGGCCAGCTGGGGACAGGAACCTTGCTGCTGTAGGTGCTGTGGGGCTCTCCAGCAGTGGGAAACTTGGATTTGAAAGAGGAACACAGTGGGGGATGTGTGTGAGTCAGCAGTGAGCCAGGGCAGGATGGGGCTCTCCCAGCAGACTTCTCTCAGACTTCTCTTCTGGGAAACAGTGACCTGCAGGAGCCACGTGGAGAGGGTGGCTGGGCTGTGGGGCTGGGGATGGGGCAGGAGAGCAGGAACCTCCCAGATGTGCAGCACAGGGCTTGTGGGGCTCAGTGAATTGCCCTCGCTGGAGAGATGGGCTCTTCTGAAAGGATGGGATGTTCTGGGAGCCAGCCTGGGAGCATTCCAGCATCTGATCCCTGCAGGGAAGCCAAGAAGAGCATTTCCTTCAGGTTGTCTCTCTTTTCTGCTCTGCATTCACATTTTGGGAGCAAATCTTGGCTCACAGGGTTGTGGGGGTGTCACCAGGAGGCTGGGAGGGGATGGTCCCCTCAGAGGTGTCCCTGCAGGCTGGCTGCTCACAGAAACACTGCAGGGGGGCAGTGGGGAGGGTCTGGGTGCCTCTCTGGCCTGGTGGGAGGGTGGGTTTGTGTGACAAGGTGGTTTTTGCAGTGGTCACGCTCTCAGATGAATGCTGGGGCTGGAGCCAGGGAAGTGGCACTTGCAACACACATGGGACTGTGCTCTGGGGACATGGATTCCCCTGGCTGTGCCCTGGGGACATGGATTGCCCTGGAGAGGGGCTGGCTGTGCCCTGGGGACATGTTCAGGCTGCTGGGAATTGGGGAGAAGGGGGTCAGGACTGTTTGCCCACCCCGTGACTGCTGGTGGCAGCTGGGAAGGATGAGAATGGATCAAGGCAGGATGAGGATGGATCAAGGCAGGATGTGTGAGCTCTCATGGCTTTTTTGGCCCCATGTCACCCTGAGGGGTGTCTCCCCACCCTGACCTGCTCCATCCCTGGCCTGTCAGCAGCTCTGTGTGTGCCCAGAGCCCTGGCCTGGCTCAGCCCTCCCTGCTGCTCCCCCCTGGGTGTTGCTGTGGCCCAGGGGGGTTTGTGGCACTCCCAGCTGGGCTCCTGTCACCGTGGGCTGGGCAGACACATCCCTTGTGCTGCTGTGATGGGGCTGGGAGGTCAGAGGAAGCTTTGAGCTGCTGTTTGTTGCCCACAAATCATCTGCAATGAGCACTAATGTGTTTAGTGCTGCTGAGAGCTGAGAGCAGCCCAGGGGCTGGGCTGACACTGCCTCTGCTGCAGGAAGAGCTCTCTGCTGGAGCCTTGAGCTGCAGCCTCCTGCTATTGCTCATCTTGAAGGTTTCTGAGTAATGCTCTGACCCATAAGGTCACAAATTTGCATTTGGATCTGACATGTTACAAAAGGAAAGTATGTTCTAATACCTGTGAGTTACTTAATTTATTATAAACAGGAGAGAAAATTCCCATCTTCAGGAAGTGTCCTAAAAAAGCTACTGCTGGTCATGCTGTCTAATTGTGTGTAATAAATCACTGCACAGAGTTGAAACCCTGGGCAGTTTGGTTATTTGCAGGAGCTGCAGAGCCTGGTGTGGGCTCCAGCACAAAGGATGTTTGTTTTACAGGCTCTCCTGGGTGTGGATTGCAGGGTTTGGAGATCCTGAGTGCAGAAGGACCCAGTTCTGGAGGGGCATTTGGCATCCTGGAAGGATTAAATGTAGAATGGAATTGGAAAGAATGTGGGAAACAGAGGGAGGTTCTGCACTGAGCTGCCCCCTTTGGGGGTTTTGTTCCTTCTGGTGGCTGAGGGACAGCTGTGACAGTCCCACACAGACATGAAGGAGGATTTTGGAAGTGAAGGTGGCACCTTTTGATCTCAGGAATGCTGTGTGTACCTGGAATCACAGAACCCCAGAGCAGCCAGGGCAGGGTCACCTGGATACAGGAGTGTGTCCACGTGGGTTTGGGATGTCTCCAGAGAGGGACACTCCAAACCCTCCCTGGGCAGCTGTCCCAGAGCCCTGCCACCCTCATGGAGAAAAGTTCTTCTCATGTTGGGTGGAACTCCTTGTGTTTTAGTTTCTAGCCATTGCAGCTCCTCTCATTTTTCTGTCTGCCAGCTGATGTGTTAAAAAGTCCTGCCAGTGCACTGAGACCCGGCCTGGGCATCTTCCCTTTCAGGATTTTAAATCCAAAGAGCACAGTGTGAAGGTGAACAGCCCCTGGCTGTGACAGTTTCTGGCTGATCTGAGCTCTGCCATAGGTGGCCCTGGCACAGGGTGCCCAGAGAGGCTGTGGCTGCCCCATCCCTGGCAGTGTCCAAGTGCTGGATGGGGCTTGGAGCAGCTTCCCTCTGTTTTCCACATTCTTTCCAATCCCATTCTACATTTAATCCTTCCAGGATGCCAAATGCCCCTCCAGAACTGGGTCCTTCTGCACTCAGGATCTCTCTCCAAACCCTGCAGTCCACACCCAGGAGAGCCTGTAAAAGGGAGCAGATGAGCAGAGAGTGGGAGGTGTCCCTGCCCGTGGCAGGGGTGGAATAGGATGAGCTTTAAGGTCCCTTCCAACCCAAACCAGTCTGGATTCAGTGTGGACTCACATTTCTGCAGCCCACAGGATTTGGGGTGTGGGAGTTTGTCCTCATTGTCCCCATCCCACCCCATTCCCTGCAGGACACACAAACCTGGTGGGATGTGTCAGAGCTGTCAGAGGGAGATGTTTTCTGCCTGGTGGGAATGGGCAGCCTCCCAGGGAGCCATGTGGAGCTGTGAGTGTGCTCCAGGGCTGGATTCACACCCTTCCCTGCTCCGGAAATCTCCTGCTGAGAGGAAACTGCAGGCCAGGGGTTTAATGCATTGTTACAAGTGTTTGATTCCAACCCAACACATTCAGACCAAATCGACTGAAAACCAAACAGCTCAGTAAGTTTTTCCTTTGAAAAGCACTGGCAAATCTGATCTTTTTTTTTTTTTCTTCTGGAAGTTTTCATTTGCACACACTGGAGTTTGTCTTGGGAAACTTCTCCAACAGAAAATCCTGCCAGTAGCAACTCCTGGTGCTGCTGTGGTGAGCACTTGTCCAGAGCTGAGCAAATTGATGCTGTGAATCTGTGCCTGAGCTGGCCTTGCCTGGACATGCCCCTCCTGAGTGCACAGGAGAGCCTCTGGACAAGTGCCAGAGAAATGCCACTGTCCCCCACCTGGCCCCACCAGAGAATCCCAGACTGGTTTGGGTGGGAAGGGACTTTAAAGATGGTCTTGTCCCACCCCTGCCATGGGCTGGGATGCTGCTCACTAGCCCAGGGCCTTGGACACTGGCAGGGATGGGGCAGGCACAGCCTGGCTCTGTGTGGGCACATCCCTACCCCAGAGGGTCCCCTGTGGCCCCTGTTCCTGTTCCCACCCTCAGCTGCTGCCCAGGGAATGCTTTGAACAAATGGATCACATCAATGCTGTAGCCTGAATGATGTTCTTCATCCATGTCCCAGCTTATTCCACATTTGGGAACATTTATTTGGGAACATTCATTTCCCAAATTGTTCTCTGCTCCTGCTGGGAGTCAACACTGCCCATTGAATGCCCTTTGGGATGTGGCATTGGCCCAAAGGGAGGAGTCAGGGAGAGCCCAGGTTCTGTCTCCAGACAGCAAATCTGGATTCTGGGAAAAGCAATTTACTGATGGCACAGAGGACAAGTCTCAGGGACACTCTGGGACCTGGCAGAGTTTGTACACCTGGGGCATTCTGGAGTTGGCTCTTCTGGACACGTCATCAGGAGAGTTTGCAAGGAGCAATTTGGGCACTGTCTTGGCAGGCCTAGAGGGCACTTGGGCAGATGGTTTGGTGACAGGGAAGAGGGCAAAAGGGGCTGGGCAAGGGGGTGACATCAAACCTGGGTGACATCAAACCTGAGTGACATCAAACCTGGGTGACATCAAACCTACGTGACCAAGCAACAGCTGAGGAGAATTTGTTTAGGGAGAAGGGAGTGGAGATGAGCCTTTGTCTGGGAAATGGGCTGTGTGCTCTGCTGGAATTGTGTCTCAATTTCCTCTCATTCACAATAGCACAAGAGATGGTTCTTGTCAGGTTGTGGGTGTAATTTGTGTGGTGAGCACAGGGGGAAGGATTTCCTGGGCTGTAGGGGAGCAGGAACTGCAGGCAAGGCTGCAGGGACTGGGATCAGTCCCAGGACTTGAGGTAGAGACAGCCTGGAGACTCCTTGCTCTCACCAGTTTTGTGACATGACTATTCTGACAGAACAGAGTTGTGTAGCTCTGCCTTCCCTGCTCTGTTCCCTGTTCAGTGGAAGGGGGACTCCCTTTGCTCCAGCCATTCTGCTGCTGGTGGCCAGGAGATGTTACCAGATGAAAAATCCTTTCCTGCTCTCTGACATTTCCATTGTTTCCTCCATGCCTCAGTTCTGGGATGCCAGAGAGGTTCCCCAAGCCTTGAGTCACACAGCTCACACTGAGAGCTGGACACTGAGTCCCTCTGCCTTGTCACACTCACAGCAGCAGCTCAACTCTTTCCTGAACTGAGCTTTCCATTCTCCTCCCTCCAAAGGCCACCAGGCATTTCTGAGCAGCCCAAGCTGCAGGTGCAGTGAGACAATGTTAGAGCAATGCCAGCCTTTGGCAAAGTCCCTCTGGAGGCTGCTGTGACATGAAACCATGTGCAGATTGCCCCAGAGGTGTTGCTGAGGTGTTCCTGAACTGCCCAGCCCCAAATTCCAGCTGCAGAAATGTCCCCCTGGCCCAGGCTGTCCCCTGGGATGTCCCTGGAGCTGGAGCACCCATGGCAGTGGCTCTGGAGTTGGTGGTTGCTGCTCTGTGCAGACAGACCCTGGGCTTCTCCTCCTCTGCCCAGGAGTGTCCCCGGGTCAGGTGTTGGGTGACACCAGCAGGGAAGCCCCAGACTGGCAAGACCCAGAGCCTGGGCACAGGGCAGCTCCTGGGCACTGCCAGCTCCCAGTTCAGGGCTCTTCAAGCAGAGCAGGGAGTGCTCATGTCCCAGCTGGAGGAGCAGATAAACAGGGACACTCTGCTCTCCTGGCTTTGTGCATCTTTACACAGCTCAGCCTGAACCTGACTGTTGAGATAACAAAAAGAAAAAAGTGGGTTTTCCCCCCCAACTTTAATTTTGGGGTCACATTTCCCAGATGTTGGCAAAAAGAAGAGTTGATACGGTGCAGTTGCAATGCTAAAGAGATTTTAAAAAGGCCCAGGCAGCACGGGGTGATGATTTCAGAGGGCCCTGGGGCTGTTTGCACAGGCTGGAGCTCTCTGTCCATGGGGCTGTGCCAGGGAAGAGGCTGGGAAAGCTCTGGGAAAGCTCTGGGGCTGTGCTGGCACTGGATAGCTAAGTTTGGTGTTGCTGGGGCCACTCAGCTCTGAGCTGTTTTCCTTTTCCCTGAGAGGAAAGGATGTTTGCAGAGCAGGAAGGTGCTGGCCCTGCTCTCTGTTTGCCAGAGTGGTGTTTGCAGCAGGAGCTCCGTGCCTGGCTGCTCTCAGGGATTCCTGTGAAGGCTTTTCAGCCACTTAATGACAACTGCCTGGCCTGGGAAAACAGCCCTGTGTCCTCACTGGCTGCTCCACAGTGGGTGGAAAAGGTTCCTAAGGCTGATTTTCCTCCTGGGGGTTTAACAGAACTATGGAATAACAGACTGGTTTGGTTGGAAGGGACCTTAAAGCTCATCTTGTTCTGCCCCTGCCATGGCCAGGATGCCACTCCCTAGATCAGGTTGTTCAGGGTCCTGTCCAGCCTGGCCTTGAACACTTCCAGGGATGTGGCATCCCCCTGGCTGTGCCATCATCAGTGCTCCCAAAAACAAAACCCACAGCAGAGCCACAGAGATTGCTGTGTCCTGCCAGTGTTATCTCCATGCACATCCTCTCCTGCAGCAGCCCTGGCACCTTTTGGGCATCCATTCCCTGCTGTTACTGCCAGGGTTTGTTTTATGGCCATCCCCAGTGTGCCCAGCAGCCCAAAAACCATGGGGAGAGCCCTGGTCCCCCCACTCCCCCCAGCACAGGAACAAACAGAACTTTCTCACCAGCCCTTGGTTGGTGCTGCATGAAGTCAGCAGCAGCAGCTGCCCCTGTTTTGTGCACAGGATATTCCCAGGGCTGGCTCTTTCTCCTTGGGAAGGTTTGCTCTGTGATTTGGAGCTATTGTAGTCTGGAGCAGTTTCCGAGGTACTTCCCCTCTGGGATCTGTGCTGGTTTTGGCCCCAGCCCAACACCCAGAGCCTCCAGGCCAGGGGCTGGCAGGGCTGGGCTGGGCCCTGTCCCCAAAGCACCCTGCCACCACCCCTGTGCACAGGGGAGCCTGGGGAGGGACAGAAGTGCATCCCTGCATCTGTGGGAGGAGATTGCCCAGAGAAGCTGTTCCTGGATCCCTGGCAGTGCCCAAGGCCAGGCTGGATGGGGCTGGGAGCAGCCTGGGACAGTGGGAGGTGTCCCTGCCCATGGCAGGGGTGGCACTGGATGAATTTTCCACCCCAAAGCAGTCTGGGATTCTGTGACATGAGCCCTCCCTCCCACCCTGGGAATGTGGGAATGTGTCCCCCACACAGCCAGGGGAGAGAGAGGTGAGAGAACAACCCTGGGCTCTGCTGGGCCCTGAGCTCAGGGCACCAGAGGTGTCAGACTGAGTCTGGCTGGTTCCTGCAATGCCTCAGCTCTGCAGTGTGACACAGAGCCAGCCCCAGTGTGTGCTGGGCCCTGCACAGAGGGGCTGTCTGCAGGCAGGGCTGGGTGTGGAGGGTCTGGGGGCTCCTCCTGTGATGCTGGCATTCTCTGGGAGCTCCTGGCATGATTTATGGCCTACAGAGTGTGGGAGTCTCAAGGCTTTGTTGTTTCTGGATTTCTCTCACGTGTTTATTATTTCTTATCTTACAAATTTCTCTGTGCCTGGCCAAGGTGTTCACAGCAGATCGGACACAGGTGACTCCCCCCGTGATGGGAGGTCACTGCCTCTTATACAGATAATTATGTGTCTGTTATTTACAATTCT
>JBBMKD010000049.1:9114097-9126188 GCA_037834095.1 Argya squamiceps
GGGATGCAGCTGAGAGCCCGCTTTTGGTAGGTTTTACAAGCAGGGATTGCAGCCTGAGGGCCGGACCCTGGGCTGGGCAGGATCCGGCTCAGGCTGAGGAAGCGGCACAGGGCGTCAGGAGCGCTGATGTCCTTGGGGACCCGAGGCACCCGCTCCGCTCCCTGCCCTGCTCCGCTCCCTGCCCTGCTCTCTCCCGGGGAACCTGTGGCTCCTGCACAGCTCATTTACCACCAGGCTGGCCTTGAGGTTGGTAACGTGAATCCAGGAGGAGCGAAGGGGCATTTGTAGCACGGGGATGTTTTGAGGTTCCCTCTCAAATTTGGGCTGTGCCGTCGGCACCAGCTGGCTCTTGCTGTGTGAGATCAGCATTGCAATGTGCCCACAATGTGGATTTTCTGCTCCAGGACTTTTGGATACCGTCCCTGGAGTGGCACTGGGGACCAACCAGCAGGTCCAGCCTGGAATTGCAGCCGTGGCATGCTCGGAGTCTGGCTGGAGATGGAGGGCGCCGGGCAGGCGATGGGGTGGGATCCGGAGCTGCGGCTGCCGGGGCAGCTGCGGGTCGGGGCGGGCAGCCCGGGGCTGCGGCGGTGTCGAGTCCGCGGTGACGGCGTGGGGAGGGTCTGTCCCGGCTCGGTGGCTGACACCTTCAGCAGGTGGTGACAGGGAGATGCGGGGGGCAAGCTGAGCCTGCAGCCGGGCTCCTCTGCCCGGGGGCCGCTGCCCTCGGCTCGGCTCCGCTGAGTTTGGCGAGCGGAGCAGCCCCGGCGCAGGGCTGGGGCTGGGCAGAGCCAGAAATGCAGGGATGGGGAATGGGGGTGTGCAGGGACCACGGGATCCTCCTGTGCCTCCCCCTCGAGGAGGGTTTCTCCTGCCAGCGCTCTGGGACAGCCCACAGGCAGGTTTTTAGGGCGGTACAAACGTTACCCCCCGAGTCTCCCATCTGTACCTCCACCCTCACTGCCCTGCCCCGGGCACTGCTGGCCCCGCTGTTCGGGTTGATACACCCGCGCTGCTTTTGCTGTTACACTAATTGCTCGGGATCAATTATTCATTGTGCAGTAATGAGGCAGGGAGGGGTAGAACACCCGGCTGTGCAGTGAGCCCTGGGCTCTGGCCGGCCTCGCAGGGCGTGAGGAGCAGAGCTCAGGGAATGCTCCTCGTGAGCACTTTCACAATGACTCCCAGGAAGATTTTCTCAAGTTTTGGTAGTTCTGCTTTGCATTTCTGGCTTTGCTTTCTTCCCCTCAGCCCCGTGCTGTGCATCAGATGCTGTTCCCTGTAGCCGTGAGCTTCCTTGGTTCTCAGTTGTCACTTTTTAAACCCTGAGGTGCTCAGCAGCGTTTCACAGTTAGAAGTTTCTGATCTGGTGGATCTGAGCACAGTTTGTTTGCTAAGAACTGAAATTGTAAAATATTTTCCTTCTGCTTTAGGAAAGATCTGCTTTGGAAAGGCTGATGTTTCCCTGGATGATGTAGGTGCTCTTTTCCCTGCAATCCAGCTGATGTGGGGTGGGAAGTTCCCTCCAGCACAGGGAACCCACTGCTGTCTGCATCTCTCCCCAAATAACCCTGGAGAGAGAGCTGATCTCATTCCCATGGAGTTAAATGCTTTTGGGGACAGGTGAGGCATTTCAGAGCAAAGGTCCTTTGAAGGGCAGCAGAGAGGTTCCCCATGGGACACAGGGGGGATGGAGCTGCCATGGCTGGGGACAGCCTCAAGATTGGCTCTTCCTGAAGTATCCAGGTCCATTCCCTCCTCCTGGGTGAGAGCACAGCTGGAGCAGCACATCCCTTGCCCTCCTGCTCACATGGATGTCCAACAGCCTGCAGGGACTTCCCTGCTTTTCCCAGTCCCTGGTTTTGGCTGAGGAGGTACCTGGCTGCAGGGCAGCTCTCTCAGCTGTGTTTTGCCTCCCTCAGCATCACCACAAAAGAAAGAGAAAAGCTCAGCATCCCCATCAGGAGCCAGGAAAAGCTCAATTAAATATCTCTGTGGCCAGGCATTCCTTGAGCCACAGTGGCTCCATGACTGAGAGGAGCAGAGGCTTTGAAATGAGAAGCTGAGAGCCTAAAAAAAATCCCAGACCTCCCCTTGCTGGGGATTCCAGGGAATGCCACATGTGCTGGCACTTTTGGCAGCACCAGGGCAAGGGCAGGGCAGACTTCAGCTCTCAACTGTGCTGTCTCCTTGGCTGGGGTTTTCCCAGCTGGAAGTCCCAGCTGTGGGCCACCAGCAAGGCCACATTATTTAAAGAAATGCTGGAGGAGTCGAGGTTGTGCTGATGCTCATTGAAATTTTCTCTGCTGGTGAACTGGAACAGTCCTGGGGGTGAGCAGCAACTCAGAAAAACCTGCTCACAGTACAGACCCAGGAGCAGAGGGTTTGCAGCTCTTCTGCCCTGTCTTGGTTTCAATAAGACTTTAAAAACCTGAAAAAAATTAATTTTTGAGATAGTGAGTGATCCTTGAAGGCAGAGAGAACCCAGGGAGTGGGTAACAGGTGCAAGGTTTGAGGATGTTGGAGCAGGCAGGGCAGTGCTGGGGTTTTTTTGGAGTGTGTTGATATTTGTTCAATGAGGAGATCATTCTTAGCAGCTCTCTAGATATTGCTCTGGTCTCAGACCTATTGTCCTACTTCCCTAAAACAACCCCAGAGAGCCATCCTGGGCTTTGGAGGCAGCTCTTGCTTCTGCTTTCTCTTCCCCTTCTCAGGAAATGCTGCCTTGGCCTCTCAGCCTGAGGCAGAAACTGGAAGAGTGAAGTGTGAGATCCTCCAGGGAGGATGGAGTAAATCCCCTCAGCCCCTCGACCTGCCCAGATGCAGACAGGGAAACCCAGATGCTGGGAGTGGAAAAACCAATTTGTTCAGTGCAGGGGGAAGATGCAGAAAAAAGGGAGATCTGCACATGGAGGTGAGGGACACCCAGATGCTGAGAGCAGTGAGACCAAGGCACTGAGAATGGAGAAATCCAGATGTTGGCTGCTGGCTCCTGAGCTGCTGCTGCTGCAGTGGGAGCATGAAATGTTTTGGGTGACTCTGTGAGGTGGAAGGACAGCACCTCCCTCAGACAGCACCAGCACTGCCTCCACTGCTGCCTCCTCCAGCAGCCCCTCGGCCACATGAAGTGGTGACAAGGTGTCAGCTCCCCTCAGGTTCTGGAAAAGCTGCTCAGGGAGAGCTCAGAGCCCTTCCAGGGCCTGAAGGGGCTCCAGGAGAGCTGGAGAGGGACTGGGAACAAGGGATGGAGGGACAGGACACAGGGAATGGCTTCCCACTGCCAGAGGGCAGGGATAGGTGGGATACTGGGAAGGAATTGTTCCCTGGGAGGGTGGGAAGGCCCTGGCACAGGGTGCCCAGAGCAGCTGTGGCTGCCCCTGGATCCCTGGCAGTGCCCAAGGCCAGGCTGGACAGGGCTTGGAGCACCCTGGCATAGTGGACCCCATGGAAGGGGGTGGGATAAGATGGGTTTAAGGTCCCTTCCAACTCAAACCATCCTGTGAGTGTGTGAAACCTGGTCACATCCCCATCCCTGAGGTCCCAACTCAGCTTTGGGCATCAAGGTGGTTTGTGCTGATGAAGTCCCTGGCACCTCCAGGCAGGAGCAGGTCCATGGGCTGGCAGTGATGGCATTGCTGCCTCTCCTCCCCTGTCTCTCCCCAGCCCAGGTGATGCTGAGCAGAGCTCAGCCCTGTGCAGACAGGATTTCACAGCCCTGGTGCTGCTCTCAGCCCGAGATGGAACCAACCCTTGCTCGTGGTGAGGCTGCTGCTCATCCCCTCCATGCCAGAGAAGAGCAGCAGAGGCTCTGATTGAATTAGTGCAAGGATTTAATTTAATCCCCAAATGTCTCTCATTTTAAAGGAGCCTGTTCATTTCCTTCTAGGACCTTATCAGATTCAGGCACCCAGCAATGTGAGCAGAAGGACTGGGCAGATAGGCAGTGTTGGGGGAGGGCTTCGTGGGGAGTGACTCGAGGGCTGTGTGGGTTTTTCCTCTAATTATTTCATGAGATAATGATGACAGTGATTGCAAGACAAATAAAACATCAGCAGCATCATTGAGGCTGGTGCAAATGGCAGCCTGGTGTGGTGGGGCTGGGAACATTCCCTTCCTACAAGGAATTACTGTGTGGGGGGAGTGGGACAGCCCCAAGGATGGGGTGAAAGGAGCATTTGCTTTGTGCCTGACACCAAATCCAGCAGTTTCATGGATGGGGCCATGCCATGAAGGGACCAAGCACATCATGGTCTGAATTTTTGCCTTCAGACTCACGGGGGGAGTTCAGGTGATGCTGAATCACTGCTGGTGGGACAGAGCTGGTGCTCTCTGTGCTACAGGTGTCACCTTTGGGTGTGACAAACCAGGACAAGGCACAGCTGGACACTTGTGGGCTCCTGCCCAGCTGGCTGTGGCACTGAGCTCCAGCATCTTCCTGGAAATCTGCTCAACTCTTTGCCCCCTGAGCTCAGGGAGGTGCTGCTGGGGGGTGTCAGTGCTGTCCCCTCTGTGCACATGGAGCTCACACCACCCCCCCCAGGGGTGTTTTCTGGAGGTGACAGCAGCTTTTGCAGCCCAACATCTGCACACAGCTGGCCTGGGGCTGTCCAGGGGTGGTTATCACCTCTGTGCTGTGGGGGGTGAGGGGTGTCCAGCAGTAGGGTGGCTCTCCCAGGGGTGCTGTCACAGGCTGGGACCTCCATAGGGATGGGTCCACTCTGCGGGTGCCTCTTCCCAATGGGATGTGAGGCTGTGTGGGCTGAGTCCTGGGGCTGCTGTCCTTTTTGAAGCTGAAGTCAGTTTATGCAGAGTTATGTCTTTGTTAACTCCAGCTTTTTGGTTATCACTGGGTTTGTGAAAATGCTTGGATCTCAAATGGGGACACAGTGACTTTTCTGGGTGACTTGTTAGCTGGGGGTGATCCTGTGGAATAGCCCCTGCCCCAGGATCTGTGTAGGAGGGAATTGCTTCTTAGAGGGAGGATTTTTCTCTCCTCTGGTCTTTTTTTCCCTGCTGGGCTGGTTTTGCCCCTTTGGCTTAGACAGAAAAATCAGGCAGGACCCTGCTGTGGCAGGGGAGGGCTCATTGCAGGCTCCCCCTGTTCACAAAAACAACCTTGGAGGTTTTTTCCCTTGGGCTTTTCCCTTTGAAAGATCAGAGCTTGCTCAGGCCTTCCCCGACTGCAAACAAACCTGGAAAAAAAAACATCCCCAAAGGCTTAAAACCCCGACAGGGGTTGGCAGGACTGGCTGTGGTTTTGTAGGGTTTGCCCAGAGCCTCGCGCTGAGCTGGGGCAATCCAGGGATGGGCAGAGCCCGGCGCTTCCCTTTGGCATTTGATAACGCGGTGCAGGAGGGGCCAGAGCTGCCAGACGAGCTGCTGGGTTTCTCTGCAGCCCCTGGGGAAAATCCTGCAGGGCAGCAGCTCCCAGGGGACGCGCAGCCATCGGGTGAGGATCCTGTTACAGCTCTGCCTCTGGGCTGGAGCCGAGCCGGCACTCGGGGCTCCTCAAAACCCCCCGGAGCTGCCGGGTGCTGGAGGGGGGAGCTGAGTGCCACCATCCCACTCCTGCCAGCTGGGGGAACGCGGTGTCCCAGGGCTCAGGAGCAGGACTGGGTGCTGACAGAGCAGTGGGTGACTTGGCACCACCTGGGGACGATGCCATCCCACCCCACCAGAGCACCGTTAGCATTGTTCAAGTGCCAGCCTTGTAGGTGGGGTGTGAGGAGGTGAAAAGCTCCCCAGGAAGGTGGTCAGAGATATTTGAGGTGCTTCTGCCTTCATCCTTCTTTACCTTCTCCCCTGGCAGATGCTGGAGACGGACGCCGAGCAGCCGGGGCAGATGCACTCGCAGGATGGGAAGGCAGCACTGGGTGATGCCCCCTCGGCCACCAAGGCAGCGCCTCTGGCCGAGCCCTGGGACGCCCTGGGGGCCACCCAGGCTCCTCTCCCGGCAGAAAAGCAGCCGGTGGCCGCCGCAAAGGGAGAGGAGCAGCCCAGCTCCCTGCCAGCCTTTGTCATCCCCGAGCTGCGGCTCGACAGCACCTTCAGCCAGGGCACGGCGGGCACGGCGGGCAGCGCCACGGACGGCGAGGATGATGAGGAGGATGAGGAGGAAGATGAGGATGAAGAGGACGAGGAGGAGGAGGAGGAGGACAGCGACGAGCAGTACCTGGAGAGGAACGAGCTGAAGCGCAGCAGCATGATCGAGACGTCGGGTGGGCAGGCCGGCTACACCCTGAGCGTGCAGGGCTCCCTGCGCCGCCGCACCCACAGCGAGGGCAGCCTCCTGCAGGAGGCCAAGGGCCACTGCTTCACCTCCGACACCACCCTCAACTGCTCCGACGGCCAGGGCACCACCCCGCGCTGGGCCCTGCCCTCCCCCAGGACCCTCAAGAAGGAGCTGGTCAAAAACGGCGGCTCCATCCACCAGCTGACTCTGCTCTTCTCGGGCCACAGGAAGGTATGTGAGCCCCGGCTGGCCGGGAGAGCTGCGGGGGTGGAGTGTCCTGCACGTGGGCCCTGCCTCCGTGACCATTTCTGAGCAGACAGGAGGGTTCCTGCCCCTGACAGCAGCTCTGGGAGGTGCTTGGCACCCGGGGCATGTCCCCCAGAGCAGCGTGGGTGGCCATTCCCACGGCTGCATCCACACCCTGCAGGTCCCATGGCCAGGCCAGCCCCTGCCTGCTGGGACTGCTGGTGGCAGAGGTGCACTGGGGATCTGTGCTTGCACAGCACTGCTCCCAGCAGAGTCCCTGGGGTGACAGTCCCCAGTGGGCAGGGGGTGCAGTGTGACCCCCTGCTCCCAGCAGAGCCCCTGGTGTGACAGTCCCCAGTGGGCAGGGGGTGCAGTGTGACCCTGTGCCCCCAGCAGAGCCCCTGGTGACAGTCCCCAGTGGGCAGGGGGTGCCAGGAACAGTGTGACCCTCTGCTCCCACCAGCCTTCTGCAGGGCTTTGACCACTGTGGGTGTCCATCTCACAACAAAGCTGTGTCAGCAGTGATGTGTGAGCCCACCAGGCAGGAGGAGCAGCAGAGGCTGTGCTGAGGGAGCTCTGCCCAGGACTAGCCTGTGCAATCCCAGGGGTCTGGGGTGCTCCCTGAGCCCCCAGAGCAGAGCTGGCCCTGGCTGCACTGGTGCAGGGAATGAGGTGGCAGTGCTGACATCATTTATGGGAATGTTGCTGTTCCCATTCTCCCCAGGTGACACTGGCAGGGTGTTGAGAGTGGCCCCTGGCCCCACACCCTGCTCTGCCCTGCTGAGCCCCCACCAGCTCCATCTGCCTCAGCTCTGGGTGCTGTTTGGGGCACTGGGTGCTGCCTGGGGCTCTGGTGCTTGGCACAGGACCACAGTCCATTGCTCAGGGTCGTGTTCCCAGCTCAGGATCTTGTGTCACAGCTCAGGACCCTGCTCTGTGCTTGGGACCACCTTGCAGAGCCCCATTTTGCTCCAGAGCAACGGGCTCCTTGGCAGGAGAGGCTGCTGCAGACCCTGGGGTTAAACCCATGCTGAGGTTAAACCCATGCTGGGTTAACCCTCTTCCTGCCACGCTGCTTGAAAAGCCACCCTGATGCTGTTTCCTGGAGGAATTTCTGGGGTCAGAATCCCTGGGCAGCTGGTGAGAGCCCTTCCCGGGGTTACAGACTGCTGGGATGGGGCTGCTGTCCACGAGGGAGTCCAAACTCTCTTGGAGACCGATGCCAAAAATTGCGTGTGGGAGGAGATGGGGGGTTCAGACCCGCCCTATCCCCGATAAAGAACAGCCACCTTTGTGTCAGGGACACGGTCGCTGCCTGTCACACGTGCCAGAGAGGCGGTGACAGCGTCAGCGCCGGCTGAGAGCGTCCCGTTAGCGCTGCCGTGAGCAGCGCCCGCAAGGAGAGCTCACAGTGCCGCTGTGTGTGCAGCCCCGAGCCTGCAGCCCTTCAACCCTGCAGCCCTGCACCCTGCAGCCCTGCAGCCCTGCACCCTGCAGCCCTGCAGCCCTGCACCCTGCAGCCCTGCACCCTGCAGCCCTGCACCCTGCAGCCCTGCAGCCCTGCAGCCCTGCACCCTGCAGCCCTGCAGCGCTGCACCCTGCAGCCCTGCACCCTGCACCCTGCAGCCCTGCAGCGCTGCACCCTGCAGCCCTGCAGCCCTGCAGCCCTGCACCCTGCAGCCCTGCAGCGCTGCCCGAGCCCGGCGGGCTGTGTGTCCCTGCGGGGATGGTGCCCCACCCTGCCTCGGGGAGCCGCCGGCTGCGCTTCCTGCGCTCATCTCGGGGGATGTTTTCCCGCAGAGGTGAACGGAGCTCCTCCTGCCTTAAACGGTTCCGGTGCACGTTAGACTGGGATTTTTGGGGGCAGGGATTGGGCAGTGTGGTGGCTGCACCTCCTGCAGCTCCCAGTTCCAAGCCTGCTGCAGCTCTGGCTGCCTGGAGCCTAAATCCATGTCCGTGTGTTCTCCTGTCTGTTCCTACTGCTCCCTGCTCACATCACCCTGCTCCCAACGCCCCATTCCCACTGTCTCATCCCCATGTCCCTTTCCCACTGCCGCATTCCCACTACCCTGTTCTCATTGCCCTGCTCCCATTGCCCTGCTCACATCACCCTGCTCCCACTGCCCCATTCCCATTGTCCCACTCCCACTGGCCCATTCTCTCTGCCCCACTCCCACTGCTCCATCCCCATTGCCCTGTTCCCACTGCCCTGTTCCCACTGTCCTGCTCCCCTTGACCTGCTCCCATTGCCCCATTCCCATTGCCCCATTCCCACTGCCTTGCTCCCATTGCCCCATTCCCATTGCCCTGTTCCCACTGCTCCATTCCCACTCCCCACTCCCACTCCCCACTCCCACTCCCTCATTCCCATTGCCCCGCTCCCACTGCCCCATTCCCACTGCCCTGCTCCCATTGCCCTGCTCCCACTGCCCCATTCCCATTGCCCCATTCCCACTGCCCCATTCCCACTGCCCCTTTCCCACTGCCCCTTTCCCACTGTGCTCCCATTGTCCCACTCCCCCTGCCCTGCCTGTGCAGGGTGTGCAGCAGTCAGGGAAACCAGACACAGGCCTGAGCCACTGTGGGATTGGGCTACTGCCACCCCCCTGCTACACTTTGGGAGCACTTTTATTGGTCTGTGCCTTTGCACAGTTGAATGAAACCTCCGAGCTTTTTGGAGCAGGACAGTGGTGCACAATTCCCACATGGAATTCCCCCCCAGGCTGTCGAGCACTGGCCACACCTGCCCTCGGCGGCCTCGGCTGCAGGGCTGTCACATCCATCAACGTTCTTGGTTATTTTCCCATCTGGGAGTGTTTCAGAGGGGCTCATTGCACAGCCCTTTTTAACACCATCGTGCCCGGTGTGCCTGCCCCTTTCCCCCCTTCCCGCGGTGGGGCTGGGAGCTGGTTGTTTTATTGGGCATTATGGGGAGCGCTGGGACTCCTCGGGAGAGCTCTGCTGCGCCTTTTGTCCCCGAGCACGGAGCCTCTCCGGACAATGGCAGGAAGCCCCGGCCAGCCCGTCTGCCGGGGCCGGAGCGGCCCGGGGAAGGTGCTCGGCGAGGGCTGCATTGTTCGGGGCCGATAAACTCCGGAAACCCGGGCGCAGAATGGAAGGAAGTGTCCGAAACCTCGGGCCCGGGGCTGCGGGGCTGAGCGCAGGGTTCCCACGGCCCGGCCGCGGGGTGATGATCCTGGAAAGCTGCTGGCAGCCCCGGGAGCACGGGATGAGCCGGGGGTGGTCGGGTGGATGCGGGGCGGGATGCAGGGCCGGCTGTGAGCATCTGCAGCCGTCAGGAATGGATGGAATGTTAACCCTCCGAGCTGTGGCGATCCCGCGGGTCTCCCTGGCTGCTGCCAGGCTTTGTGGCTGTGCTGGTGCTGCCCTGAGCTCGTGGCACATCCCAGAGCCTCTTGGTTTGTCCAGGCTGCCCTGGAGCAGTGGTCAGAGAGCAGACTTGTAACTGCAATGATATGACTCAATTATAGGTGAAGTGTTCTATTTCTCCTGCCTGGGGACTGCTGGGAATTCCTGATTGATTTTGGGTGCCCAGCCTGGTTCTGGGGGCCTCTTTGGGTGGTGGCAGGACCCCTGTGGCCACTCAGCAGCAGGAGTAGGAGCATCAGGAGTGGGGCTATGAATGTCCTCCCTGTAGGAGGTACCTCTGTCAGCACCTTGAACCTGGAGGGTACCTGGGCCAGGTACCTTGGGGTACCTGGGGTCTCCTTGGATGCTCCAGGAGCACCACGGGCTGAAGGTGGCAGGGGATGAGTGAGGGGAGGGAGGTTCCTGTGTCAGGAGCTTGCCCTGTGTCATTGCCATCATGAGGAACGGGCCCTGTGGGTGCTGTGGCTCTGGGCTGTGTGGTGTGGGGACGCTGGCCCTGCTGGTTGGTGACACAGAGTGACACCGTGGGCACGTCCTGGTGTGATGACACTGTTTTTCTGTTTCCCCCCAGCTGAGTGGAGCAGACCCTGAGTGCAGCTGTGACGAAGGGGACGAGACCTCCCGCAAGAAACGCAGTAGAAGCCTGTAAGTGTCCCATGGGGGGTGGCATCAGGGGGTGCCAGGGCTGTTTGTGGGGTCAGACCGAGCCCTGCAGGTACCAGCAGCCCTCAGGCTCCCTGTCTTTCCCCCCTGACTTGTTCCAGCAGCAAAGCCATGACCTGGGGTCTCACTGCAGATGGAATTGTTTGCAGGGAGGGTGGTGGGGTGTGCTGGGGACACTGGGTGGGAGCAGCCCCTGCCTGGGCAGGGTGAAGACACCGGCTCTTGGGAAAAGCAGCTCGCCCGGGTTCAGGGAGAGGACATGGAAGCAGTGAAATCTGAGCTGGGGGCCTCCTTCCCGCTGGCCCCATGCCGGGAGGAGGAATGGGGAGGTTTCCCACCGCGGCTCGGCCTCGGCCCTGGCGGCACATCCGCGGCAGCGCGGTGGGAGCAGCGACCGCGGGGACCCCCGAGGGACACGGGCAGCCCCTCTGCCGCTCCCGGTAGGGCTCCGGGGTGCCAAAAAGCGGCTGCAAGCAAGGACAAGGCAGCCGTGGTGGCCTTTGCTCTCCTCTAACCCAGCTGCAGCTGTAGGGGGGGCAGCCGCACGGGTGAGGATGTTCAGGAACGAACTCCTGCAGCCCCGGCCGGGTGCCGGGATGCCCGTGGCTGTGTGCCCCGTGCCCTGCGCCACGTGTGCCGGGCAGGTGGAGGAGCCACACGTGGTTCGAGCGGCTCAGGGTGCGAGGGAGACCGCTGCCCGGCCCAGCCGGCTGTGCCAGCGAGCGGCACTGTCGGCCCGCGCTGCCTCATCGCTGCCGCCTATTTTTAGCTCTTTTTATTATTTCCCCCCCCAAGCCCTCGAAATGAAAACGAAGCCCTTGCGGCAGGGACGTCCCCCCAGCCGCGTGGCAGCGGGGCTGGCGGGGGAGGCTGGGCCCCCCCGGCGCGGCGGGGTCAGGGGCGGTTGCGGAGCGGGCTCTGCGCTCACCTTGAGCCGGCAGGGGATGCTCCGGGGAGCTCTTGGCAGCGCCATTGGCTGCGCAGCGCGGGCCCCGCCGGCTCCGGGACTATTTATGGTGCGGGGGCCGCGGGCCGGCACTCGCTCCTCTCCCGGCACACGCCGGATGTGCCACGCCATGGTGGACTTTTCCGAAAAATACCTGGAAAGGTAGGACAGCCAGCAGCATCCTGCGAGGAAGGAGGATGTGCTGCCCAGGGGATGGTTTGGAAGCAGCGTGGGGTGAAGGTGCTGAGCCTCGTGGTCCTGCTGGGGTGCCGGGGCAGATCACTTTATTGAGGCAACTCTGGAGTGAAACTAGCAATTTTAAAATTGAATTATTTTTGTTGTGGCATTTATTGTGCGGTGTGGCTGCAGCCAGGGGCTGTGCCTGCCCGTGGCTGTTGCAGCTTGGGTTGGTGCCACTTCTTCTTTGCAAGGGTGTGCAAGAGGAGCAGCACATGGAAGTTGGGGAACTTCCTTGGGAGGTGTTTTCCCGGTGTGTTCCAGCTGGAAAATCCAGCCAGGAGCCCCGACCACCTGCCTGGTGTGTTCCAGCTGGAAAATCCAGCCAGGAGCCCCGACCACCTGCCTGGTGTGTTCCAGCTGGAAAATCCAGCCAG
>JBBMKD010000049.1:9139667-9150486 GCA_037834095.1 Argya squamiceps
GGTGCCCAGAGCAGCTGTGGCTGCCCCTGGATCCCTGGCAGTGCCCAAGGCCAGGTTGGATGGGGCTTGGAGCAGCCCAGGATAGTGCAAGGTGTCCCTGCCCATGGCAGGGCTGGCACTGGATGAGATTGAAGGTCCTTTCCAATCCAAACCAATCTGAGAATCTGGGATTCTATCAAGTAGATTTTCTGGGGGTCCTGGGCAGGAATGGAGATGTTCAGGAATGTTGTTGTTCACAGTCACTTTCAGAGAAGGATCCCTCAGATTTCCTTCACCTTCCTTCCCAAGGTGCAAATTTTTAATAATCATATTTCAAAGAGGTGCTTGTATTTGTTGTGAGCCTGTGTTTGAACTGGAGCAGAACAACTGCAAAGGAACAATGAGACATTTTGAACATCAGAAACTCAGAGGATGGAAAAAAAAATTACCCTCAATTTCTTTGGGCTCCATCCCATCTCCAGGACAATTAATTCTGTGTTTCCCTTTAACACACTGGATGTTCCCTTTGCTGCAGCAACTGCAGAAGATAAGAGCCATGACCTGGCACCATCTCTGGGTGCTGAGGAATTTCTAAACTCATTTTCTGATAAGAGCCTTCCCAGGGTGGTTGGAAACAGTCTGTTTTCATGGGTACTCTGCAAGGTCAAGTTGTTTGGCAAGGGCCACCCCCCAAAAATGCTGAACAGACTGGAATTAGGGTGGGAAATAAGGCTGTGGCACTGCAGACCCTGCAGCTCACAGGCACGAGGCAGGTCCTGCTCACCCAGGAAAAGCGGAGGGAGGGAGGGAGGGAAGGAAGGAAGGAAGGAAGGAAGGAAGGAAGGAAGGAAGGAAGGAAGGAAGGAAGGAAGGAAGGGAATTCAAGCTGTTAAACTGCTGAGTGAAACATTCACATTGTCCTTCTGCAAGGGGAAGGGGTTTCTGCTCCAGGGGCTGGGGTCACCCACCCTGGCCAGCAAAGACTGGCTTGGCTGTGTCTGATGTAGAGCAACATTTGCTGCCTTTGGGCTGGATGAGAACCTGGGAACTGCAGAACAACATGTTCTCCCCACTGAATTTTGTGACCAAATCCAACCTTTGCACGTCCAGGAGGGAAACAATCCTGCTCCCCTGAGCAGGGGGAGGAATGGGGAGCTCCTGGTTCCCCACCACGTGCTGCAGATCCAGAACTCCATTTCCAGCTCCAGCCCCACATTGGTGCTGGCTCAGTTCAGGACTCAATTCCTTATCCCTTAAAGCAGCACCCTCACAGTGCCCTGCCTGCACCCAGCTGTGCTGTGGGGCTCAGCTGCCCCCTCCCTGCTCTCCCCAGCAGATTCCATGGAGCAGACAGCTCGTGCTGGGCAGGGCAGTGACCCCATGGCTGGACACAGAGGCAGAGCTGCCTGAGCTGGGTGTCTGTGAGGAGCAGAAGGGAGAAGCCAGCAGGATTCACCAAGGTCCTGCATCCCCCACAGTGCTGTGGTACCACTGAAAGGTGTTGGAAAAATCCCACTGGCTGAGAAGTGTCCATCAGCTGGGCCTGCTGCAGTGCAGGATCCCCCATTCCTACCTGCCCATCCAGCTGGGAAAGGATTTTGCCTTTCCAGAGGAGTGGTCATTTGCTGGGAATTCATATAGAAGAGGACAGGGCGTCACCCCACTTTCCCAAGGCCTTGTTCAAGGGGCAAAAAGGAGAACAGATGTGCCTTGGCCTGTGCACAAAGAGCCCCCAGAGGCTGTGGAGCCTGGGGTCACCCTGCTGGGGGCTGGCTGGTGGGAGCTGTGAGGAGAAGAGGCAGCAGAACACCTGGGACTCCAGGAGCAGCACTGTAAGGGGGCTTTGGCACTGCCAGCACTCTCTGCTGCACACAGGCTGCTTGTCTGGGAGCTGATCCAGTCAAACCCTGGAGCACAGAGGTGTCATTGACTTCAGAGGACTGGGCACCTCCTTGAAGGAGGTACTTGTGTGTTTGAGGCTCTGGAGCAGGCTGAGTTTGCTGGATGGGGGCTTGGGGTGTAACTGCAGGATACTGAAATGCCTCAGGGCTGAGATCACTCCTGGCCCCGTGGAATGACTGTGGAAGATTTATTGACGTTTATCTTCATTGCTGCAGAAAAATGAGTGGTGTGTTTGAGCCAGAAAGCCAAAATCAGGCTCTTGGAAAAGCAGCAGGGAGAGTTTCCAAAGCTGCTGGGTCCTTCAGTGAAGGTTCCTCCACCCCAAGCCTCGAAATGCTCCTGCAGTAAAATCCCAGCAGGACCATGGAGCTGTGTCTGGAGTCAGGGATGGCCAGAGGGGCCAGGGCTGGCTCTGAGGTGCTGCTCCTGTGAGGGCTGCCATGGGCAATGGACACTTTCCCTGCCAGAATATCCCATGGGAGCCTGGGAATGTGAGGGCATCACTCTTCTTATCCCAGATTGCTCTGAAGAGTTTGTCTTGTCCTTCTGGGGAATGGACCTGAGCAGAGAATCACAAGTACCGTGTCCTGGGCAAGCTCTGCCCTCCAGGGTTTAGAGCAGCCCAGAGGCTTTTGGCTTTAAATTAAATCAGTTAAATAATGCCAGGGAACAGCTGGGAAAGTAGGGAGGGTGGTTCACAGGGAGTTGGTGGGAGGCTACTGTTTTGTGTGTGAGAAATGCTCACTTTAAAGACTTCAAAAGTGATGCTCACTTTTAAAAATGTCAAAGGTTTAATAAACCTTAACAAAGTACAACAAAATGACTGAATAAGGAAAATTACAGCACTGGGAGCACGAGACTAAACTGCCATCTGCTCACCCCCAAAATGGCTGCTCCGCCTTTTATACCCCGGTGGTGCCTCAGGTGACCCTGGCCCTGCCCAGAGGCTGCCAATCAACTCCTTCTTTGCCATCCATTGGTGGAGATCCCTTTGTTACATCTTGATTGGCAGGCAGCTTGTGATTCTGATTGGCGGGCACTGTTGCCATAGTAACACATTGCCCTTCTCCCACAGGCCCCATGCCGGGGAACAGGCCCAGCCCATCCGCCATGTCCGACTGCCAAGGCCTTCCCTTGGCAACCACACAGGGGAAAGGGGGCAATGGGGAGAACAGACGGTGTCCAAACAACTAATCACAATAACACAACTATACATTGAGGCAATTTCAGGCACACAAAGGATGAGGCAAGCACAGCAGGTCAAGGGAAAGCTTCTCTCCTTTAATTATCTGACTCCATTACTTATGTACATTTGTACAGAGGTCAAGAGATTGGTTCCACAGGTTGCCACCTCTTTGACCTGGATGGTGAACATCACCATCCATCATATTTCTCCTCCCAGAGCAGAAATATGTAAACAATAGATAATTTCTAAAAATATACATTGTTTTCTTGAAGCTGTGTGAGAATCTGCACTGCAAGATTTCAAACACTTGCAAGCAAGAAAACTGAGGGCAACAATACATCAATAAAACTTCCCTTAATGTACACATAATATTCATCCCTTAATTGTGACAGCCAACCATAGCATTACCCATCTATAACATGTGCACTGTTTGTAGGATGTTCCCTGGGTTCAGAGAGGGGGGTGAAAGGCACCTCTGTTTGGATCTGCTGCTCACCTTGTTGTCCCTGCTGCCAGGATGGAGCACGGCTGTGGAGCAGGGCTGGCACACACCACTGGTGGGGTTGGCTGGTGGTCAGGAAATGCTGGATCTCATGCCAAGAGACTCTCAGGGAAGCAAAAAGATTCCCTGGGGTGGGTGGATGGAAGAGGTGGCACAAGGAAGGCTCTGTGTGCGTGTCCTCCAAGTGCCCATCCTGCATCCCAGCAGCAGGAAAAGCCTCTGGGCTGTTTGGAAGACACAAACATTTTGTCTGGGAGTGAATGGGAGAGCCAACCAAACCGGTGGCTGATGCAGCCTCCATGGGGCTTGGACCCCTTGGGCCGTGCTGCCCGTCTGCAGGGAGCCCTAAACAACCTCCAGAGACCAGAGACCAGGAAATGCTGGGCTCTGGGGAGACCTGTGTGAAAAACGAGGTTCACTTTCTATGTAAATTTTAAGAAATAGGTTTAATAGAAAGTAAGACAATTAGGAAATGGGAAAAAAGCAAAGTACGGCTGGGCCGGGTGACTTGGCATTCAGCCAAGCCCACACCTTGCTGTATCAGAGACATTCTTTAAATCCCCTTTCTATTGTATCAATCTGTTGAATATTCATATTTTCCATAAACTAGTTTCCATATTCCAGGAACTGTTTTGCATGGTCCCTCCTTGGGTCCCCCTTTTTAGAGCACGTGTGTTCTTGGCTGTGTCTTCATTATCACCTCCAGGTTGGGCCCTGGTCCAGACTTTCTTCAGGTGGGAGATGCTGATAGTTGGTGTATCAGCAGCAGGGTCTTCTTTTCATGTTCACTGGATGTTCTCCTGACCAAACAGACAGTTTAAGCACACTATATCAACTACTACCACTATGCCTTATTTTCTTCAGCAGAAATAAAAACTTATATCCTTACCACAATGTTATTATTCATATAGCACACACCTTGCCAAAAGCCAACTTTATAATATATACCACCTGTATTGATCCCAGCCCCTTTTGGAGGCTCCCTGGTGGAGCTGCCTGTGGATTTCTGCCCTCTGCTCCCTTCCCTCTGCAGTTTTCCCCAAAGGAAATCTCCAGAGAGCCCCTCAGGAGGGGCTGAAATGTGCTGTGCATCCCCCAGAGGCAAGGGACGGACAGCCCAGCAGCATCCTGGCACCCTCAGCAAACATCTGGAGCCCCTCTCCGGCGTGGCCGGTGGCCCTGCATGTCTGAGAGCTTTGCTAATGCCCTTTGCAGCCCCGCTGACGTCTCCTGCTCCTCGCTCCAAGGTATTTTTAGCAGGAGCTGCATCTGCTCCAGCTCTGCCCGCGAGTCCTCCGGAGCAGATAAGGGAGCAGCGAGGAAACAATCACAGCCTCAGTTATTTTTGGCTCTGAGGAGCTCCTCACCCACCAGCATGACTTTTTAATAAACAAAATCCCCCTTTCATTGAGGGCGCGGGGGAACAATCGGCCCATTGATCCCCCGCACTAACGAGGCTGCAGAAAAGGAGTTAATGAGGGCCGGGCTGCAGGAGCAGACAAGGGGCTGCAGAACAACGGGGCTATTCTGGGAAGGGCAGGAAAGGCTCCCGGGACAGGAGGCTGAGTTTCCTCTCTGTCCTGGGGTCTGTTCCTACCACTGGTGCAGCCTCCCTCTTTTGGGAGAGGACAGAGCCTGTGGGTGGGAGAGCCCACCCATCCCAAGGACAATGTGCACCCAATTTGGCTCTGAGGTTTGGGGGGTGAGCCCAGATGGGATTGGGGAGGTTTGGGCTCTGCAGGAAGAGGAGCCAGAGGAGGCTGCGTGGCTGCTGTGGGTGCCACAGGGACAATGGCATGGCCAGGAAAGGGCTGATGGAGGCTGGGACCTCCCACCCCACTGCCCCTCCTGCCCCACTGCCTCCCTCTGGGGCTGCTCTGCTCCCACACTTCATCATCCTGAGCTGGAAGGGACAAGGATCATCAAGTCCAACAGGAGCAAACGGCCCCAACTTGGTGTCATCAGCAATGTCCTAAGCACTGGGACAGCTAAAGAGGATTTTGGGGCACTTCTGCTAAAGCAAACTGTGTTTTGGGAAACGAGACAGCAGCTGTGCTCAGGTAAAATCTCAGTAGCTGTGCTGGCTTGTCTGGACAATCTGGAGATTTTGGGATACACTTTGTGTTCCTTTCCTGTGCCTCACAAGGGAGGTTTGCTCACTGGGAATGGCTCAGGCAGCAACACAAGATGAAGATATCTGATAAAAGGGTTTAGTGGTGAGGAACACCACTTCTGGGGCCTTGTTAAAGTCCCGTGGAGATGCCCTTTTTGTCAGTGCTGTGTCTGGCATCAAGATGTTGAGAGGATTTGGCTCTTTGCCATAGGAGCCACAGCAGCAGGAGAGGGGTCTCTGCTCTCAGTATCAAACTCAGATCTCTGCTGAGTTGCTCAGCTCTTCCCCGTGCACTTGGCCAGCGTTAAAAGGGGAATAAAGTCTCCTCTGGAGAGATGTGGGGCTTATTTATAAATAATTTCAAGTGTTCTGAGCTCTGCAGATGAAAGGGGCTGTTAAAGTGCAAACCAAAGTCTTCTCATCAATCCTGAGCTGTGTGATAACAGCTCAATTTGCCCTGCTACAGGAGCTTTCCAGTTCCTTTTGATTGCTCTGACAGCTGATTGCTGCAGTTGGAGGGATGCTCAGATGTCTGCTGTAGTGACAATGTTCTGCAGCACCCAGCCTCCTCCTCAGTCTGTGCTGGTGTCCAGAGCTGCCTTCCTGGGTGTTTCCTGGGAAAGAATGCACCTTGGAACAAGCAAGGCAGCCAGACAGGATGATAAAATCAGGTTTTTCATTTATTTACATGCCAAAAACGTGGCTTTTTGGGCTGCAGAGGATCATGGTCAAGTTGTCTGATTTGACATGGGCTTGGCATCCTGGAGGAACAGGCAGACCTGTTGGTCTTGGGACTCAGTGGTGAGACTCAAGACCAGCTCTCAGAGCAGTCCCCATCTGTGTCACCCAACTTCTCCAGGCATTTCCCATGTGCTGGTGAAGCTGCTCCTGCCATGAGCTGTTTGGGTCAGTGACAGTTCTTCTTCCACACAATGTCTGTGTGAGAACTCAGGGAAAGCTGGGCTGGCTCCCATGGCTGGAGGAACAGGAGAAAGCACCAAGGATTCAAGCAGGGCCTGACTTGTTATCTGCTGGCATCTGCTCAGTCCTGTGCTCTTCTGGGAGCCTCAGATGTGGTCAGGGCTCTGGAGGAGGTGGGGAGGGCTGGCAGGGAGATGAGTGTGACTGGGGCTCTGGGGATGTGATTTCCAATCAAGTGATCCCCCACAGGCTGGGTAAACACCCTTTGATTGGGGCAGACAGAGAGGTGCTGTCCCTGGGCTCTGCTGGATCTGCAGGTCCCAGCACCACCACTGCTGCTCCACTCCCAGCCCAACCCAAATCCACCCTCCAGTGCAGCCACAGGAACAGCCCTGCTCCACTCAGAGCTGCCAGGCTGGCTCCAGAGGGGGTGAAGTTCTTCTTGTTTTCCTCCAAAGGAACAATGACTTTCAGAAAAGTGGCTGGAGGTGGGAGAGGGCTGAACCCAAGGGATGAGACCTCTGCCCCCAGGCACAAGTGCTGTGCCCACCCATCCCTGGATGAGCAGCAGTTTCCCCTCAGAGAGCTGGGATGGTGACTCAGGTGCTCCAGTGCTACTCCAGAACCCTTTTTTCCCTTTTTTCCCCCAGTCCTGGTTCCAGTGTCCCCTGTCTGGTGCCTCTCAGGGGCTGTGTGGAAGTGGGGAAGGCCTGATCTGTCCCTCTCTCTGGAGCTCTGATTTTGGCTCTCTGAGCCCTTCCCTGAAGGTTCCTGTGTCAGTCCTGGTGGTCATCCTGCCCACAGCCCCCTCCTGGCTGGTGTAGGGTGACCCACGGCCCTGAGGACAAGGACAATGTGCATTTCCTGTGCTGCCTTCAGCAGATGTTGGTGCTGAACGTGCCCTTGTGCCAGCCTGTCTCACCCTGAGATGTTTCTGTTCTGTCTCTCTCAGCTCCTGCTGTCTTGGCTGACCTTCATCCCCAGCTGAGGAGGAAGCTGTGCAGAGAAATGCCAAATACCAGGTGGGAAATAAGAGAAATAAGACCAGGATAGGAAAATTACCACTGCTGAGTCCTTGGGGCAGCAGAGTAACAAATCCTTCCACTGAGAGGAAGGCACAAGGCCACCTCTGCAGACAGGAAAATGCTCTGCACTTCCATGGCCAGGGGGAGGGCTGGGGTGACGACAGGGAGACCAAACATCCTGCAGGGAGGGCTGAGAGCTTGGGCATCACTCCCCATGTGCCAGGGAACACCCAGACTGGACAGGATCTTGTCTGGGATCCAAACTACCCATCAGCTGCCCCTCCTGCAGCTTCCAGGCTGGAGGAGTTCCAGTGGCCTGGGCTGGTGACCCCAGTGCTGGGATTTAGCACAGGGCTGACACAGCACCATTGGCCCCCAGTGCCTGCAGAGATGGCCTGTGGGCTCCTACCCAACCTTCATCTTCTGACCACATCTGCAGGAGCTCTGAGATGTGTCCTGGGTGCTTCAGCTGCCCTGATGTGTCTGAAACAGCAATGGGGGCCATGGCCAAGCACCTGAGTCCCACCCCAGGGTGCTGCTCTGGGTGTTCTCCAGGTGAAGAGGCTGTGGTTTGACACAGGGAAAGCTGGGGAGGCTCCAGTCCAGGTGGGTCAGTCTGTGGGGTACCAGCAGCATTTTTTGGTCCCTCTGGTTCAGACAGGAGAGAAAGGGAATAATTGGGCAAAAAAATTAAAACAAAGGAGGGGAAATTTTTTTCACTCAGCACATGCACAGCCTGAGGGGGATGGTGTTGGATGCTCTTCTGGACTGGAAAACAGGTTGGAGCCTTTCACACTGCACTTCTGGCCCCACAGACTCCCAGAAAAAGGATAAAGTGTCCCCTGGCCAGGGCTGGGGACGAGGCTGTCCCTGGCAGCTCCACATCACTCAGTGATGGGGTGGGGAGTGGTGGGACACATCAGCTGTGCCACTGCTGCTCTCCCAGGGCAGATTAAAGGCTCTGCCCTCAGTGTCCCCAGGGAGGGGTGATGGCTGTCACAGCATCTCAGGAGCCATCTGTCTTACAAGAGCTCACTGAGTGTGGCTGCCGAGTTAAGGAGGTTTTTTGGAAGGTGGGGAAGTGTCTGTGGTGGAGCAGCAGGAATGTGGTCGGTCAGGAGGAGAGAGACATTTCCAGAGTGTCTGTCCAGTGATGGAGTCCACAGGCAGATGTGTGGGGATAGGGAGCAGTGCTAGGGACATCTGCTAATTAATCCAGGAGATGTGGTACCCCTTGGAGAAGTGGGTAAATGTTCCTGGGTCTTCCTTCAGACCCACCTCCAAGAAGGAAAATTATCCAAAGGCAAGGGAGTGATCCCAGCCCCAGGTCCTGCCCTGTGCCTGTGAGCTTGAGAGCAGAGAGCCTGCACAGGACACTTGGCCAGGGGATAGAGGAGAATGAGAGAAGCTTTTGGCTCATCTTGGCAGGCCCAGGTCTGGTTTGCTTTTGTTTCTCTCTCTCTTTACAGCATCTGTGAATGTGTTGCTCCTGCTTGACTCTTGGGAATAGATATTTGCTTGCACCATCAGCCTGGCTTATGTTCATGGGAACTTCCCAGCTGGCTGCCAGACTGTGAGTCATTCCATCCCTCTGGGCACAGCAATCCCAAAAATCAGGGGCTGGGCCTCTCCTGCAGCCCTGGCAGGCCCTGGCTGCCTGTTGTGGAGAGGGAGGCAAAACTGAGCCCAGCCTGGAGCCCAAGTGCAGAGCTGGGCTGGGAGAGCACCTTGAGGAGCAGCTGAGCTGCAGCACAGGGCCAGGGAGCTTTGGTCTCACTCAGGAGCTTGGATTCTCTCTGAGAAAGCCTTCTGGAAGAATTTTAGCTCAGGTGTGAGCCCGTGGGTGCCAGGGCCAAAGCAGGCTGGGCTGGGGCTGCATCCCTGCAGGACACACAATGTGTTGCCTTGCTGACCCTGCCTGGCACCAGGAACAACTCCAGGGGCTGCCCACAGGTTCAGGAATGAGGAGGAACAAAGCCCAGCACTTTCTAGAGGAGCTGGAGGTGTTGGCAGCTGTGGGGAAACTGAGGCAGAGCTGAGCCAGGGGTGACTCTTGGGGCTGGGGGGGCACAGGAGGGGCTGGGTGAGGAGGGGCAGTGCCCCCGGGCATGTCACACCCTGTCACCACTTCCAGCTGAGGCAGTGAGGGATGTGGGATGACCAGGGACCTTCCCAGCCCCAGGGATGTCCTGGCACCGTGGCCACAGGGCTGGGCAGGGGCAGCAGCAGTGGGGAGGATGTGCCAAATGCCCACTCAGGTTCCCACAGCCCTGTTACCCAACATGGCCCATCAGGACATGGCACAGGGCCATGCAGGGGCACCAGGGCCTGGGGAAGACCCTGGGTATAAACGTTTGGTGCTGCTCCAGCATGAGCACAAGGAAAGACAAAATGCAAACTTGCCAATGCTTTCAGCATTTTACACCTCTGGTTTGGGAGCAAGGAGACAATTCCAGCAGGGATATACTTCTGTCCACTGATGTTTTCTTTATGGATCCAAAATTATGAGGACAAGTTTTTCTGTGCTATCACAGACCAAATAACCCCAATCTGCTGAGAGATGCAGCTGTGAGTGCCATGCACTGGCCTGTCCTCACTCTGGTGCAGTAAATCCATGAATGCCAAGGGTTCCCCCAGATACTTGAATATCCATAAAAAATCAGCACTGTAATCCCCAGGAAAGGGTGTGAATGTTTGGTGTAATAAGGCACCAATTTTGAGTGTTGTAATGACAAACAGCCCTTTTTTTCCTGGGGTTTCTGGAGGTAATGAAGCACAATTAGAAAAGAATTAAGATAAAAGCACCCTGGCAGTGCTGCAGCAGAGGAGCAGAGCCAGGGCTGAGCTCAGAGGAAGGGATTTCACTGGGTCCCTGTGCTGGGCCAGAGCTTTGGGAAAGGTTCTGAAGATGAAACCCATGTCCCTCTTCCCACAGAGCACCTGGCAGAGCTCAGGGATGTCACTTCCTTTTGTCAGCTGCTTTGTCAGTTTGTGCTGCTGTCCCAGGGTTTTGGGCTGCCT
The DNA here is from genome assembly GCA_037834095.1 of Argya squamiceps. NCBI lineage: Eukaryota > Metazoa > Chordata > Aves > Passeriformes > Leiothrichidae > Argya > Argya squamiceps. The sequence continues at coordinate 9,150,317 of JBBMKD010000049.1, forward strand.
TAAAATGGAATCATGGAACAGAATCCCAGACTTGTGTTGGAAAGGACCTTAAAGCCCATCCAGTTCCACCCCTGCCATGGGCAGGGGCACCTTCCACCATCCCAGGCTGCTCCAAGCCCCAATGTCCAGCCTGGCCTTGGGCACTGCCAGGGATCCAGGGGCAGCCACAG
>JBBMKD010000049.1:9199125-9214124 GCA_037834095.1 Argya squamiceps
AGCCTTTGGACAGCCCTGCCAGGGGTGCCCAGGGTGGGATTGTTGGGGGGTCTGTGCAGGGACAGGGGCTGGACTCAGGATCCTGGTGGGTTCCTCCCAGCTCAGGAGATTCCATGATTCTCTTGGTTAACAAAACTGGAGCCCATTGGAGAATTGCTGAAGGCTTCAGCTCTGAAAAGGCTCCAGACACAGCTGGGAGCAGTGAGAAGGGGAGAACCAAACCAGTGTGAACCTGACACCTGACTAATGAAAACCCCCAGCCCAGCACTTGGTGAGGCCCTGCTGGGTTTGGCAGAATGCAGGGGTGGGCTCTGCTCTCCCCATCCTGTTTCCCCCCAGAAAGGTGTGCAGGGGCTGATAACTGTGAGCCTTGACACAGAGATAGTCAAGACAAGGACTTGTCCCTCTGCTTTGACATCCCCCAGCAGCACTGCAGGTAGGACAGGCCACCAGCACTGTCACCTGCAGATACATGGGGACAAAAACTGTTCTCTGGGTTAAAAATGCTGTAGGAAATGGGGAAAATCTGGAGGTGGTCTGATGTGGTGATACAATCCCTACACCTCCAGCAGGTGTTTCCAAATAGGGAAAGAGTCTCAGTTTTTTTGACATTTTAGGGAGTTTAGCTGGAAAGTTCTGGGGTTTCTCATTGTAATTGGCTCAGAGCCAGCACAGAAGTGTGGATTGGACTCCAGAAATGTAACTCAAAGTCTGTTGTTCATCTCATTGGGCCAAGGGGCAAAAAGCCCACCTAGGCTGTTAAGTACTAAAGAGAGAGAACAAAGAGGCTCCAGGCTTTTCAAGGTGTTGTAGCACGTAGGAGACTTCTCTCTGTGCTGTGCTTGGCTTTGTTTTAGTTTTTTGTATTATTTTCCTCCTTTATTAAAACCTTTTTGATTTTTCAAGGCACACTCAATCATGTCATCTCGTTAATTAATATTACCCATGTTTCTGCCAGGCTGGCCCTCAGAGATGTGGGTAAAACCCATAGTCTTGTGGGGTGCAAATGATGCTGTTGTGCACTATGGTCAGTGGTGGGGGTAAAAGTGTGGTTGTGGCTGTGATGGTGCAGAGATATTTCATCAGGGCAATTGTACCAATGCCAAAATATTTAACAGCTGGCCCCAGAAATAATTGTCATTTCTGGTGCGAGGCAGTTGTGGAATGAGCAAATTAATCACAGCCAGGGCCATCTCCAGACTTTGCCCTTCTGCTGTTTGCAAAGTGTCACCCTCGGGCTGAGCTGCTGTGCTGGCAATGGGCAGCAGCACTGAGGGCATTGTGCTCTGTGCCTCCTTTGCTCCTGCAGGGCTTGGGCTAAGCCAGGCCCATCTGACACAGGAGATTGAAAAGGATTGAAGGGAAACAAAGAGAAATTCTAAGCTTTCCTCAGAAACCTATTAAAGTCCCTGTCATTTACTCGGAGCACATGAAATAGCCTTTATTACAGGCATTTTGCCCAGCACAAAAGCTACTTTCAATAACACAGGAAGGGAAAAATCATTACAAACTTGCAAGAATCAAGGACCATCTCGCAGAATCTCTTTGTCATGAAACAAATTATGAAAGGCTATAAATAGATGACCATTATTAGAACAAGGAGCTCTCTAACTGGGCTCTCTGCACAGGGAATGAACTGCTTCCCTCCCAGCCAGGGGGGAGCTGAGGCAATCAGCAGGTACGTCACAGGCTCTCCAGGGTGCAGGAGAAAGCAGAATTAAAGTCCTTGCCTCCTGCTTCTGAAAATGGGAGAAGCATTTGGAGACAAAAGTTACTGAAAAGACTGTTAAAAATAAACAAAATACACACAGGTACTCACCCACCACATGATGGGGCTGAACTTAGTCAAGGTCACACCCTGGCAGTGTCCAAGGCCAGGTTGGACAGGGCTTGGAGCAACCTGGGGTAGTGGAAGGTGTCCCTGACCATGGCAGGGGATGGAATGAGATAAAATTTAAGGCCCCTTCAACCCAAAGCATCCCAGGATTCTGTGATTCCGTGGTGTCACTGCTGACCAGAACACAGGACAGGAGCTCTGTGCTCACAGACTCTGGCTGTGCTATCCAGCTCCTCCATGACCTCTTGGTTCCCTTTCTCACCTCTCAGGGGGTTTCATCCTCCTTGGCTGCTTGAAAAAAATTACTCCTTTGATTTTTAGATTTTTTTTTTTTAAATTAAATTCCAACCTAACATATTCATTCCTGCTCATCATGTAATTGAGTTAAAATAGTTCTTTCTCCTTCTGGCTGTTTACTCGTGTGGTATTTCTATGAGTTACTCACGTCTACTTTTAGCCTTCCTGTGGACAGACTAAACATAATAAACTCCTTTCCTAAACAAAATAAACTCCTTCCATCCCCCCTCTAAAGGCAGACCTGCCATTCCCTTGCCATTCCTCCTGGCAGATTCCTGGATCTGCCCCTCAGTTCCATTGGCATGGCAGGGTGCCCAGGTGAAACTGGGCATGGCTGCCTTTTTAAAGCTGGGTTCAATTGGCACTAACTGCTTTTTATAGTTTAGTTAAATTTGCAGTAACTACAACAATCCCAGGTTCTTTCCCAGGTTTTCCATGGAGTTATGGCCTGCAGGAATGAGGATGTTTACTCATATCCCAACTGCCCTGAGCAGGTCAGTGGGATCTCCCTGGCTGGGTCCAGGAGATTTATAATGCCAGCATTAAACCCTGAGGGTGCTGCTGTGGAAAAGACAAGATATGGAAATTTTACAAGATGTGGGAAATTTTAAGGGTGAGCAGCACAGTCAGGGAGGGACTGGGAGCTGCAGGATTTCCAGAACAGGGAGTTGTGCAAAGCACACTGCATGCTAAGGAAGAGTCTTTAAAAGCTGCCCCAATGGCTTTGAGACATTTTTTGCCAGCACTGTTACCTGTCCATGGGATCTCTTATCCCCATGGGAACTGCTGGTTTGGGGTTTTCTCCTTGAGCAGGGCATAATCCTTTCCAAACACTCATGGAGCAATGTTTGGGATGTGGTGGTAATTGATAATCTTTCCATTCTGAGCTGCTCTGAGCTGAGCTTTGCTGGCTGCCAGGGCTGCTGTATTTACAAGAGACTCACACATTCCAAAGGAATGGGCAGTGAAATGGGCCACCAGGATTTTCAGTGCTGCTGGGAAGGTGCCATGGAAGTCTTGGAGAGCAGCAAGATCACGTTCACATCAGGTTTTAGTGTCTGCATTCAGCCTTGGGGCAGCCAGCAGCTCTCCTTGGACCTGTATTTTATGCCCTTTTTGGGCCTTGGGGCTCAGGAGGAGCAGGTGATGATTTCACAGGCTCCAGGAGATCCCAGAAACATTGAGGCTGGAAAAGATCCCCAAGATCAAGTCCAACCTTTAGCCAAGCACCCCTGTGCCCACTAAACCATACCTCAAAGTACCATATCTCAAAGTCCCACATCCACTTGGTTTTTGAACATTTCCAGGGATGGTGACTCCAGCACTTCCCTGGAAAACCTGTTCCAATGCCTTAAAGGCAGGGAGATGACAATGTCCCTGGGAAAAGTTTTGCACCAAGGCATTGGAGAAATCATCTTGGATGTGACTGGAAGATGGGCACAGATGTGCCTGTGGATGATGTGCAGCTCCCTGTTCCTGGCGCACTGGAAAATGGAGCTGTTATTTCATATTTTTTCATATTAATTCAGAAACATTTCCTATTTGTTTTTTTAAACATTATTGTTAAACCACAATATTTTGTTTGGAATAATGGATTGAGTGTATTCATTGTGGGAGAACTGGAAAATGGATAAATATGGTGATTTTTTCCCACTCTGAATTCTGCAGTCCTACCAACTTTATTAATTATTCTTTCTGTGGCTGAGGCTGCAAAGCTGCCCTTTGATCCCTGTGTATGTTAGATTTTAACATTAGTGTCAATTGTATTTCTAAGTCCAAAACCTCTTTAAACATGGGAACATTTTCACTGGCTCTGGCTCAAGGCTTCCCTCCCTGGATTAAACTATTTGTTGTTTCCCACATGTCTTAAGAAATGGATTAGTTGAGGCATTTGTGGCCTTTGCTAGGATTGAAGTGGAGGCAGAAATGCAGTTCTGTAACACAGTCCTTGGACTGGGGCACCCTGATGGTACAAGGCTGCTGGGCCACAAAATTCTGTGTTTTTTATAGGGAAAGAAATGATTTCTCTGTCCAGCTTGATGGAGGCCTTGGAGGGAGACCTGGGAATGAAAAGTATTCCAGAAAAATGCACAGGGTCCAGGATGGGTTTAACAAATATAAATTATATTCTGAAGTTGTGAGGAGAATATCAAAACCAAGTTTTCATGGATAGACAGGAAGACACCTTTAAATCTCCCTAAACAAAGCAATAAAAGCCTGTCTGGGTGTGGGTTGGGCAGGTCACAAACTTGTCCCTGAAAAAACCCCCAGGGGCCCAGCCTGGTCCCATCCCTGTGGCAGAGCTGCACAACCTCCCCACATCTCTGAATATCTCTGGCATTTCCATCTCACAGGTCACAAAGACCATGGAATCACAGAATCCTGTCATCTCCTGAGCTGGAATGGACCCACAGGGATCACTGAGTGCAGCCCCTGTCCCTGCACAGACCCCCCAGCAATCCCACCCTGGACATCCCTGGCAGAGCTGTCCAAAGGCTCCTGGAGCTCTGGCAGCCTCGGGGCCGTGCCCATTCCCTGGGGAACAATGAAGAGGAGCCCTCCCTGCCTCTACCCGGCCTTCAGGATTTGGATATAAACCACTTTCCCCTCTAGTCAAGCTCTGTCTTTGAGAGAGAAGGAGATGATGGGTGATGGATACAAATTCCAGGGCCAAGTCCCCTGATAAAATCATCTCTGCCCCAGGCTGGTGCTCAACAAGCAGCATCAGAGAGTTTGGGCTCTGCATTGCAGCAGGGTCACTGGGAGAGGAGCTCTGGCATTAATATCAGCTACTGCAGAGATTAAGAATTCAGCAAAACACATCCTGAACATTTGTCCTCTTTGCACAGAAAGGAAAGACATTAATTTTTCAGAGGATCATTTCCATCCCCACCAGGCTCAGCTAAGCTGCAGCCACAAGCCTGATTGCAAAAGTGAACTTGAGCCACAAAGATATTTTTGGGTCTTGCTCTGTGGTCTCCTTTGAAAGCCAAATAAAGAGATAAAGCTGGAATGAGGGACAGGGGGAAGCCAGGTAGAGCCACAACAGTCTGGAGATAAATTCCCTTTTAGTAAAACTCATCTGCCCATTTTCCAGGACCTGGGGTTACAATAATAGTAACTTGTGCTGGTTTATTAATTGCAGATTAATGGGAACCCTGCTGGCTTCTGTTTCTTTGTCCTTACTGGGATATATGCAGAGGAAAGCAGGGAAATTCCTGCAGGTCCCTTCCCATGGGGAGGAAACAACCCTCCAAAGCTCACTTCTGTGGGACAACAGAGCTGGAAGGAGCCTGCCTGGGGAGAGGCAAACAAAGCCCCATGTCCTTCATGCCACCCTGTGTCCCCCTCCACAGGACAAAAGTCTTTCAGACCTTTGAGCCTTCCTTCCCTCAGATGGAAAAGGCCCTTTTGAAATTCAGAAATTACCTTTTCCATCACTGGTTCGGCTCATTTGGACTAAATATAGGGAGTCTACTTGAAAATGAACAGGGAAAAGAGATGTGCAAAGGTAGAGGAGGAAACCTCATAAATCTGGAGCCATCATGGAATTCATGATGCAAAATAAGTTAATTCCTACCTATTACTTTATTCTTAGAAATTATCACTTTCCAGTTCCCTCAGCAAGGGTTCTGTAGATGACTGATGCTCCTGCTCCTCCACAAACCATATTTATAATGTTTTCAGCCAGTTCTGCAATTACTGAGCTCTGGAGCCATAATTTGATCATCCTGCTGATGTCTGAAGAGATGAACCAGCTCTGACTGTAAATACCTGGCAGCCATTCCAGCCTTGTCCATCAATAACCCTCACAAAGTCTGCAGGGTCGTCCAGAAGGCTCCAAGTCCCATTACTGGGTGTTCCCCTTCTCTGATTGCTGTACATTAAAAATACTCCAAGGGTGCAGCTCTGACCACTGCTGGTTGCTGTCCTCATTGCCTGTTGTTTGGTGGAGGTGCTGGGGGATGTTTGTATTTCACTTAGGCTGGGGTGGATGCCCCAAAAAACATCAAGAACACTTTGGGAATAAACAGGAAGATAAAGCAGTGAGGTCTTTGCAGGAGGTGCAGAACCTCCCCAGGCTCCAGTGAGATTTGAACTCACGACCCCTGGTTTACTAGACCAGTGCTCTAACCCCTGAGCTATGGAGCCTCTGAAATTTGGGTGCTTTTACCTCTGCAAACATTTCATATCACAATTTTCTCATCATTCTGGTGTGAAATGGCACCAGCACTGCTGGAATGTGCTGCTCAGAGGATTTTCAAGTCTCTTTCCAAACTGCACTAAAACCCATCAGAGACACAAAACCACCACCACAAGGTGAACCCAAAGCTGGAATTTGCTCTCCTTCAGCTCATCCCTGAGGACATCAGTTCTCTTTTCCCCAGCCCAGCAGCTTGAGAAGTTTACAAAGAAATGATGATATTGGGCCTCTTCAGAGTTGTTGCACTTATTTATCAAAAAAAGGACAGAAACAGGCGCCATGAAGGTGCTCCAAAAGCTGGAGCCTTTCTCACACGACGAAATGCTGAGAGAATTGGAATTAATCAGCCTGGAGAAGAGAAGGCTCCAAAGTGACTTTATTGTAGCCTTTCAGTACCTGAAGGGCCTCCAAGAGAACCGGAAAGGGACTTTTCATGAGGACATGGAGGGACAGGACACAGGGAATGGCTTCCCAGTGCCAGAGGGCAGGGATGGATGGGATATTGGGTAGGAATTGTTCCCTGGGAGGATGTTGCCCTGATTTTTCAGCGTTCTGATTTTTTTAATTTTTACTGGAGCTTTCTCATGCTTGTGACAAAACCAAAGACTGATATTTTGTAAACAACACATTCCTTCTGGAGGAAAAGACAAATTGATGGACTTCTAAGTTGACCACTGGGGTCAGAGAGGCGTTCCTCTTGTCCCCCAATCCTTGACCAAATCCCAAAACGTATATAAATTGAAATTCCCAAATAAACTTCATTTTTCCTTTTCATCTCACATCCTGATGGGTGAGTGTGGTTCTTTTCGTGTCCTCTTGCAACAGGAGGGTGTTGAGACCCTGGCACAGGGTGCCCAGAGCAGCTGTGGCTGCCCCTGGATCCCTGGCAGTGTCCAAAGCAGGTTGGATGGGGCTGGGAACACCCTGGGACAGTGGCTGCCCATGGTGGGGGGTGGGACTGGGTGCTCTTTAAGGACCTTTCTACCCCAAACCAGTCTGGGATCCTCTTATACCCCACTGCTCCCCACTGGAACTCAGCTGTGTGCTTGTTTCTCCCTCTCAGCTCTTCACAGATGTCACTGCCTCCTTAGGAGTCCGTGTTTTGTTCCTTCCCTGCTGCTTGATCCTCTCCTGGAGAGCCCTTTGGATGCCACCTCAGGGCTGGATCTGAAGGACTGTGGGACTGAACACTCCTCAGGCTGAGCTTCCAGCCAAGGGGGAAACTCACAAAAGTGGGGTGAATGTGAAGAAAGCAAAAATCACAGAGAACAGAACTTTGGATTTAGCATTTGGCCAGTGAGAACCCCTGTGATGCCCAGGAATATTCGTGTAGAATTGTTCAGTGTGGGCAGTGCCAGAGTGATTGGGAGACTCCTCCTACAGATCCCCCACCACGGTGCCCTGGGGTGGCCCCTGAGGGATTTCTGGGCACAGAAGGAGGAGCTCTGGCCCTGCACAGCACCGAGTCTCAGCTCCCTCACATCCAACAGGCAGAACTGGAATAGAAAAGCCCTGTCTGGAACACCTCAAATTTGAGGGAAGTATTTGTGGAGATTGTCAGCTAGTCCAGGAGAGGATGCTGGCTGTGCATTAAACCCTCAGGCACAGAAATGTCTCATGGCAGGGGAAAATGCACCGCAGCAGCTGAAGAGGATTCTGAGTTTCAGGGTAGATGCACAAAGAGAAAATATAAGTACAAATGGTTAAAGGGTGACTCAGAATAAGCCACATTGTGTCTATTATTCCTGGTCTTTTTTGTGGAAGAAAATTACTCTCTTTGAAAGAAACCAGAAATTAAGACCATCCATCCTCCCAAGCGTAGAAAAACACAAACCCTCATTAGGTGGGCTGAAAGGCAATTCTCAGGCCTTTATCTGACAGGCTAAGAGCAGGATTCTGTCTATAGCTTTTAAGGAGAAATGATGAATTACCTGGCATGGGTTCAGTGCCTGAGCTTGGCATTGGATAAACTCACAAAGAAGCCTGAAGCCAATCAAACAACTTTGTACAAACCCTGCTGAAAGCAGCCCTTTGGGGGCACACAGGGAGGACGTGCACCAATAAAATAAAGCTGAAAATAATAATGAACATCCCATGCAGGAACATGTGCTTGGAGCATGGTTTCCAAGAGCAGCTGGGCTTGGAGCCTGGGAACACATGGCTGAGCCATGAGAGACTGCCTGGCAGAAGGCAATAATGGAGCAGTTTGATACAGGCTGTGTTCAGACCTTGACTTGAAAAATAATGTGGTTTAAATGTGTACTGATGCTTGGAGCATTTGGTGAGAAATAAGTGCTTCTGGTAATGAGAAGTGATAGGGTGGTGAATGTGAAAGGGTGTTTGGTGCTGGCAAGGTTGTGTCCTTGCTTTCCTGAGTGAAACTCTGCCTTGTTTCCCAACGTCATTGTGTTCTGGAAGATTTGGAGGTTTTAACCTTGGTGCAGACCCCTGCAGTGCTGAGAGCTGGCCTGGAATGGAGCTGGAGCTGCTGCAGAGGCCTCTGGCACCAGTGAGCACCAGGAGAGCTTGTGCTGAGCCCTGGCAGCCCTGTGCCCTCTTGGCATGTCCCTGGGCATGTCCCCAGATTTCAGTTTCTGTTTGATCTCTGCCCCATCCCTGCCCACCCAGGGAATTTCTCCTGATTTTCTCTCCCTTCTCCTGGTAACTGCTGAGGTGTGCCCTGTCCCCCAGGCAGGACTGCACCTGCACCCTCAGATGAAGGGCCTGGTGCCTCCAAGGCTGGCCCTTGTTCTGTTTTTACCCCTAAAACTCCTGCAAATGACTTTCTTCCCACTGCCAAGAAGGAAATCTTTCTCCTGCACGTTTGCAGTGAGATCTGGCCTGGCTGGACAAGGGCAGTGAGTCCATCCCAGGATTTCTGTGCTAATCCTCTGCCAGCTGCATGTGGGACTTTTCCAGCTCTGTGGCCATGCAGGATCAGCAGTGAAGCCCCCCCAGACTCCTGTCTCACCACACAGACCCTGACCCAAAGCACAGCTGCCTCCTGCAGTGCTGGGGGCTCTTCTGGGCACCTCTGGTGGGAAAGATACTGTGACAAATGAGGAAAACTGGAAGGAATAAAAACTGTTGGATGAGATAGGAATGGTCATCTGTTTGCTGGGTCCTGGCAGGGCAGCCTCAGCTACCAACGGGCTGGACAATAAAGGAAATTTCTCCTGGTGGAGCCTGAAGGAACTGGAACATTTTGCTCTTCCAAACAGTGCCTTGGCCAAGTCCTGATGCAAAGTTTGTCCAGGGTCATTATGAAATGACTGCTAATGAAGACATGATGGATTTTCTTCTTCAGTAGGAACTGGGCCAATAAGAAATCAGATTTTGATTTGTTTCTCATGTTTGGATCTGTGTTTGTAGCCAGGTACTATGATTTGGCTTCTACTCTAAGAACCACTTGATTCCTGATGGAAGGTGGAAAGTTCTACCTCAAAATTTCTACATGAGATACTTCTTGAATTCAAAACCAGCACCAGTGCATTGTCTATCAACACAAAGCTTCCCTGGGCTGCTGACACAATTCTGCTTTTCTTCTAGAACAGACCTTTCCTCTCCTTCCCATGGGGAGGTGTAGGAGTCCTGCTGCTGTCAGGCAGGGCTCAGGAACAGTCCTGGTGAATTTGGCTGCTTGGGCCCTGACACAGAATCCACTTTGTCCAGGTTTAGTGACTAAATTAAGATAAAGAGACTCTGGTGGGAGATGGTGGTCACTGTGAGGCCTGACGAATTCAAAGTTCATGAGATTACACAATTTGGGGATAAAATGTGCATTCCTTGCTGTCTTTATCCCAGCAAGCCCCATCTTACAGAGATGTTTATCCACTACAGTTGGATATTCAGTTTCCACCAGTGACTTTTGCCCTGGTCAAACCCATATTTTGGATGCTCTGTCCTTGTGGAACACAATATTTTTCGCTTGCCATAGTGGTAAACTTCAGTTACCAATAGTAAATTCACCTATTTAGTGAAAATTTACCTGTTTAGATGCAACAAACTTAAATATCATCTGCCCACTTAAACAACCCCTATCACTGCAGAGTCCAATCACTCTTTTAGATTTTATCTCCTATCAGATGCTTCCTGGTTGCTTTTTGGATCCATACTCCTTGAAAACACTGTGGAGTTGTCCCAGTTTTACCTGTGAGATGAGGAGTCTGAAAAGCAGAATTCTGCAGTTCCAATGCCTCTGGTTTTCATGGGAAATAAGAGTTTCCACTGTGTTATTTGCTTTCAGCCAGAGATGAGGGAAATTGCTACAAAGTGGAAATGTTTGTGTACAGCAAATTAGGCATTATGGGCATGATTCATGGATAATCTTTGCAATCCTCAAGAATATTTTCTGAACAAAAGTCACATAAAGGGGGTCCCTGGACAGTGACCTCCTGGTGCTCTGGAAAGGCAAAAGGCAGCAGTGGGCAGCAATAAAGCAACAAACCAAAGCCCAGATGTTTGTTTTCCATGGATGGAAACATCCCTCCTGAAGGAACAGCGAGTTTTGCTGGCATTATTTACAGGGTATTTATCTCCAGCAAATAAAATTGTTACATCATGTTGGATTTCTGACAAGCCCAAAGTCCCTGGAGCCCAGCTGGGATGTGAACTGGGGATGAGAGGCCACTTCAGCTCACACATGAAGGCTGGACAATGTGATGGACTCTGTAAAACTCTGCATGAACAAACTCTGGTAATGATTCTACCAAGAGCTCAGAAGCTGCATCCTCTTAATTATAAGAAAGCCACAAATCTCTGTAGAATTTTTGATCTGATGCACGGAGAAGAAAAAACTCATTTCACTCTTGCAGCCATACTTGATTCTATTTTATGTCCTTCTAGAAGTGAAAAAGATGAAATTAGAAGAGAAAATTGACATAGTTAATACAATATTACAAGGCAGGGGGTTCCTTCTGGCCTTAAAATGAATCTGGAATTTTGGACTGGCTCCCTCAGGCTCTCCTGGCCTGCTGGTGCTTGTGACAGCCACTACTGCCTTAAAGTTCCTGCCTTCCTTTAAAGTACCCTTGTAAAGTTTTCTTGGAAGCCAGGAGGAGTTTCCTCAAGTCCTGGGAAAAAAAATAAAGCTGGTGTGCTTGTTTGGAATAAACACATTGTTCTGAGGGTGCCCAGTTTGTTCCCTGTGCTGAGGGAACAAGAGTTATTTCTGGAATGCAGCTGCCTCTCTTTAAGCTGCTATAACTTCTCCCTGGAGCCCTCCTGGGATACAAAATTGGTCAAAATTTTACCCTTGACCCGTTTCAGATTAGCAAAGAGCAAAATCCAGCCTGTTCTGAAAAAACCACATGGGGCTGCTGGTGGCGTGCAGGCCTGAGGAGATCTGTGGGCACAACTCAAGCTGCCTTTCCAGAAATTTTCAGGAACACTTGTGGAACAGAAAGACATTGGTATTTCTGAGTATCCCAGTGCCCAGAAACAAAGGAAACCTGCATTTCACAGCCCCAGGCCCCCAGCCTGCCCTGCCACCAGCCCAGGGCCACCACCCTGGAGAAGCCCTGAGATCTCCTGGTGTCCAGGAGGGATTTGGAGTTCCTTGGCAATAAAGCCCAGCTCAAGGCAGCCCTTAGCACCTGTAAATAAATAATTTATCCACTGTAAATAAATAAATAAATTTAGTTAAGTAATCAAGCAATTTAGAAGAAGTATGTTAGGAAATAAAGTAATTCAGTGGAATTAATGAGCAAACAAGGACAGCAAATTAAACGGGCCTTGCTCATCGTCAGCAGGCTTAAATTATGGGGAAAAACCAGTGCAGTTTCCATGGGAGGATGCAAAGAGAAGACACTGCCCTGCAGTGCTTCTGGTGGGAGTTGGATTATCCAGTGTGGGCTGAGAGTGAGGGTTTTCCTCTAAAGCTGGGATTCTGGGCTCCCTGTGGGTGCAGCTCTCAGCTTTAGGGTGAATGGCTGAGCTCACAAACCATCTACAGCCCCCAGAGAGGAGGATGTTTTATTGACAGATGCCCTTAATTACAGATGAGTTGCTGAGCAGCAGGAGATTAACAATTTGTGAGCCAGGCCAGACCCTGTGGGCTGCAGGAGAAAAATCAGTTTATTGAGTTTCAGTCCTGATGTAATGGTAATCATGAGAGAGGGAAAAAAAATCCTTCCCCATCCTCAGGATAAGGGGTGCAGTATATCAGAGGTTACTACTGGAAGTGCATGAAAATAGGGATTTACACCCCTATTCTGGTGTGACTGCTCCAGCAGCAGCCTCTCAGCTGTGCCACTTCAGCCCTGTAAAACACAGTATTTCAGGGGGCAAAGAACAAACACTGCCATGGTCATTTTGCTGGGTCATAAATCACACCCAGCAGTGGGAATCACCCAAAGCAGAGCCTGGTGAAACTCCCGTGCTGGTCCCTGGCAGTATCACTTCCTCTCCTCAGTTAAATTCTCCAAAAACTCAGCTTGTTGGGCTCAGATGGAAAGTCTGGGAATGCACAGCACCACTGACAGCTCAAACACTCCTCACAGCCTTGTAGGAATAAAGGTGTAAATATCAGGAATGCAAAAAAATGCAATTAAATAATGCAGGAAGGCAGGCTTTCTGCTAGAACCTCCTCTGGCATCTGGCAATGTGCTTTCCTGCACAACTGAACCAGCAAGGAGTAAGAGCCAGAGGGAGATGAAGAGCTCAGCAATCCTTGGGTACTGCAGAAAATTCTTGGCCCTGGGGCTGGAAATCTGTAAAATCCACAGTGGTGAAGCTGAAGGCAGAGACAAAATCTCTCACTTGCACTGGTGACCTTTGTGTTGCTGCTCCAGAACTCCCAAGGCTTTCCAAGGGGGAAACAGCACAGACGGAGCAACACAGAGCTGTGGATTGTAATCTGCTGTGGGGTTTGCAGTGGGTTTGGCAGGAGTGATGCTGAACGTGTCCAGCTGCTGCAGATAAGGATCTCTGATGCCAGTTAACTTCCAAGAGCCTCACTCCAGACTGTCCCTGCTGTAGCTGTAAGAGCACCACACACTCAGTTTGCAAAATTAATGCAATTTCAAGAGGAGATTTAAACTTGCCTGCTGCAAAAATCTCATTGGAATGTCAATATTATTGAGTGCCCAGACCAAGCTCATGGTGGGCAGCAGGAGCACAAATTCAGGGACAAAATAAGTGGAATGTGACAACAGGAAGCTGTTTGACCCAAACTGCATCATGAGACCACCAGACCAAGCAGCATTTTCTGCTGTGCCCTGGGGAAGATAAATTCACTGCTGCGTGTTGCAGTGCCAAAGTTAATCAGAAGGGTAAGGGACAACACCTTACCTGCAGCAGAAAAGTCAAATGAGCTGAGCAGGTTGAGCTTGACTCAATTTTGGTTCTGCCAGGGCTGAATAGCAAAGAGAGAGTCCATAATCCTGTGCTGTGACTGAAGGAATAATTCACTGGGCCCCATTATGGACTCCTGGGTACTTACTGGACACCAAGCAGACACAGAACCATGGATTCCTGAACAAATATTTCCAGTCTGTACAGCAGCTGCTGGAGATACCATCTTTCCTAACTACTCTCAGGCCAGCAGCAGGAACTTCTGTAGGAGCAAACAAGCTGTTGTTCATCCCAAATGCTCAGGGTTGGGAGAAGGACTCTCTTCTGGGTGCCCTCAGGAAGTTCTCCGTGAAATCTGTTTCCCATCAGACCCTCTAATATCACACAGCCTCATTCAGGGTCTTACAATGAGCAAAACTCCATTTGGGTCTCCTGGAAAAGCTGTTGTTAATTTTCTTTCAGGGCACTGCAGAGAACCACCCAGATTTTGCTCCTCTTTTTGGCTTGTGCTGTTTGAAAGGTCCTTCCCCCAGAGGGTTCAGGCACTGCCCAGGCTCCCCAGGGAATGGGCACGGCCCCGAGGCTGCCAGAGCTCCAGGAGCCTTTGGACAGCCCTGCCAGGGGTGCCCAGGGTGGGATTGTTGGGGGGGTCTGTGCAGGGACAAGGACTGGATGATCCTGGTGGGTCCCTCCAGCTCAGGATATTCTATGATTCCATGATTTTATTAAATTAAAACCTACACAAGAAACTTCAGCACACTTAGTAGGAGTGAAGAAGCCAAAAGGGAGTTTGGTTTATCTCCATTTGATCAGTTGGTTCCTCAGATTTTGTAGTTCCCAACTGAATCCATTGTTAATCCCATAATTTAGAGGTATCACACTGCCAGAAACCCCCCAGAGTTTCCATGGCTTCCTCTGCACTGTTCACATCAGTGTGTGCTTCAGGGGCTCGGCCTTGTCCTCATTTGGACAAGCAACATCTGGGGATGATAAAACAACATGAAAATCTTTCCCCAGGTTTGAGGAAATGTCCCTCTGAGGGGCACATCTGCTGCTTTGCCCAGAGTTTATGCAATGTGCTGGCAGCACCCAAAATCCAGGAATTTCACTGCCACTCTCAGGCTGTGGTTTGGGGGACTGTCAGCAAGGATCCACTGCAGCTGTTTTTCTCTTCTGCTATCCACTGTAAATAAATAAATTTAGTTAAGTAATCAAGTAATTTAGAAGAAGTATGTTAGGAAATAAAGTAATTCAGTGGAATTAATGAGCAAACAAGGACAGCAAATTAAATGGGCCTTGCTCATCGTCAGCAGGCTTAAATTATGGGGAAAAACCAGTGCAGTTTCCATGGGAGGATGCAAAGAGAAG
>JBBMKD010000049.1:9230901-9251565 GCA_037834095.1 Argya squamiceps
CACAGAGAAATTTGTAAGATAAGAAATAATAAATAAACACACAAGAAACCCAAGAAAAAACAAGACCTTGAAGACTCCATTTCATTCTCGTGCCAACTCAAAGCCTTCAGAGGGCAAAAAAGACTCACTTGAACCACCAGAACCCCCACCTGACTTTTGGGTGAGAGAAACCAAACCCAAGAGCAGGAGGAGAGGGGTGGGATGTGGGATCCCAAGTGCATCCCTGGATGCCCCCTGAGGGATCCCAGCCCTGGGGAGTGCTCCCATCCCATTCCTGCCCAGCCCAGCTCTTCCTCAGACATGCCGAGGAAGGGTGAGACTTAAATGTTTTTAGATAATGGATTTTTTTATACTTTCTGCAATTATCTGTCCTAAAAGACCCCTTGTAATACAAAGTACCCAAGTTTTGTTCAGCCAAAATACAAAAATCTGAGCTCTGTGTCAGAGAATCACAGAATATCCTGAATTGGAAGGAACCCACCAAGATTATGGGTTCCAAATCCTGGCTCTGCTCAGGACACCACACAAATTCTACCCTGTATCCTGTGGCACTGATTTGATTTCTTAATTCAATTTGCTTCTCACTCCTGCAATGTTTTTTTAATCTATTCTTGTAGGCCCTTCTAACAAAAATGGAGAAATGATTTTTTAAAATTTATTTCCCAAAAGCTCCACGTGAGTGCACACTTCCATCAGCACCCAGATGAAGCCTTGAGGTGCTGGGGTTTCCTGGAGAAGATTGACCAGACCCCATTTCCAGCAAAAAGTGAAGCTGATATCAGAAGGAATATTAATGGCACAGACTCCAATATAATTTTTATTTGGAATCTGCCAGGCAGTGATTTAAAAATGCAACATCTGAGGAGACATTTTCCTTTCAGCATTTAAACAAGGGTTTGAAATTCAGTTCACACATCAGCGACGTCACTTGAACACAGGACCTGACATTTATTTCACCTGGAGCTGCTGAGCTCTGGTGAAAACAGGGACTGGAGAGCAGAGCTGGCCACAATTGCATTTAAAAAAAATCCTGCTTTTAAATTTGTGAAACACATGGCATGAGATTTGAAGAGTCTGCCTTCAGTGTTAGACACACTCAATATTCAATAAAATCTGATTATGGCTCAAGCATCACCATCCTGTTCTTTCAAACAGATCACCAGAGAACAGAAGGTTTGTCTGAGGATTTTTGAGGCAGGAATGTGTTCAGGGGTAAATATTGCTTTTGCCAGAAGAATGAAACCCTGGATTTCTGCAGGTTTTGGACATCAGAGCTGGAAAATTTCTTTGATTTTTCAGAACCACACCAAAATGCTGCAAACCACCTTTGTTAATTTGACCAAAGCAGAAGAAAAACACCCTCAGCAATTATTTTCCTTCGACAACAGTCTGGATGTGCTTTCCCCTTTCCACCATCCCTGAGCAGCATTGGAAGTGCTGATATTCCTATTTATGATTTTCCTGGTATTATCACATCAGAGGAGGGGCTTTGCCCATTCTTCCTGAGATTTTGGTCAATGTGTTCAGGGCTGGGGGATTCTGTTTTCATGTCCCCAAAAGCTCCTCCAGGAAGAGCTGAATGCCACCAGTCAGTCCCCACCCACTGCTTGGAGAAACTGCCCCGGGGGCATTGCTTTGCTCAGGACTGTCCTGAAGGAATAATTATGTCCAAGTGGATCAAATCCCACCACAGGGGATGGACTGGGATTATTTTTGCCATTCCACAGAGATTCACACCTGGGGAGACCAGAGTGCAGTGGTCAGCTGGTGCCACCAGGCAGGTCTGGCAGCAGCAAAATCAGAGGTTTTTTTGAAGGATATCAGTTCTATATCTGCATTTTCTTCCCGTGGCTTTGCAGCTGTGGAGGAATTTTAAGCAGGGTGGAGACTGGAAGGACCTGGCAATGATAATTAATGTGGGAGCCGGGACTTGTCCGTGTGAGAAAACAATAACAAAGTTAAAGCATTTGGGCTCTGTCTGGAGCAATCTGTAGGCTTGGGAAAATATGTTAAAAGGAATAAAAATCTTGGGCAGGAGATGCTCAGGGTGGTTGTATCCACACGAGAACCAAGGAGAAGGAAAAGTTGTCTTGAACAAAACACAAAATCCCCCCACAAAGATGAAAAACTTTTGCTTTTCTGATGGAAAATCGTAATGAGACCAAGAAATGTGGGGAAGTTGAAAAGGATCCTGGGGTGAAAGGCAGAGGGGGTGGAGCAACCAGGATTTCTCTGAGTGTTTTACAGCTCTGTTGGTGACACAGGTTTGGGTTTTGCTCTGCTTGACCAAACTGGGAGATGGTTCCTGCCTTGTTTTACCCAGAACCTGACCTTGGCTTCCCACTGGAGCTCCTGCTCCTAATTCCCATCACCTGCAGGGCAAAATCCAATGGGATGGAGAAGGCACTCGATGATTGACCCTAAAAATCCTCACAATGGAGCAGCAGCTCAGCGCTGGAGCCATTCAAAGGCCACTTTGCCACCACTGGGAGAAGCCTGAAGGGGAAAAATCAGCCTTTACCAGAGGCTTGGCTTGGTTTGAGGCATGGCCCAGATCCTCAGGCACCATCAAGGAAGGTGTGATGGCAAAAATGAATTCTCTGCTATTGGGGGAGCCAAATCTTTTCATATTAATGATCACCAGGGTTTTGTGCTGGGTGCAGACGTGCCTGGAACTACAGAAACAGCTCCAGGGAGTTGCAAGGTGTACAAAAAAAATCACATTAGAAACTGTCCAAATTGGAATAATTTAAAGAGAGTTAAAAAAGGGCATTCAAGAATAGACTTGTTCTAAATGTCTCCATGCTGATTTCTCTGCCTCCAAATGTGAGGTACAGGTATTTGTGGAGTTAGAAGTAGGTCAGTTATTTTTGTCACTCATTATTACTTGTGAAAAATGTGTGTAGCAAATGTACCAACATTCTGTAGCAGCTGAATTTGGGACGCTGGCATTTCTCTTACACCTATTTGGGGTATAAATGACATGATTTCCTGATTGCAGTGTACAAGGCAGTGATTCCCAGAGTCCAGCCCTGGAGTGAAACCCCACTCTACTGTCAGGAAATGCCTCAGAGAATCCCTGGGTCAATTTGCAATCTCAGGGGAGCTGGGGGCACCTTCCTGGAGCTCAGTGAGGTTCAGGCCACAGGACTGGGTTTTTTGCTGGTATTTGCAGAAGTGTGTTTGGCCACACAAAGCACACAGGGCTCAGGGACACCTGGAAGGGCAGGGACAGTGTCCTGGCAGGAGACATCCCCTCATGCTTCAGGGGAGCTCTGGCTGCCTCTGCAGGCAGCAGGGAGACCCCACAGGATCAGGGAATATCCTGAAGGGATATCCTTGGGAAGGACCCACAGGGATCAGTGAAGCCCTGTCCCTGCCCAGACCCCCCAACAATCCCCCCCTGGGCACCCCTGGCAGGGCTGTCCAAAGGCTCCTGGAGCTCTGGCAGCCTCGGGGCCGTGCCCATTCCCTGGGGAGCCTGGGCAGTGCCTGAACCCTCTGGGGGAAGAACCTTGCCCTGCTCTGCAGCCTGAGCCTGACACAGCTCCAGCCCTTCTGTGCCCTGTCCCTGTCCCAGAGATTGGTGCTTGTCCCTCCACTGCCCCTCAGGAGGAGCTGCAGATCCCAATGAGGTCTCTTGTCACAACCCCAGTGCCCTCAGCTGCTCCTCATGGGCCCCTCCAGACCCTTCCCCATCCCTGTGTCCCTCCTTGGGACACTCTCTAACAGCTTTAACCTCTTTCTTATATTGTGGTGCCCCAAAGTGCCCCCATGGCTCAGGGTGAGGCTGCCCCAACCCAGAGCAGGGCTGGACAATCCCTCCCTGGCCTGGCCAGCAATGCTGGGCCTGGTGCCCCCAGGACAGGGATGGACACCCGGTCTGGAGATGGGGAACAACCTGCTCCAGGCAGGTTCTCTGTCTCTGGACTCCAGCTGGACGTGTACATTTTCATGTTAATGGGAGGGAGATGGATGTTGCAGTGCATGATTAAGGTTTTTCAAAGTTGTATATGTTTTTGTTTATTTGTTTGTATTGGTATATCCCTTTCAACCCCCCCATTCCCAATTCCCTGTGTATCACCCTGGAGAAAGAACCCTGAAAGACCTGAGGGAAATGTTCTCCCATTTGACCAGGTGCTCAGGTACCCACCTTTCCCATTGTTGTGTTAAGCACCTCTGTCTTGAGCCACCCCCTTCCTTCCCCCACACTGGCTCACCCCACACTCTCCCCTGCTCAGGGGACGCCCTGAGTATTTAGGGGGAGAATCGAAGCTCAAAAATCTCTCTGGCACGTGGAGTTCACTGGAATAAAACCTCTTCAACCCACACCTGGGGTCCTCTCTTTCTTCCAAGCCTCAGACCACGCTACAGCTTGAGATTGAAACCCACCCAACCTTCCTTTTATGCTGCTCCAAGAACTACTGCTGGCTGGTCAGCAGCTCAGAAACCAGCACAGATGGACACTCCAGCAACACCAGCAGGGTGTTCCCACCTCCCCATGGGTGCCCTTGGTGCAGGCAGGGCTGGAGTCACACTGAGCAATGTCCAGCAGTGACTCCTAAATGCCCACTCAGTGCAGAGCCTGGCTGTGGCTGGAGAGTTCCTGGCACACTCCTTTGATGTGGGGCTCAGCAGAGGTTGGGAAGAGCTCTTGGAAAAGGTGCTGCTCCCTGAACTTCCACAGAGCAGATGGGGACAGAGGTTTGTCCCCAAGGTCACACAAAGTCCAGGCCTTCTTGTGGTGGGATGAGCTGGGAGCCCAGATAGGGTCCAGAACTGAACCAGCATCTGGCCAGGGGTCAGGATAAAGGAACTCTTTTGGGACAGTGGCTCTTTGTTCTTGCCTTTTTCCAAATTCTGGGTTGTCTTCCAGCATCCTTGCCTCAGAGGGGAAACTGCTTCTCCGTGCTCACAAAGGAAAAGAGAATTTTTTTTTCTCGAGAAAGAAAGTGGTTTTTCTCAGGAAAGAGAAATTTTTGCCCTCTTTTTTTAAAATTTAAAATACAGAAGATGCCAACTCCGTGTTAGGAATATCCTGATGGAGAACTCCTTGTTCTCTGGCTGAATTTGCTTCCAGCACTGTAAACTGTGATGGATACATGGAATATTCCAGCAAGAACAGAGGCACTTTTGGGTGTAGAATATTCACAGAACTGCTGGAAATGCCTATGGGGAGGTCAGGTGACCCCCAGGGCATCAGTGGGATTTCCCTCAGGCTCTTTGGGGTGTGCAGGGATGGGGAGGGAGGGTCTGTTCCTGCACCCAGGTCACAATTTTCAGTAGCAAAGTGGATGTTCTGTTGCTCTCTCTGTGCTGACAACGTGAACTTCACCACTGCTCAAAAGAGAATTTTAGCTGTTTTTTCACGTAAAATGAAGAATTTCTCCTCACTTTCTCGTTTCAAATAATTTCTGGGGACTTTGTTTCTTCCTTGGAGAAAAAGACAAAAAGGAAAAAAACCCCAAAATAAAAGCGTTTCCTGCATCTTGCACCACAGCCTGTGAAAATCCTGGCCCCGAGGCTAAATTGTGACGCTGAGTCCCTCTGAGTGATCATTTACTGCATTTTCTTTTGGGAGTTTTAAATTTCATGTCATTCAATTTCAGAGAATATCCTTTTGGTGTTCCAAATACGAAAATAATGAATCAGAAAATTATTTCTTTCCTCTAGACCATTCATTATTTCCCACTCCCTTCCCTGGTCCCCACTTCTTTTTCTCTCCTTCAAAACTTAATTCCCCCCATCTTTGAAGTCTCTTCACAAGAGCCCCTTCTCTCCCTGTAATTCGTGTTTTCAGAGGGAATTCTGCTATTCAGAGGTGCCTAAGGCTGATCCTCAAAGAGGTTTAAACATCTAAATTCCACCGAAATTGATGCGAATGAGCTTTCTAAATGCTTTTGAAAAGCCGGGGCTTGTACTGCTCCATTAGGTGCATTTGAAAGCCCAGAACTGAATGCCATCCGCGGGGATGTCACGCAGACAATCTGGGCAATGGTTTTAGGATGTCCTTTGGATTTATTTTATTTTTTCCCCCCCTACTTTTTCAAAAAAAATATCAGTCAAAAGGCATTTAGAGAAAATCGTTGAGTCCATTCGGACACGCTCTCCAAGTGAATCTGTAATTTCCCTCCAACAGCTGTGTGTGAAAAATTCTTTGAAATATTCCCTCACTTAAAAAGCAGAAAAGTTGTCCAAAACCCGGGAAATTGCACACAAAATGAGAGATTTTTCTCACCAGGCAAAGCCAGCATTTGCTGTTGAGCAAGTGAGAGCTTGTGAGCTCTTGTGAGCTCTGGTGCTCAGTGCCTTTAGCAACCCATGGGCTCGATTTTCCCTCTGAAATCTCCCATTCCTGAATGTTTTCCATCTCTCCAATTTCCCCTTTCCTGTTTGGACCATTCCACTCATCTGATTTGATATTAACATATCTGAGAAGTTGAATTTATTTTTAAGACTTGGGCTTTATCAAGGTCAGTTGTTGTGCAATGCCAGCAAGAACTAAATTTGGCTGAGTATAAAAAAAAAATATATATTTATTTCCAATGTCAAGGAAAATCCTGGGTGTTCCAGTCAATGGTAACCAAACCCCAATTAAAACAACACAGCAAGAAAGAGAGCAAAAAAAAAAAGATTTACTGTGCTGCAGTAAGAAAATATTCGAGACAGCCAGAGGTGGAGGATTGAGGGGGGAACATCACCTGCATGAGAAAGGAAACCCGGAGTTCCTTTATCTGAGCAGGAAAGCAGCACTCTTCTTAATTATGTAGGAATTGGAGGAATCCTGATTCCCTTGTGGCTTGGTCCTAGGAAACTCATACAAAAGGTGAAACCTTCCAAAAGCTTTGGCAAATCCCTCCTTCCACAGGCTTAAAGCTGGAAATTGCAGCTTGGAAAAAAAACCAAACAAGCAGGAGGGTGAGGAGGTGCAGGGACAGTGAGGAGGTGCAGGGAAATAGAGGAAAACTTTCTGGAATAGAAATTCAAATATTTTAACATTTTTTCCCTGTGGTTTTGGTTTCACTGGCAGGTGACAAATTCTGTTCCCAGGAAGGCGGGGAGCTGTGAGCTTGTGAGATGAGCTGGGGGCTGAGAAGGGCTCCGGGGGATCAGAACTCATCCCCTTTATCCCTTTCCCTGCCCGGCAGGGCTGAGGCTCAGTCCCTCCCCAGGAGAGGGACCTGAGCACCTTCTGCTGTCCCACAGGGCCACCACAGCCCAGGGGAAAGGGGAGCTCTGGGGTCAGGTGAGGGAAGGTTATTTGTGGGTGTTGGCACCCAGAGAATGAACTCAGCAGCCATTCAGGATTTTGGGTGGATTATCACCCCCATTCCCAGCCCTGCGTGGGTTGGAACATGTCATATTCTCCTGTTGGGCTTGCAGGGGGGTAAAAGCTGACTGGAATCTGTATTTCTGCTGTGGGTTTTAAAAATAAAAGCAGAGCAGGCTAATTCCAGCCATCAGTCCTCGTTTTCAGGCTGGGCTTTCCTGTGCTGCAGCTCCACAAACCATTTTTAATAACCGAGATGAAACATCAGACTGTGACCTATCACATCATATTGCATCAGTCAAATTGTGTTACATCCAATAATAAACTCCTGCCACTGATGTTACCCAACGTGACAAGCCAAATAGAAACCTAGAGCTGGAGAATTCAAAGAAAAGTGCAGTTTTGATAAGCCAAGATCTTAAAAATATCTGAGCTGCTTTTGATGGGGATTCGTAGATTTATTCTGAAGTCTAAAACCCTTGGAGAAATTGGCCTGGCTGTGAGCAGGAATATTTTTCTAGACAGTTTGGAGGATATGTGTCCTATAATTGCTTTTAAAATAAACTTCAGCTACTGTTCCTATAAAAACAGCAATTCCTGGCATGAAGTGGGTTGTGAAAAAACAAGAAAAGCAGGACCTAAAACTCCCTCCTGAAATTGAGGCTGACATTATCTGGATTAATAATCAACTAATAATTAATCCAAATATCTGGTTTCAGGGTGCTCCAGAGTGAATTCTGTCAAAAGAAGAATGGGGAAAATGGATGGAAAAATGAGGGCATTTCTGATTTTTTAACTGTCACGTGGTTCAGTGACAGAATTACTTGCACTGGAGTTTTTAGTAAAGGGAAGAAAAATCTCACCAATCAAACCAAACCAGTTCATTTTGGGAAGAACATTTTGGTAGTTCTGCATTTCCTTGGGTTAAGACACAGAAAATGCATTTTAGGCAGTCAGCTCTTGAGACAGTGTAATGAAAATATCAAATCCTTCAACATGGAGCTGGAATAAAAACTCAGTTATTTGCAAAGTTGTAATTCCTTCACAAGGCCTGGCATCACTTTATTTAGAGTCATGGAATGGTTTGGGTGGGAAGGGACCTGAAAACTCATCCCATTCCAGCCCTGCCATGGGCAGGGACACTTTCCACTGTCCCAGGCTGCTCCAAGCCCCAAAGGACACTGCCAGGGATCCAGGGGCAGCTTCTCTGGGCACCCTGTGCCAGGGCCTGCCCACCCTCCCAGGGAAGGATTTTTTCCACCTATTTACCCTAAATTTCTCCTCTTTCAGTTTGAACCCATTACTCTTGCCCCTATCATTGTTTTCCTACATCCCCTGTATTTTAAGGGTGTGCACAGGATGAATTTCTGGGTCAGAGCTGTGTGTGCTGAGCAGTCATTCTCAAAACCTGAATGTCTGGGCTAAATGGTTACAAAATGTGGTCAAATCCTATGGCCTCAAATAATTCCATTTCTTGTAGGTATCAGGCAGAACATTTCCAAAATCCCCACATTGATAAACTATTTTGCACCTGCATTTGAGAGATGTTTGTGCATTCAGGTTGCAGATATTTACTCAGAAATCCCTGCTAAAAACTCCTGTCTAAGAGAATAAATCTTTTTCTGACCAGGGGGTCAATGCAGGTCACAAAGTCATCAATATTTTAATCTGGGAAAAATTTCCTGTGACCAGTTATTTTGGGAAATGTTTGGGATCAAAACCACACAGCAGCAGCTGCTTCCCTGGAAATTCACCCAGAGCCCTGTTCCTGCTGTTGTGGGGTCCACATTCCCCACACCAGTGTTAGGGAGAACTGATTTCCCACAGTTTTAAGACAGGGGGATGAGGCCATTAATCACCAGTCCTGAGTCATTCAAAGGAAAAAAATCATGTTAAAGCTCCAAGTATTTTACTGCAAAAATGAAGCAAAACATTGAAAACACCCAAAGTTTGAAATTTTTGTTTACTGGATGCTTTGGCATCTACTCTGAGTATTTCTGTGTTAATGAGGGGGAAAAAAAATCACACATAGTGTATCCATTGTTTTGTACTCCTTTTCCTTTATTTCACATGAAAAAGAGAAAAGAGATTGATTGAGCTGAAATTTGAAGCCAATCTCAGGGGATTAGTTTCATATTCACTTAGTTTCCTGTAAAGCTTCTGCATTTATAGTTATTTTTAAAGAAAAACTAAACTGAAGGTTGAAAGCCATTAGCAATAACTCACTTGGATTTTAACTCATTCTGATGTTTACTTATTTTGATTTTAATGCACTCTGATATTCTTATGCCATTTGCTGGCACATTTCCATGTATTCAAGGAGCTGAATTGTTCTGATTTGCCAGTCTGGCAGCAGGAAGGAATTCAGAGCACCAGACCCACTGAGGAGCCAAGTTCCTTAAGAATTGATTGAATTTAATATCTATTGATAAAAGTTTGATTTAACCCCTTCAGGAGTATTGCCTTCATCCAACCTGACAAAAATGCCTCCAAATTCATCCCAGAGTTTCTTGATGGCCATAAAATCTGAGGCATAAAGAGCAGGGATATTTTTTAGTCTGGTACAAGCCTGGAGGTGCAGAGCAGGTCCCACCCCACAGATGCTGATGCCCTGGGCTGTGTGTCACCATCTCTGCTTCTCCCCTGCCCAGGAGCTGCTTTCTGGAACCTGCACATCCATTTGGAGAGCAAAGGGAGAGCTGGGAGGTGCTGTCTCCAGCAGGGATGCTCAGCACAAGGGAATAAATAAGAGTGTGGATAATTCAGGCTGTGGGGGCTCAGCAGGAGCAGGGAGGGGTGGGGTTTGTACAGCACCACCACCCCAGAGCACACAGAGCCTGGGGGGATTCCTGGAAATGCAAACCCTGAGCACTGGGAATGAGTGACCATCGATGGGCTCCTCCCTCCCCTGCACAAAATGCACCAGGAAGCTCCTGGAGGATCCCACTCCAAAATCCCCTGATTGTCCTGACAGAGAGGGAGTAAACTCAGGCCTCAAAGGCAGCCAGGCTTCCCTGGACAGATCCTCATTTTCTCCTTGCAATGTCCTTTAATCTTCATGCCTGTGGAAGTTACACTTTTCCTTCAAACATAAAGCTCTCATCAAAAGGTGTGAGTGCACTCCTGGCAGGGAAGACCTCACTCAAGGCTGCCTGTCCTGGGCTTCCTCCTGCAGGAATGGCATTGGCAGCAGATTTCCCAGAGAAGAGCCAGGTTTGGCCCTCAGCATTTCCCTCATACCTCAGGGGTGGCTTTGAGGGTGTTTTTGTGACGTCCCCTCGTGAGCACTGGGTGAGTCACAGATCGTGAGATGTCAGAGGAGTGGCAGCATCTGAGAGAATCCAGTAAAAGTGATGAGGGGCTGGAAATAATGACATCTGAAGAGATGTTAAAAGAATGGGGTTCCTGTAGTTTAAAAAAGCAGAGAATCAGTTGTTTCTCATGGCTGCTTTGGAATGATTTTTAGGAAAAACCATTGTGCTGTCTTTAGGATATCAGGATGGTTTGGGGTTGGGCTGGATCATCTGGAGGAGTTGTAAAATCTCTTTTACTGAAATATCATGGCATAGGGGAGCAGTGCACAGCAATTCTCAGGGCACAGCAGGGCACCCTTGTCAAAACTTGCTGAGAGGACACCAGAATCCAACAACCGACATCAATAAGGAATAAACAGCAGGGCTGTTAAAACACAAATTGTGCCAATCTAACCTGATGGGTTTTATTTTGCTGTGTGGCTGAATTATTTCAGTTCTGTGGCTTTTTGCTGGGAACATGAATCTTTTCCATGTATTTTATAGTGAAGGCCAGAACACAAAATGTTCAGGATAAAGCTTCTCTGTTCTGG
Source organism: Argya squamiceps (assembly GCA_037834095.1). NCBI lineage: Eukaryota > Metazoa > Chordata > Aves > Passeriformes > Leiothrichidae > Argya > Argya squamiceps. Next base: position 9,242,016 of record JBBMKD010000049.1, read on the forward strand.
AATAACCTGATAAACTCAGGAAGAGCAACAAACCCCAACTTTGGAGGGATTTGCTCTTGCAGGAAGACTGAAAGTACTTAATTGCAGTGGAACTTTAATGAATGCAGCAGTACCGTGGGGTAGGTTCTGCCCTCAAATGTGACTCCAAGCACGAGCAGTGAAATCAGTTGCACAATCAGAGTTTTGTGGCTCTGCATCATCAGCCTCCCACAGACAGGAGAGAAAGGGATTGAGAGCTGCTCCCCTAAAATATTGTTTAAATGATCTGCTGTGAAATTTTGCCCTCAGGCTTTGGCAGCAGACCTGGACCTGGATCTGGCATTGGTGACAGCACTGTGGGACAGGGGGACTTCCCAGCTGGAAAAGACAGTCAGGGTCTGTGGGGTGCAAGATTCACTGGGGATACCAGACATTGCAGGCAGGAGATGCCTGAAATGTTTAATTTCTGATTCCTTCCTGCCCCTTGCAGAGTCAGGATGTCACATCCACTGTCACATCCACTGCTGCTGGTGGTTTTGCAAAACTGCTTTCAAGTGCTCTGTGGGACTGTGCTGTCTGAAGACAAACACATAAACTTTCAACCAGCCTGCAGATTTTCCAGGCCTGCTCTATTGAATTGAGTCTGTTCCTGTCTAAAAAGGGATTTAAGTTTTTCTCTTCTAGGCAGCAGCAGCTCAGGACAGACAGGGATCCTCTGGGGTGTCTCCCAGTGTTTGGTCTGAGATTATTTGTGCAGTCAGAGGCTCCAGCAGGTGAAATTTGGGAGGTTTGCACTTTTGTGTGGACATCATCCTCAATTTCACCTTGCTCTGTCCCTTTGGCACGAGTAACAGATGTTCAGATTATCGTGAGGGAGGCTGAAGCTCATTTGAGAGTCTGTACAAATTCCATCAACTTAACTAAAACCATAAAAAGCGATGCCTTTTGAGGCAGGGTGAAGTCAGGATACAACAAACCCCCCTGGGAACAGAGGTTCACCTGTGCTGGGGCACAGACAAGGTGCTTTACTCAGAGATGGGAGCTTCATTCACCTGGAACAACACCAGGTGTGCTCTGCTGCAGCCTCCTGCTGGGACAGAGGGCAAACCCGGCCTGCTTCTGTCTCAGAGCCATCCTACTCCTGTTCTAAACAAAATACCTGACATTGCCACTTCACAGGAGAAACCTGAGCAGTCTGGAATAGTTCCAGTTCAGAGCATGAACATCCAACCTCAAACCAACTGGGAATTCTGGCCAGCTGGGAGGGGGAGTTCCTGAGGGCTCTGTTCAGCCTGAGAGCAGAACCATCGAGGTGGTGCCAAGGAAAAGAACAATTAGTGAGAGTAATTAATCTTTTGGGGACACTGAGGTGTCCCCTGCTGCACTTGGGGAGGGCACCTGCCATCAGATATCCCAGCTGTGGTGCCAGTGTTGGGCTCCAAGGCTGAGCAGGTCAGAAAAGGGAATTCCTGCCCTGCCCCATGACCAGCCCTCGTGTCACCTTTTAATTCAAGGCAGTTTTGTCCTTCAGTCCTTGCCCTGCTGTGGGGAGAGCCTGGAACTGTCACTTCCAAACTAAACCAATCCAAAGAGCTGAATCCAGCCTGGTTTCAACCTTCCCTTCCCTGACTGCCCTCTGATCCAGAGTGATGGGAATTTACTGCTCCTGGGAGCTCCTGGTGTTCCTTTAAAATCCATGGAGACTGTGCAGTGGTTAATGATCAGGAACTTGCTCCAATGAAGTGTTTGTATCATGGATTTGTGTCAATTCCTAAAGAGCTGCACTTGTGCCTAGCACCTGATGAGCTGTGAACTTCAGGGTGGGTATTTTGGATGGACCTTGGTCTAATCCATTCATGTCTGGAATTATCTATCCTCACCTTTTCCCTGCTGCCATCCCGTTTTTCTGCCTGTGATGGGCCCTCAGTCCATGAGATTCCCCTCAGGGCTGCTGCAATGAAGAATTATCAGCACATGTTTTGCTCTTTCTATCTAAAAATCCCCTTTTAGAGATGACCACCTTCCTCATAATTGCAGCAGGGCTGAATGCCAAACAAAATTGGAACTGGAAGCACCTCTGGTGCCTCTGACCTGCCTGAGCTGTGGAAAGCAGGGTCCCAGTGGCCTTCAGGAGGAGCAGAGGCACCAGAAGGACCTTCTGGAGCATCTCTGGCCCATCTGAACAATCCTTGTGTTTGAGCCCAGCAGAGCTCAGGATCTGCCCTGGCTGAGCCTCCTTTAGGAGGAGTTGGGCCACCTGGAGAAGGTCAATCCTCTCTACCTTTCCACCAAAACGTTCAGCAGCAGCCCCTGCAGGGCCCTGGGCTGGCACAGGACTCAGGGATGGCTCAGATTTCTCTGGCTGTGCCCCAGCAGGGTCCCTGCTGGCAGGGGCAGAGTTATCCCTGTCACAGGGCTGGGATAATCCAGCAGGAATGTGGGCAGTGCCCAGGCCTGATCCCAGCCCCAGAACTGGCACTGCACAGGTGGCAGTGCACACACAGCCCAGGGAATGCTGCTCACCTTGAAACCCACTGAGAGAAAAGCTCTTGTTTTACTGAAGTGGCAACATTAGGGAAAACCCCCCAATTATTTCACTAACCCTCATGGGTGGGCAATAACAAAGAATAAACCATAAATATCCTGCAGCTGCACCTCAGAACCTCCAACCTTCCCTCACTCTGGGCCATGGTCCTGAGCCAGCAGCGTCAGGGGAAGGTTTGATCACTTCATGGACACCATGGCTGATCCTTCTCAGCATCACAAACCCCCTCTTATCTCTGATTCTGTGTGAACAGACCGTGCCCTGATCCCTGCACACCCCAAGGTGCCTCTTCAGCACACAGCCAAATTTGTTCCCAACCCAAAGGAATTGGAGTGTGCAGAATAAAGTGCAAACTGCAGAGCCAGGCAGAGCAGTTGTGGCTGCAACAATGGTTGAGGGCTTTGCTTCTCCTGTGAAGTGCTGTCAGTTCAAATCCAGGCTGGAATCTCAAATAAAATGAACTAATTTTTCCTGCCTGGAAACTTCCCAGGACTTACAAGTAATCTGGTGTCACATTGCCAGCAGAATTGGGCAAATGATTTATCCCACAATTTTTGTTTCTTTTTTTTTTTTCCCTCTTGCAACATTTGTGGGAAGTTCAGGATATTTCTTGATCAGATTTCTTTGGTGAGATGATGGCAGGGCTTTTTTCCACTTCCTGACGGCTCTGCCAGGAAAATCAGACTTTTCCTCACTGGGAGCTGTGGTGCAATTCCTATTCCTGGGCAGTTTCTTGTCCCCCTCCCAGGCTGCACGAGGAACCTCCAGAAGTTACCCCAGGTTCACCATCCAGTGAAGGATGTGCAGAACTCCAGGTGCTCAAAGCAAAAGGAGCAGTTGCTTGGCTGAGCCAGTTCCATCCCATTTTTCCTGCAGGATGCACAGATGGTGTGTCCCTAACCCAGAGGAGGGGGCTGGGGGATGTGTGTGAGCTCCAGGGCTGCAGTGATGTCCCAGAGAAGTGGAGTTTGCCAGCTTGGAGAGTCAGTCCCTCTCTCAGGCTGGGAGGGGCTGAACCCACAGCTCAAGGTGCCCCAAGAGCCACCCCCATGTGAAAACCCTGGGCTGAAATCTTCTCCTGCTCCAGATTTGTAGAGTTCTACTGAAATATCTTCCAGAATGCCAGAAAGATTCCTTGAGCTGGGAGAGACCTTAAAGATCATCCTGTTTCTTAAAATCCATCCAGGACACCTTCCAAAAGAAGGTTTGATGAACTGAGATCAGTTTGATGGCCTTGGCCCAGACCCACTCCAGAGACCTGGGAGTGACCACAACTCCAGAAAACTGATATATGGAATCAAAAGACCCCTGAGGACTTTTAGTGCACAGGAACATCAAATTCACCTACAAGGAGGGGGGAAACAGTGGAGCAGCTGGAGCTTGACTCCTGCTCAGAAAGGGTCAGGCTTTAGAACAAACCAGGGAGAAAGAAATATCAAAGGTGTGGTGGCAAACAGGATTCTGTGCAATAAGGAAATTGCCTTACAAATAATTCAATCTGCTCTTTAAATGCTCAGTGTATCAGGCAGCAAGATGCAGCAGAACGTTGGAGAAATAGATTTCATTGAGGAAAAAATCCTATAGTGCTGATAAGTGGCAGACAGCTCAAGAAAATTCACTAAACAAAGCCAGGAGAGCAGGCCAGCAATAAATGTAATCCAGGTGAGCAGGCTGGAGGTAGAAAGCAACAATAACTGCAGGCAGCCATGCCTAAATGTGCTGACAGTTCCCATTATGAGACTCAGTTCTCACTTTTTGATAACTTTGCTACTTTAATTCACTTGGGCTGCAGCTCTCCCAGCCAAGTGCTGCTCCAGACTGGGTTTGAAAAATTGCTGCTGTGGATCAGTGCTGGAGGTAAGGTCTCTGGGAATGTATTAGACAAGAATGACTCCACATCCTTTTTCTCCAAAACACTTTAAAAATCAGGAAATTAATCCAAATGCTATGTTAAAAGGGAAGATCTGAAGGGAAGCACCAGAGGATGTGGAAGTGGCACCAGGGGGTTGCCCTGCTCTGTTGGTGCTTTGGCTGGAGAACCCCAGTGTTCCTGCCAGGCTGAGCCCTTCTGTGATGTCGCTGCCAGGAGTGGAGAATGCCCCACAACACCAGATTTTCCATTTTAGTCTGGGAGACAGAAGATCTGTAAAAATGTGCCTCTCCCATTACAGCCTCATTCCCAAGATTTATTGCTGTTTGTGCAAAGGCTCAGCAATGGGGACAATCTCCTCTTTCAGGTTTGTTATGGTTATTTCAGCTGCATCCACAAAGGGGGTTTGGTGCCTAAATATCTCTTGAGTTGTTTAAATCAAACCCAGAGGTTCCCCTGACATTTCTTAATGCTCCATTTAGAGTCATCTTCTCTTGGAGGGACCTGGACCTTCTGTGCTTTATGGGCTGACCCTTCCCAAGTCCTGGCCTTGCAGGGCTCTCCCTCTCTCTGCTCCCTGCCCTGACTGGGATCTGTGTCTACCCTAAACCTGAGTTAAATCTCTGGGTCTGATCCAGAGGCTCAGATCTTTCCCAAATCTGCCAAGAGAGGACCAGGAGGCCCTGGAGCCAACAGGAGAGATAAACAGAGTTTTCTGTGCCTGGAAGGTGCCCCAATGAGGACAGGCCAATGTGGACTGCAGAGGAAACTCACTGGGCAGCAAGAAAAGAGCCTGAGATGCTTTTGCTCCAGCTCCATGGCTTTGGCCCCTGCCAGGGATCAGGGATAGCTCAGGGAGGATGAGGAGGCTCCCTTCCTGCTCTGGCAGGGCTGGGTGATCTGCAGAGCTCCTTTCAGCCGCAGGGACTGAGGCACCTCACAATTCTCTCACACTCTTGTTCTCTGCAGAACCCTTGTTCTCTGCCCCCCACTCAGGAGTGAGGCACAAGATCCTGTATTTTACACAGACTCGATGAATCCTCAAAACCTGACTTTGTATAAAAAGTGTATTCTGGTATAGATGATAGGATTCTGGGATAATATGAGCCAGATTTGATTTGGGGTGAGTTCTTGGAGCAGAACTCTGTGATGCTCAGAAAGACTTAAACCCCAGGCTGCCCTCGCTGGGATTTTCACACAGTCACATAGGGCAGGGCTGGGTGGGGGTAATGGGGAACACTTTTATTTCCCTCAGTTTGTCCAATATTTGGGCATTGTTTGTGGCAGGATATGACCCCTTTAAAGCCTGTTGAGCTGCCTGCCAGTGCTGCAGAAAAGCCCCAGCCCTGCTGCTCCATGGAGATCACCTTTACCTGGTGTGTATCCTCAGCTGAAGTTTCGGTGCACATCCCACTTTTCTCATGTTCAATCTGTTTTTCTGGAGGCTCCTGACCTCCAAAGGCAGCTGAGGCACTTCCCAGGCAGTGATGTCCATTAGAAAAGCACAGACTGGTCCCTGGGGTTGGAGGTGGGCTCCAAAGCAGCCCCCAGTGACACCAGCAGTGGCTGAGAGCTGCTTCTCCCCTGAGGGTGCTCTCAGCACCACCAAGTCAGAAGGAACCTCAGCCCTGCTGCTGCAAATTCCCCAGGAATTCAGGGATGCATGTGGATGTAGGCACATGGCTTTAGTCTGCCTGCAGAGGGAAATCAGCATCTTAATTCTAGCAGGGCAATTATCCTCCCACAGGCTCCACTCCTCACATGAGCACTTGTTTGCAGCACAGTTTCTGTTTTATCTCCCCGTGCATTCCTGGAAAAGCAGGGACACTAAAAAGCTTCCGTAGGCAGGGATGTGAGTGGGAGCTGTACTGGTAAAATTATACCGGTGGTATAATTATCCTGATCAATTTTCCATATAAAAGAGACTTCAGAAGAACTCATTTGTTTAACTATGTAAGCCTCAGCCTTTACTCCAGTGGCATCTCTGTTCACCAATCAACATAATGAACATAGGCAATTAAGGTGCACCAGAAACCTGGTTACATTTCCTAAAGGCATTTCCCAATGTCCAAATGCTTGATTTGCAAAATTAATGAGCTGCTGAAGTCCCTTGGTATAAATCAGCACATCTCGACTGACTTCAGATGAGATCCCCTCATCCAGCTGAAGGTTGGGCCCTTTGTTAGCCAAGGGCTGCTCTGAGAAGCAGAATGATGGTTATTTTCAATATTTACAGTTTGATCCTGGAAGTTAATTTGGACAGGGCGCCCAGTGATTGAATTAAACAGCAGCCTGGGCACAAGAACTCGAACAAAGGGGGAAAAAAAAAGCTTTTACCTGTGGGCTGAGTTGTGCCTAGTGAGGTGCCCCCACTGTGATGGGCAGATTTGCAGCCCCTCGTTTCATCCAGGCAAATTTCTTCCCAGAAAACTGGGTACAAGGTGCAGGATGTGTCCCCCCAGACGCTGGGGACAGGATTTAACAGTGCAGGATTTAACAGTGCAGGATTTAACAGTGGCTGTGGCACATTTGTCATTTGCTGGACGAATCCCATGGAAATGGAGCAAAGATTCTGCTCCTCGATTGCTCAGCGGCAGAAAGGGCAGGGATGTCAGGTCCTCTGCTCACAACTGTGTTGGCTGATGCTGCCCTCAGGGGGTGAGACTCCTCCTAAAACCTCTGAAGTGTTTGTGGCTGAGCTGAGTGAAAGTGATTTGCCCTAAACCCTCCCTGGATTTAGTGGGTTCTGCACTAAAGGACCGGCCCTGCTCCTGCGAGGGACCTGATTTCCATTCTCCGATCAGCATTTGGGGCCAGAAAAGTGCCAGGAGGAGAAACAGTGCCAGGGACATCCTGAGTCCCCACAGCTCCATCACCCTGCCCTCAGGGACCCGTCCTTACCCCCACACTCCGATCTGGGAGCAGCAGGAATTTGTAGGGGAATGGAGGAGTTTGGAATCTGAATCTGGTCCACAGCTGCTGGCTGCATCCTCCCCCAGGGCTGTGGCAATCCTCAGGCTCATGTCGAGGCCAGGGGAGGTTTATGTGGGATATTAGGAAATATTTTTTCATGGAAAGGGTGTCCAGGCTGCCCAGGGAAGGGTGGAGTGACCATCCCTGGAGGGATTAAAAAGAGGTGGATGTGGCACTTGGGGACATTTGGTGGCCTTGGCTCTGCTGGGGGAATTGTTGGATTTTTGGGGCCTTTTCCAGCCTAAATGATTCCATGATTCTGTGATTATTGGGCTGCCTTCCCTGCTCTTTCCTTGCTTGCTTACCCTCCTGGACAAGGCTCCAGGTTACCCTGCATTGATCAAACATGAAAAGCAGGGCCTGTGCACCTTGAGACAAAACTCCCTGAATTTTTGAGGCAGGAGTTTTGGCCAATTAAAGCAGCTGTACAGAAATCCTGAAGAAGGAGATGTGTAATTTTAAATGGATGAGGAATTCTGGCCTTGGCCCTGACTCTGGGTAACTGCTGAGGTGTTGGGCTTGGGCCTTTATCAGAAAGAGGATCCCAGCTCTGCCCTTGAGCTCCTGCCATGGAACAGAACAGAACAGAACAGAACAGAACAGAATAGAATTAAATGGAATGGAATGGAATGGAATGGAGAATGGAATGGAATGGAGAATGGAATGGAATGGAGAATGGAATGGAATGGAATGGAATGGAATGGAATAGAATAGAATAGAATAGAATAGAATAGAACAGAACAGAACAGAACAGAACAGAACAGAACAGAACAGAACAGAACAGAACAGAACAGCTGCTGGATGTGGACCAACAACCCTGAATTTCTTGCTAGAGCTGGATCCAGCCAGGCTTGAGCTCTGCACTTCAGGAGAAACATGGGACAGTTGGCAGTGAGTGCTGGAGGTGAGTGCAGGCAGAGAGAGCTTTGGGTTGTTTAAGGTACAGTAGAGAAGCTGGTGCTGAGAGCATCTTCAGAGAGGTCTTGTGCAGCCCCTGGGGCAGGCAGGATGAGAAATGGGGCTGGATTTGCCTCAGGGATGTTTGGATTGGGTGCTGGGAAAGCCTCCCTAAGGATCCCCAGGCACACCAGCTGCTTGTATTGGAGGCTGAGCAGCACCTTTGTCTTACAGAAATTAAAAACATCTGAGTTTCACACAGTCCTGGCCAAAGGAGAGAGATGGACAAGGTGGGTCTGTGAGGACACCAGAAACCTTCTGGCAGGAGCTGGGAGGCTCTTGGTTGTTTGCCACAGCACTTTGACAGGAAGTCTGTGCTCCCTCTCTGTACAGAATCACTGACACATTTTCGTGTCTCAACATGAGGAGAGTAAATGGCCTCGAGTCATGCCAGGAAAGGTTAAGATTAGATTTTAGGAAACATTTCTTCATGGAAAGAGTTGCAAGGCATTGGCACAGGCTGCCAGGGCAGTGGAGGAGTCATCACCCCTGCAAGTGATCAAAGAACGTGGGCTTATGGCACTTGGGGATGTGGTTAGTGGTGAACTTGGAGGTGTTGATGGTTGGACTCGATCATCCTGAAAGTTTTTTCCTTCCTCAGTGACTCTGTGTGGCTCAAGCTCAGCTCTGTGTGGTCTCCACCAGCAGAAAAGTCTGGGAGACCAGCTCAGGGCTCTGTCCAGCAGCAGAAAATGAAATGAAAGCCCAGAAAATTGGCAGCACTTTCACAGCAGGGACTGTGAAGAAGAGCAGGGATAGTGCAAGGAGCAAAGGCAGAGCTGTTGGCCCATGGTGAAAATGCATCTGAGTGACTCCAGGAGACACTGAGCCACAACGTGGGGGAAACAGAAATTATTGTAGAATTCCACATATTTTCAGAGAAAGTTGCATCTTTTGCAGTGCACAGGCAGGCCAAGCAGAACATCCTTCACAGCACAAGGTCACGGGAGTATTTTGGATGCAGAATCTGAAGCATTTTTGATGATCCATTCTTTACTCACATTCATTATTTAGGTCTGACTGTTTCAGAAACCTGATGGTTTCTCCTTATTCCTAAAGACAGATGCTGATGCTGAGCTGGAAGTTTTTGATCTGCTCTTTACACTGGGCTGACCTCTGTCTCTCCCCCTTACAGGAGCTCTGAAATACTTTGTGCAGTGTCACAGGTGAGCAGAGTTTGTTCCTTGGTGCCCAGGGGTTCACATCCCTGCTGCTCCCTGCTCACA
>JBBMKD010000049.1:9261380-9278348 GCA_037834095.1 Argya squamiceps
TGTGAGCAGGGAGCAGCAGGGATGTGAACCCCTGGGCACCAAGGAACAAACTCTGCTCACCTGTGACACTGCACAAAAGTGCCACTCCCCCGTGCAAGGTGGTGACAGCACCCAGTGCCCGTGTGCCAGACCCTGAATGGATTGTCCTGGGGCAGGGAGTGTCCCCCAGCAATGTCAGCCCCAGTGCAGAGCCCCATCCTCCACCCTGGCTTATTCCTCTTCACCACACCCCTGTCCTGCCCCCAAACACCTCCTCTGATGGATCCCAGCCCCCTCAGTGCTCCTGGACTCTGCTGTCCCCTCACCTCCAGGGCAGTCCCCCTCCCCCAGGCCCCAGGAGATGTCCCCTGCCTGTCCTGCCCACCCAGAGCACTGGCAGCAGTCCCCAGGATCTGGATCATCCTCATCCCATCCCAGCTCTGGCCCCTGCTCTCTGGAGAGAATTGGGCTGCACTGCAGGGACTGGGGGGCGCTGGGATGGGGCTGGGGGGCAGTGATGCTCTGTCTGCAATGGGCAGGCTCTGGAATGCCCTCCATGGAAGGAATTCTGCCCTGGAAAGGCACTGAGGGCAGATCCTGGGGGTGTGTGCCACCCCCAGCTCGGCTGCCTGGCTGCAGTGGGGGTGTGTCTGCTACATGAATGGGGAAGCACTTAAGATAAAGAAGCAAATCCACCATTATTAAACATTCCCTTCCACCCTTTACCAAATCACATAATACTGATACTCCCCCTATTTCGCCTTGGGGAAGGCACGGTGGGTTAAAATTAACAGCAATTCTATATTCATTGCATACTCCTAATTAACCAGGCTGGGCCGTGCTGCTCCAGCCAGATAATTCCCCAATATTTAGCCATTAGTTCTCTCCAATTTGGCCTGCTGCTGCTGCTGCTGCTGGCAAGTTGTGTCTCATAAACAATTATGCTGAATGCCAGCTGTCCCCACAGAGCTCCTGCTGCCTCGTCAGCCCCGCTCTGCCCGAGCTGGGGAGACAGTTTGACATTTGACATCCCAGTGTGGATGAAGGGGAGGGTCAGCCACAATCCCAGAGAGGACTTTTAATTGCAGCAGCCTCGTGGGCTGAGCCCCAGCACAGCTTTTCCCTGATGTTATAGATATATATTATAAAGTTGGCTTTTGGCAAGGTGTGTGCTATATGAATAATAACGTAGTAAGACTATAAGGGTTTTATTTCTGCTATTAGTAAAGAAAACTAGGCATAGTGGTAGTAGTTGATATAGTATCCTTAAACTGTCTGTCTGTCTGGGATAACATCCAGTGAACATGAAAAGAAGACCCTGCTATTGATACACCAACTATCAGCATCTCCCATCTGAAGAATGTCTGGACCAAGGACCGAGCTGGAGGTGATAATGAAGACATAGCCCAGAAACACACATGCTCTAAAAAGGGGGACCCAAGGAGGGACCACGCAAAACAGTTCCTGGAGTATGGAAACTAGTTTTTGGAAAAATATGAATATTCAACAGACTGATGCAATAGAAAGGGGATTTAAAGAATGTCTCTGACACAGCAAGGTGTGGACTTGGCTGGCCATACTTTGCTTTTTTTCTATCTCCTAATTGTCTTACTTTCTATTAAACTTATTTCTTAAAGTTTACATAGAAAGTGAACCTTGTTTTTCACACCTGACAAATCTATGTTTCCTGCTCCAAGGAGACTCATCCAGACCCTGCCAGCCTCTGCTTCAACCAAAGCTGTATTTGCACAGGACGAGCCTTTGGAGGTTGTGTCCTGGATAGGGGTCAGGGCGGAGTATCAGTATAAAGTTGATATTTTATTCTGTGGAGAAAAAAATAAAATGAAAATTGTAGCATCATGCAACTGCGTGTCCCTGAGAGCGACCAGGGCCTTGGGGCCTGGTGCACTCTGCTAATAAAGAGCTGACCATAAAGGTGAGGAGATGGGGTCACCTTTGGAAATCCCAGTGCTGTTTATTGTCTGCATCATGGGTACAGCCTCAAATGTGTTCCAGAGCCACAATGGGGCCAAGGATCCAGGGTTATATACCAGATAAAAGGGATGTTTCTGAGAGTCAAGGTCAATAGGGATAGGGAAACATGGTGTACAGGGGTGGCCAGGAACTGGGGGGACTAATGGGGTTACAAGGATGTGTACTGCAGCAAAAATATCCCAGTGGGGTTCAGGGGAAGGAAGAGCATTCTGGCAGGTGTACATATATGGTAAAAGGGTGACATAGACTTAACAAACCAATGAAACAATGAAATCTAGGAAATATTAACATGTGTCTGCAAAGGCCCATGGGAGAGAGATTTTCCTCACCATGATCTCCAAGGGGATCTTTCCCCATTTGCCTTGGTCCCTGCAGGGTTGAGGCACAGCTACCTTGGGGATGAGCCCCTGGGCCTTCACAGAAAATGGCAAAAGCAGAGGCCTGGGTGGCCTTTCCAGCCATCCTGTGTGCATCCTGGAGGAGCTGCTGGTGTTTGTCCTGCAGACCCCCAGCAGGACCATCAGAGGGGCAGGACTGACACCCCCAGTGTGGGATGTCACCAGTCCACAGGCACTGGGACTGAAACCAGAGTCTGGAGCCCCTTGTGTGGGGCTGGGCAGTGAGGGATGGATGGTCCCTGTCCAGTTCCATGACAGCACCACAGACAGGGGGGCTGTACTGAGAGCCTGGGATGTGTCCCATGGCCAGCTCAGCCCAGAGTGGGATGCAAAGAAGTGCTGGGGTGGGTGGGATCCTCCCCTGTGCCCTCCCTCCTCTGGGCTGCTCCTGGGGTTGGGAATCTCCATCAGGTCAGGATGTGCTCAGGCACATTTCCCTGGCCCTGCCTGGGTGTGCAGTCACTGCTTCTGGATGAGGTGGGCCAAAGAACTGCCCTACTGTTTATTTTAAGGCAAGCTTCACTCAAGGGTTGTGTATTACCAGAAGAAACTTTTATAGTTGAAAAGGTTTGATTCACATTAATGCGGAAGAAAGCAGATGCCAGCTGAAATTCCCTGGAAGAGAGTCTCATGAGATTCAGAAAAGAAGCAAAGAAATGTGCATGTTAATATAATATTCTTTCAGATTCCCACATAAAGCGTTGCATGTTTTTGTGCTCGGCGTGGCAGCTTACTTTTATTTTAAAATAAACAAGTGCAGGTTTAATGGAAGGGCACTTGTTGACAGACACATTAATTTCTCACCAGAGAAACAGAGGAAAAGCACAGGTAAATTCCTGAGACAGGTGTATTTCCAGATAAAAGGCTAATGATGCTCTGTGTTGCTCAGTTGCTGCTGTGAGGGGCTGAGAGGCAGCAGCTGAGGTGGAATAGTCCAAGTTGGCTCTGGGGCCAGCAGTGAGGTGGCACCAGTGGGTTCCAGCCATGGAGACACAGGGGGGGCACACAGGAAAAACCAACTCTGCCAGGTGGGGTTTGGCTGGGGCACTTTGCTGGGACTTTTAAGCAAGTTGAGAAGCAGAGGAGCTTTTCTGCTCTGTTGGCACTGCTGAAATACTCCCCTGGTGTCCACCCCTGTCCCAGCTCATCCTCCCAGCAAACACAAGTCAGGAATATGTGCCCCTAATCATGAGCATCTCACAATTCAGAGTCATTGTCACCAGGAAAAGTTGATCAAATTATTATTTACTGTAGGCCTCCATGTGAAAAATCCCATTGCTGCAGAAGTTGGAGCTGAGGAGTCACCTGGGATGGAAAATAAATCCCCTCCAAAAACTCTATTTCCAAATCTGTCAGGTTCAGCCTCTGCGCATCAGTGTTGCAAATATTTTGACTTCTAAATATCTCTTTGGATAGCTGGGCTGGCTGCAGGGCAGCTCCACAACCTCATCTCTTGATGAAATCTGGGGTTTTGGGGTTTTCACTCTAGGCAGAATCTCCCAAGGGTTCGCTGACCATCACTTGGTGCCACAGCCCTGAGGTCCTGCTGGTGGAATTCCTGGAGAACACCTCACCCAAAATGCTGCTCTGGAGCATTAATTTCTTCAAAGGGGTGAGTTAATAGAACCCCCACAGAACCTTGTGCCCAATACTTCAACATTTTCACCAGGAGCCCTGAGTGTTGCAGGATTTTGAAAAACAGTCAGAAAAAACCCACCAAACCCAAAAGGTTATTTTTTTTTCTCTGGGATTGTTTTCTCCCAAACCTTCTGGCCCTCTGACACCCCTTACCCAATTCAGGAGCACTCTCATAGCTCAGAAGCAGTTCCTTCAGGCAGCAGGAGGATCAAGGAGAAGGAACCTGGAGAAAAGCCTCTGATTCCAAGGGCTCAGCAGCCCAGGGCAGCTCCTGGCAATGAGGAGCAGCGCTGCAGTGAACCAGCCACAGGATCTCTCTGTGCCCCTGTTTGTCTCTGTGAATATTATCTCCTTATTAAAAGAAGGAAAAACAATTAATTAACCAATTAATTAAACTTTCCTTGCTTTTTATTCCAGTCCAGCTTGCAATTTAAAATTGGCCTAGTGGTTAAGATAACATTAATTAGGAAGGCAGCCAGGTATACACTGGGATTTCCAGATGAACTTTGTGACTTGGAGAGGGAAAACATTAAACCAGAGACCCTGGTCTGCTTTATCTGAGCCATTCCATTCTCCTCAGGGCTCAAGCAGCTTTAAAGTACCTGAGTCACTGCAGGATGAGAGAGAGGGACCCACATCTGCTGCCTGCAGGGACTCAGCAAAGCAGGGAACTCAGCAGAACAATCCCCAGGTTCCAGGTGTGTCCCTCAATCCCAGGTGAGGGAATCCCTGGGACATTTGTGCATCACCTGCACCCTACTAGCCACAACTGAGGTTCCCCCTCATCTCAGCTGCAGGAGGGTGAATTTGACCCAGAAAACTTTTCTTCTACACCTTGTCCTTGGTCTGTAGCTGGGAAAATGAAAGATTCCTCTCCCCTCTCCCTCCCAGCAGTTCCACAGTAGGTGGGAGCTCCGGCCATGTCTGGTGATAATGATCCTGTGTCTGTCACAGCTCTGCTGTGCTCAGAGCCTCCTCACTGATTAATGTCAAAATAACAATTTCTGAGCTTTTTGCATGCTTGGGAACTTTTCAGCATCATGCTACAGTCAGGTGGGGTTTTTTTACTCTTATATTTATGCACCACATTACTGTGACTTTAAAATTTAAATGAAGATGGAGTTTAGGACATTGGACATTGCATAATATATTCACTCATCTGCATATTCGAGTTCAGAAAGCAACAAATGGTCATTTATTTTTATTACAGGAGGAGTTGACAGAACTGCTTTACGCTTCAGGTTCCTGACAGCTCCGTTTTAAAACATTGCTCTGAATCACTTAAACCCTTACCAGGTCTTGAGCATTTTGTCAGAAACTTTCCGAGTTGAGTTGCTGCTTTGGATGGGTGCTTTTATATCCACTTTTTAGCAAACTGACTCTCAAATAGGCCTATCATTTCTTTGGATGCAGTTAAGGGAGATATATTGCTAAAATAATGTTGAAAAGCTCTCAAAGTTGTTTTTGCTGAGTAGCTCTGATCCCTCCCCAGTTGGGAGCAGCATTGGAAGGTTGGGAGGGCTGGCAGTGTGTGTAGGATATTGTTACTGTGGAAAACAGCCAGATTAAAATGTCCTAAAGACCACAGCAAAGAGCAATTCTGATTTATTCTGGAAGTTCATGAGGATACAGCTGAACTGTGTGAAAGCCCAGCTGTGCTGCAGGTGCTGTCCCAGGGCTGGGGCAGGGCCTTGTCCCTGTCCCCAAGGGCAGGGAGTGGTGTGGGGCTGAGGATGGGCATCATTCCCCCACATCCCATCAGAGTGTGGGACTAGCAGGACCAGGGCAGGGCTGTGATTTTTCAGGGAGGATGAGTGTGGGGCTCATTGCAGGCTCAGTGTTCCTGGGACACCCAGGGCAGGAAAGCCAAAAGTTTCTACTTGTGCTGCTTCCAAAAACCCTATCCCAAGGATGTTGGGATAGGGACACCATTCTCCAGTCCCTGGTATCACCAGGGTTCTGATCCAGGCAGAAAACTGAGGCTGAGGATGTCCCTGCTCACTGCAGGGGTGTTGGACCAGATGTCCTTTAAAGGTCCCTTCCAACCCAAACTCCCCCATGATTCTGTGATTTCTGCTGGAAGGTGCTGGTTCTGCTGCTGAAGCTCCATCCCATTCTTCTCCTGCTCCCATCAGGCAACATCTGAGTCTTCCCTGGTGGGGCTGGAGTTGGGCTGGGCCATCACTGCTCTTCCTTCAGCTTTGGGAATGAGGAAGGAGAAGCAAACCCAAGCTGGAGAGTGCAGCTGGTGGTTTGTCACCCACTGCTGTCCTGCTGTCACCTTCCAAGATGGGCTGGGTCCCCCCAGACCCTTGAGCTCAAAAGGAAAACATTCCCATGCAATGCCAAGGTGATGGAAGCAGCAAAAGGCTCCCCAAGAGGGGATGGCCTGGCTGGGTTGTGGGGAGTGTGGGGATCACTGGGATCACTGCTAAAAGGTGTGATTTCCTCCTGCCAGGATGGCAGGGAATCAGGGAGCTGCTGGCAGGGCAGGGATGGGGACAGTGCTGGGGCTGTGGCCAGACACCAGACTGTGCCTGCACAGCTCTGCTGGGGATGCTCTGCCAGTGTTTCCTGAAGCCACATACCTTTTTATTTAAAAACGACAAAACCACTAATTAGAATTTTCTCTCTGCATTTGGCTCTGGAAAAAAAAAATTAAAAATGTATAAGGCCCTGTGTAGTGCGTATGTATATTTTATTGCTGCATAATTGGGATCTTCATTAGTTCCCTGGGTGGTGGAGCGACAGGCTTTTCATGTGCTGCAGACACTAATGCAGGGTGATACGGCTCTTTTTTCCTTTTTATTCCGAGATGCTCCTTCCCGAGCACACTCCAGGCTCCCTCAGAAGGACTCGTGTACCTTTTTTGGGGAACACTCTCGGCTGCAGCGTCACCGAAAGCCGAGGCTGTGATTGCAGCAGGAGCGAGGGCGGGCTGGGAGGGGGGACGTTTGGAGATGGAGAAAGTATTAATTATGTTAATCCCAAACCCCAGGGAATAATTGCCGCTGCTCTCAAACAAAATGTTACTTTTATCTAAATGACTAAAGTGGGAAAAGCACAATCCGGTTTAATTTAGCGGCGGAGCGGCCGGGCGGGGCTGGGCACGGGCGCTGCTCCCTCGCTCCGGGAGCGAACGGGGATTTTCCTCCTCCCGGGGGCGGCGGACCCGGCTCCAGCACAGGGAGAGGAGGGTGGAAGAACACCGACAACCCCACCCATCTGCAGTCCCAGCCTTTCCTTTCCCCCTTTTTCTGCCAGAACTCAACACTCCCATTCCCTGGAGAACCCGCAGAAAGTTTCCCCTGCAAGCTGCTGAGAGCTCTCAGCCGGGCGGGTTTCAATTTGCTCCAGGTCCCTCATCTTTCAGAGGTTGGCCACTGATGTTATCTCTGCTCTGGGGAAAAGAAATTCTGTCTTTGTGGCCCAGAAGTGGAGAGGGTGGTGAAAAATTCACATCAGCCCCACAGGAATGTTGAATCATAGACTCACAGAAGAGTTTGGGTGGGAAGGGACATTAAAGATCATCTTTTCCCACCCCCTGCCCTGGGCAGGGACACCTTCCACTGTCCCAGGGTGCTCCAAGCCCTGTCCAGCCTGGCCTTGAAAAAGCCAACTTCCTAAGGCTGTCCAGCCTGGACTTTGAGCATCAAATCCTTGAGTGCAGCAGCATCTCCCTGGTCCTCTAAGCATCTCCAGCTCTTCCTTCTCCCTTCTCACCAGCCTGTTTTGCCTCTGGCCCAGGCTCTGATCAGCTCAAATCTCCACAGACCTCAGTTCTCACCTCGAAGCATAAAAATCATGATGAGTTTTGCAGCTGGGGAGACCTGGGTGGGACATTCAGTGTGGGAAGGGGATTGTGAGATGGTCTGGGCAGGGCCAGGGCAGGTGCAGGTCACAGCTCTGCTTGTGTGCCACTGGGTCACCCCTACAACTGAGGAGCTTCACCCAGCCAAGGCCAAGAGGCAGCTGAGAACCTCACAGACAATTCTCTGGGGCAGATTCAGTTGCCTCCAAGAGCCACAGATCACTAAATTGCCGTGCAAGACTCTGACCCTTTATTATTTCAAGTGGGTTTGGGTTTGGTGGGTTCTGTGTCCTAACAGATCACATTTTTTTCAATTCTTTTAAGAGAAAAACTCTTAAAATTAAAGATACGATGGGCTCATGCAAGACAAAGTTTCCTCCTGACCTGCCCTGACTGCTCCAGAGTCAAACAGCCTGGTTAGGAGGAATTTCTGATGCAACAAACAAACAAGTGAGGCATGAGGGGGAAAGCCAAGGGATTGCAGACACTGTCAGGGGCTGCTCCTGTCCTCAGAGTATGTGGCAGTGATGCTTGATCAGTGACTCGTGATCAGCTCATCAGAACATGGAATTACTGGGAAAAACTCCCTCCACCCCATGGAATACGTTCGTGTCACTGCTGAATCAGAGGTGGCACCAGCATGCATTTTAAAAAGTGCATTTTTTAATTCTAAAAAATTGTTGACAAATACATGTCCCAGTTTTTTAAAAGGCTGATCATATTTTTAGTTCTTTGAACAGAATAAAGATCAGCTTTTCCCTTTGCTGTCAGAACTCCTAATCCACCACTGTCCACTACTGCAATTGGTGCTTGTGTGAAACACCCAGCTGAGAATCCCTGCACTGGGGCAGTCACCAAACTCTCATCAGGATGTGACAGGATGTGACAGGAATGGAAAAAGGGATCTCCTGAGCCAGATCCATCCCTCTCATCACCTGTGCCTGCCCATGGTCACTGTGGGATGCCCAGGATGACCCTGGAGTGACTTTTCCCTGAGGAGTCTCCCAGCTTCCAGCAGTCTGGCTCCAGGATTTTTTGCTGAACACTCCTCTACATCACTTGTTTCACACAGCATCCTTCTCTTCCATAAACTGGTTTCCCTTCTTTTGGAACCTGTTTGTCCCTCTGGGCTCCATGACCTGCTCAGCCCCTGTGTTATGAAGGGTGACTGAGCATTCTCAGGGATCTTCCCTTTGCTGGCTTTAAACTTCTTGCCTGGTGATTTGAGAGGTTCATTGCAGTGGTTTGGGTTTGGGAAAATAGGGAATAACTGCTCTCTTCTCCCTCCTTCTCTGTCATTCATGATTTTGTAGCTCTTTGTCCACCACAGTCTTTCTGTTCCCTGTGCAACCATCCAAGCTGAGGTGTGATAGTTATACCAAAGTTGTTCTTAATCTTTGGTTAGCCTTCCTGACCATCTCTAAAGCTCTTCTAGTTTACAGAATTTTTTTTTCTGTGGCAGTTTCAATAGGAATATATGTCAAGAATGTGCATAATACCCAAAAGATGGTCATTCCATGGAGTTATAGATGCAGAAAGTTGTCTCCTGTTTGCTCCTGTTGTTTCCTATTCTTCTTACCCTTCCCTGTGTGAGCACTTCCAGGAGTTGCACTGATGTTCCCAAGAACTCTCCAGAAGGAGGAAATCTTTCTACATCTCCATTTTATTGCTTTGTGCATCTTGAGATCACACTTGGCACGGCAGGGCACAATTTCATGTATCATATGGACACTTCCAAACCCTCCAGAAAGGGCTGGACACACCCACAGTGCCCAGCAGGGACCTCCCAGGGCTGCCCTGGGTGCTGGTGAATCCATCACTGTGCTGGGACCTGGCTGGGAAAAGCCAAACCAGGAAAAGAGCAAGCCAGGATAATGTTGGAATTTGTGAATTCCTGAATTCCACTGCCCAGAGAGGTTCCCTGGCACTGTTCAAGCTTCCCTGGCTCCAGCATTACTCTCTTGAGACACAGAGGTTTTGCTCCTGAAAATGTCCATGTCGTGGAAGTGGCCATTACACCTCACAAGGCCCTTTCTTGTGACCTCATGACTGGGAAAACTGTATTTGAAAGCTTTTTTGGAAATCTAAATACTCAAGGCTACATCTGTTCTTTCCTCCAGAATGTAGAATTGCTCTGTTGGTCAATTTTGGATGAGATAACAGCTTGTTCTGCCTTAGACCTGCTGATTTTGCTCTTTATTATGGTGTCTCCCAGCTTTCCTTGTAAAAAACCAGGGTTCTTATTTCACAGCTTTCTGTATTTCTCCTCCAACTCCTTTTAATAAATTGGTGAGAAATCCTCAACCTTCTAATTTCTCATGCATAGGTGAAGTGACAGATTTCCCAGTACAGTTAATAGACTGGAATTTCATTTTTTCATTCCTTCGCCGCTCTTTGGAAAATACCATCTGGTCTTGATGAATTTTTATTATTCAATTTTTAATTTCAAGCCTAAAATATAAAACAGTTCCTCATACTTATCCCTTGTAATGAAAATTCCCCAAGTGGGAACATGACTAAATTCCTCTGTTTATTTAAATTTCCTGCTGTGCCCTTTCACAGTTCTCCCACTGAATCCTGATCTTCCATGAGCTGTACCATGGCACAGAGTTACCTTCTAGTGCTTGAAAAAAAAAGGGTTAACATTACTTTTAATGTCTTTAGCAAGTTCTTTCTCAAGCATAATTTTGGCCCTTGTTAATAAGGTTTACATTAACTTGCCAGAGTTATCCTTTGAGTTCGAGTTGCTTCTTTTATGCTGCTTTATAGCCATGGCCAGAATGACTTTTGCCCATTTAAAGTTTTTTAATAATGTTCCAGAGCTTCTAATATGATTTATTTCAAAAGTATCCCAACCACTTTCAATCATTTTACCCTTCTAGCCATTCTCTTTCAATTCCCTTTTAACTAGTCTCCTTTTTTTTTTTCTTTTTTTGTAATTTCCCTTTAAACTTTATCAGAGTGGTCTCTGCTTTTTTTCCCCCCCTCTCCTCTCCTGTTGAGTATTGAACTTCAATCTATCAGGTCACTCTTCTGTGGGGATGGGTTTTGATGGTTCCCCTTGAACCAGGGTTCCTGGACTGCTCCACACTAAATCAAAAGTGGCTTCTCCTCCTCCTGCACTCGGAAGCAGCAGCACTTCTGCTGCCTGAAAATGGACTCTCAGCCCCTCAGCCCTTTGTAGCAGTCACCAATCCCCACGGGGGGAACCAGAGTCTACTTTTATTTTTGTGTTTTCAGCCCTGAGGGACCAACTTACACTGCTGAGGCTTTGGTGACTCTGTCACCACCGTGGGGTTGTCCCCACCCATGGGGCACGACACAGCCACCAGGCCTTTTCTTCCCACACATCCATGAAATTCCCATCCTCAGGAACTGCTGCTTGCTGACACAGTGAACTTCTTCACCTCTCTGACCTTTAAGATCTCTGTGGGACATGCAGAGAGAATCACAGAGTCACAGAGTCACAGTCATAGAATCAGAGAATCACACTCACAGAGTCACAGGCTTTCAGAGTTGCAGAATCAGAGTTACAGAATCACAGTCACAGAATCAGAGAATTAGAGCAGCTCATCTCAGCTGCTGGCAGTTACTCTGCTGTTACTACTGCAATTCCACCCTGGTGTAGGTGAGGGAGCCTGGAGAGGAGCCCCAGCTGAGAGAGGCCCTCAGCCCTGGGTGTCCCTGTGTGTATTCCCTGGGTGTCCCTGTGTGTATTCCCTGTCTGTCCCTGGGTGTCCCTGTCTGTCCCTGGGTGTCCCTGTGTGTATTCCCTGGGTGTCCCTGCCTGTCCCTGCCTGTCCCTGTCTGTCCCTGTGTGTATTCCCTGGGTGTCCCTGCCTGTCCCTGTCTGTCCTGGCAACATCTGCCAGTGCCAGGGGAAGGTCTAAACTGGAGAAGTGATGGAAAATGAGGTATCAAGGGCATGGGAGAGCCCCTGTGCTCAGTGAGGATGAGCTGCATCACTCCAGCTGAGGGCCTGGGCTGGCAGCTCCTCTGCCTCTCCAGAAGCCCGAATGTGGTAACAAAATATCTTTCATTGGAAGAGGTCCCTTGCCCTTGGCACCTCCAGGTGGGAAGGCAATTCTCCAGGGCAGCTTTCATCCAGGAGGACCCATCAGCTCGTTGAGACCCATTTCTCGCTCTGAGAAAGGGCTCTAGCCCTGCAAAAAGGCAAATCCTGGATGTTTAGTGTCCTCCAAAAGAGAATCCTGGCCTGAACAGAAGCTCTCAGGGGACAGAGGACACTCACTTCCCTCAGGACTTTGTGCCAGGGTTTCATCACCTCCATTGTTAAATTCTTGGGGGTCATTTATTCTGAATTTCTCCAGCTTCAGCTCCCAGCCATTAGTTCTTATTATGTCTTTCTCCATTACATCAAAGAGCCCTTTAGTACCTGGTATTTTCTCCCTGTGCAGGTACTTACAGGCTACTCAAGCCACCTCTCACTCTTCCTTTCCACAATCTAAACAGATTGTGCTTTTCAGAATCATTCACTTTAGGGCAATTTCTCCTGACCTCAAATTATTTTTGTGGCTCTTTTCTGAACCTTTTCCTGTTCCCTTTTACAAGCACAAACATCAGGCTGGCATCTCCTAACCCAGGCTTGATGTGGGAATTTCCATGTGGAGGGAAGAAATCTTGCCCTGCCTGTCCCTGTGTTAACAGAGCATTAACTCTTGGTGCACTGACAGCTCACGTTTGTTCACTAGTCCACAGTGGTTTTTTATCCATTTTAGGCTCCACTCTTTTCCAGGAGGTCCTTTTTGCCTTGGAGGGATAAGCTTCACTTGGCTTCACATCCATACTTGTGATCCCAGTCACTCAATTTGCTGCCTGGTCAGGGGCATTGAAACATCTGCTGCTTCCCAAACCCACTGCCAGTTCCAGCACAAAGGGAAATCAGAATTGTTTGACAGTTTCTAACTGCTATGAAACCACGTGGACCAACATTTGTTGATTTTCTAGGTGTTTAATCAGTGGTGGAACCACTGCTTTGCACAGGACTACACCAGGCTCAGTCAGAAATAGCTGATGTTAGCCCAGTACCCCAGCCTGAACATCAACAAGGATTAAAAGTTCACATCAGAGTATAAGAAATCTCCTCAGCCTTGTTTTAGGAAGCTGAAATATGATGTTAAAATGTTTGTATCCAATAGATGTTGCTTAGTATTATCCTGCAATAAGAAAGGACAGGTAAAGAATATCTGCATGCCTTGACAAGCACTGGCACTGAGGGGCTCAGTGCCCTCTTTGTGCTCTCCAAGTGCCATTTTGCCATTCAAATGAACATTTTGTTTGGGTGTCTGCAGAGGAGAGCAGCCAACTGGAGACTTTCTCTGTGTATTTTATTAAATCCTTATTTATAAACCATGGCTGGCACAGCTGAGTGTGGGACAGAGTGAGGGTCATACAGGCAGGTGGTGGGGCTGAAACTATGAAATGTTTTGCTGGTTTTATTCAGTATTCTAACAAACAGACCAGATGGACAGGGCTTGGAGCAACGTGGGACAGTGGAAGGTGTCCCTGCCCAGGCAGGGGTGAGCTTTAAGGTCCCATCCCACCCAAACCAGTCTGGGATTCCTGATTCTCAGCCCCTGGAGCAGAAGGTTTCTGTGCAGTGCTGCCAGCTCAAAGTCTGTTCAGGATTCTCTCTCTCTGTCTCTTAAAAAAAGAAGTGTCTGTATGAAAAGCATTTGTAATTATCATAGAGTGCAGAGCATTAGCACAGCTACAGCTACAGTTGTGTCACTTTGTAGTGCTAATGGTGCATGGTTGGGGTTGTGTTTCCCTACAGTGACAGCACTAAGGAGCTCAATACCTGGCAGCCCAGGTGCCAAGATCCAGCAGTATTTTACTACAAATATGGGGGAAATGTAACAGATTTATGGCTTGTAAATGTATCCTGTACACAACTGGAGCACAACACAGTCCTTCCTCCTTGTGCCAGGAGCTGGGCTGTGGGAGGAAATGGTGATTCCACACAGAATAGCTCTAATCACTGCAGAATAACCAGGAGAGTGAGGGGTGTATTGACCATGCACTCAGATTACAAAATAAGTGAGAGTTATGCAGCAACACTGACATGAAACACCCATGGAAGTGGCTGAAGAGGAGAAATATTTATGGAGGACAATTGGATTGGAGGAGGAAAATAAACCCAGACTGACAAATCTCAGCCCCAGGTGCCAAGCAATCCCACCAGCTCTGCATCCCCTTGGGTCAGGAGGGTGTGGGGACACCCCAATTCCCTTTTCTTTTTACTCTGCCTTCCCTCCACTTCTCCCTCTTTGTCCTCCCACAGTTGCTGTGTTGGGTCATCAGTCAGAGCATGGAGAGGAGCCCACTTCTCCCCTGGGCACTTCCCTGAGCTGGACTCTGCAAAGTTCCTCAGGGATGTTCCATGGCAGCAGGCTGGGATGCTGAGCTCCCATCCCAGTGCTGGAGGGCTCCTAAACAGAGTGGGATCATCACAGGAGGGTGACAGCACCCTCTGCCTTCACTCCTCCTCTGGGGAAGGAGGAGAGGCTCCAGTGAACTCTGTAAAGCTGTAACTCAACCTTTCCTGGTGACCTGCTGTGCCCAGGGATTTATCCAGCAGTTAGTGCTGGGATTCCTCTTACTGTGGGCACCAGGAACCATTGGGACTGACAATTGTGGTCTGAAGGAAAAAATTCAAACCTTGCCCCAGGTGGGAGAGTGGCCCCTGGCAAACAGGAGCTGCTGGACAGAGCTGGGGGGAATCAGCAGCTCCAGCTTGTCCCAATCCCAGGCTTGGCAAGGTCCCCCCTGGAGCAGCTCAGGAGGAGAAACCCCATGAGAACAGCCTGCAAGGGAACCTTGCTTGCATTTTCTGAGACTTCCTTTGCTTCTTTTAGCAACAAGGTAAAATCCTGACAGTCCTGAGGGAGCTCCTCACAGCCACCCCATCCAGGCTTGGCTGCTCTGCCCCACCCACCCACTCTGCTACATAATGATAACTGAGAAACACCAACCATGTGTTTTACAACAGATTGGAGAGACTTACTGGGACTTCAGCTGGATCTGACACAAATTTTCCACGACTTACAGACCTTCAGCCCAGCATTCAACTTTTTGCCTCTTTCAGCCCATTTCTGCACTTCCAGCAGAGTGATGGGCAAGGAGTCACTATTTTCTCCTGACACCTGATGCCACCAGCCCTGTTTTTGTGATACTCTCTGAGGAAACCCACATGGAAGCAGAGACAGAGCCCAGGAATTATCAATCCTAAAGACTTCTAGCTGTGTCCAAGGCTTGGAAAGAGGCATTGGAAAGGTCAGGGATTGGGAGCCTGATTGCACTCATGGGTGATCCTACTTTTTCTGTTCTCTATGGACTCCAATATCAATATTTTGCTGATTTAGGGTGATAAAAAGCCACAATGTGTCTAAAAACAACAGAGAAAGGTGAAGAAAGCACCTGCTCTGGTCTGCTTTGCACTCAGTCTTTGGTGACTCTAAGAAAACTCTCCCAGAAGAACCACTGGGCCTTCCCTCTGCACATTTCCCTTCCCTCCATCTTCCTGACAACTCTCTGGGCCGTTGGCTGTGGCAAAGAAAGGCACAGGACATTTGACAATTATTTGGCTCTTTGATATCAGGTGTTTCTGCTCTCTTGTGCCCTCTGAGCTGGGGCCATCTCCCTGCACCTCACCTGCAAGGGCACCCTGAGCTCCTCTGCATTCCTCCTTCACGTGAGTTTTCCCTCCTTGAGGGGCACAGGAAGGTGTGGGTTGAAGATCCAGGTAGAAAGAGGTGGCCTGGCACCCTCTCCCTCCTGCTGGAAAGGTTGTATTTCTCAGCAGCAAATTAAGGAGACTGATTGATCTAATTCTTGTGGCATTTTCCAGCTGCTTTGTCACACAAGGTCACTTCTTTGGCACCCTCATGCTAAGGCTTTCTGAGACACTGCTGCCAGGAAATTCATTATTTAACGAGGGAGTTTCAAAGCAAGGGCCAGGGTTCTGTGTGCCATGGCCTCTGGAGGGTTTTCCAGCCAGCTGGTGACATTTTCCTCCTGCAGCTCTTAGGAAGAGCTGCAAGGGGAAGAACACCAGGCAGCTGTGCTGGGGTGGGCTGCCTGAACTGCCACAGCCTGCTCTGGCTTCCCAGATCTGGGGAGCATTGAAGAGCTGGAGGTGTCCCATGGCAGCCTGGCAGACACCCATCCCCACACTGACAGAGACAGCAGCTCCTTGGAGCTCTCAGCTGGAGCCTGGTGGCCTCTGAACGTGTTAAAGACAAACATTAAGCACAGAAGGCTCAAATGTATCTTCTGAGAGGTCTAGAGAGGCTTGACCCTGCCCCAGGTACCAGGGCAGGAGGAGGGGATGTGACACCACCCACACAATTTCCATTGCTGGGGGTGGGCACCTTGTGACATCTGAGGAGTGTCCCAGGCCCCTCTTGTCCCCCCTTGCTGATGGGTTGTTTCAGGGGGCACCCACTGACTCGTTTGGCCTGTCTGTGGTCACAGAGGGGACACCAGCACATCCTGTGGGAGCTCCAAAGGTGGCCAAGCTCCCCTGACCCCCAGCCTGGTGTGTCCCTGCAGCTTTTCCAAACTTGCTGACCCCCATGTTCCATGACCCCACATCTTTTCCAGGGCACAGTGCAGCTGGGGCCAGCACACTCCTCTCCTTTCTCCCTGGCCAGCCACAGCTCACAGTTCTGAGGGGCTGAGAAGGCCTTGTCCCAGCTGAACATCTGGATGACAATGGCAGCTGTTCCATGCTGCCCACCAGGTTTCCTTGTGATTTTTCTGAAGGGATGGGGCTGCTGGAGCCGAGCTGTTCCAGGCAGCTTTCCTTGCTCCTGCACTGCTGTCTGGGTGTCAGTGACCCACAAAATGTCTGAGTGTTGTGTCATTAGGGGGGGTGGAATTTGGGGAGACACTGTGAAATGCATTTCCTCCCACCACAGACCTGGGCTTCAGCAGGAAGAAGCTAAAGCCCATTTGAAACAGGTGACTGTGACCACACTAAAAATGCCTTTGCCTTGGCTGGATTGATTCAACTGCACCAGTTCAGCTCCCTGTGGTGCCCCCCACCTTGTAGTGGTTTGAAAGCAAAACAAGTGAGAGGCTCCAAGTCAGAAATACAATTTAATAAGAAAAAGAAAAAAAAAA
>JBBMKD010000049.1:9322600-9335137 GCA_037834095.1 Argya squamiceps
TGCTCCTCTGTCAACACAGCTCCATCATTCCCCTGTAATTTGGGTGTGGATTGCAGTGCCTTGAGTCTTCTGTCTCCTACCTGAAGTTTTATGAAGCTCTTCAGGGATTCAGTACGTTTATGACCTCATCAATAGAAAATGCTTCACTTACACTGGATGTTCCTGTAACTTTGATTTTCTCAGGCTTTAGTTTAAATAGGTTTTATGTGCTGCCATCTGTTTTCACTTTGGTTTTGATGGTGTCTGGCTTTGTCAGAGGGGCTCCCTTTGGCTCAAGCCCTCCTCACTCCCACCCTGCAGCCTGGTTACAGGTGGAGCCTGTGGGATTTCACAAAAAGGTCCCAAATTTCATTTTTTGAGAATCTGCTGTTCCTCTGTGCCATTTGCAGGCACTTTTTAGCAAAGTGTGGTCTCTGCCATGAACTGAGAGCCACAGTCTGGGCTGAAAATTGGTCTCCATGTAGGGTGCTGGGGTAGCTGGGGTAGGGCAGGACCCTGAGCCCCCCTCTCCTGCCTCCCCTCCCTCCCTTGCAGGCTCAGCTCCTGTGAGCAGGGCAGCACCGTGCTGGTGAGAATTAAAACAGAATAAAAGGGAAAAAAAGGAATATTAAGAGGAAGAGATGACAGTTATCCTTGAGTTAGAAGTTATCAAGTGCAGAAAATGGATAAAGGAAGTTAAAAACACAGAGAGAAAAAAAAAAATCTGTGACTGTCAGTGCAAGGAACAGTAAGAAAGTATTTGTATTAGGAACAAAAGAAATTCTAATAATGGTTTGTGTAGACTTATCGCGGCTGAGGAGAGGTAAAATGCATAATAAAGCAGAAAAACTAGACATGTTTAATAAATATTGCTGTTCCCTATTTGTAAGGAGGAGGAATGATCCCCTCTCAGCCCATGTGCACAGGAGTTGCCAGGGCCAGCCTCAGGCAGAGGCTGAGCAGGGCAGGGGTTTCCAGCTGGTCCTTGGGGTGACTTTCCCTGGGCACTCCTGCCAGCTGTGCCCCTTGGCCTTCTGCCTGTCTTTCCTCCTGTCAGATTTGGATAAAATGAGAATATTGCAGAGGGTTTGGTGGGTGCTGCCGTTGTACTGCCTCAGCCTGGCCAGGGTGGGGAGGAGTGGTGGGAATGTCACACTGGATTTGTTCTCCAGCAGAAGGGGTGGAGGGAGTGTGTCCTGAGCTGGCAAAACATCTGGATTTGTGCCATTCCCCAAAATGCCCTGTGCCAGCAGAAGCTGCAGACAGGGTCTGGCATGACCACGGGCACTGACAGTGCTGGGGAGGGAAGGAGGGGCTGCAGCTGCCCACAGGGATTTGGGTTCTGGGGTCATCTCCATCAGGTGAACTTTGATGTGAATCTTGGCATTGTGCACCTGGAGGGATGGGGCTGCACCAGCTTTTGGGGAGACCAGAGAAATGCCAAAGCAGGCTTTGGGGTGGGAGAGGGGCAGATGCTGCAGGGTGAGCAGTGACAGTCTGGGAGTGGGGGATGCAGAGTGAGAACAGCTCCTCTGCTGCCTGGGCTTTAATACATCATCCCCATTTTCAGTTCCCTCCTTTCCCCGAGAGATGGTGAAAATTTGGAGAAGACACAGAACATGTGAGTGGAGTGAAGCAGTTTGAGGAGTCAAAGGAAAAACTCATTAGTGTTTGTTCTTAAACATTTGGGGACGTGCATCGTATTTTGGGAAACTCTGCCAAAAAAAAAAATATCCTCACTTGTTGATTTTTATCTTCATGGAGCCAGTTCTCCATGGGTTTAAAAAGCAGAAAATTAAAAAAGCAGGTAGCAGAGGCCTTGGTTTTAGCAAAGTGCAATAGCAAGGAACAATACCTGGAAGCAGGATCCAAACACTGAGATGACAAAATGAAGACGCAAAAAAATATTTTTAAAAGTAGGAGGTGGAAATTGTGAGCAGCAGAGCAGATTGGCTGTTAGAACAAACTGCCAAGGGGAGCTGTGGGTGCTGGGTGCTGGGTCTCTGTGTCTGTGCAAGAAGTGCTTCAGGGTTCAGAGCAGTGAGCCAGGGCAGAGCTGTGTTATGGGGTAAAGAATGGCCATTCTGCGGCTTCACAAAAGATCTCCCTTTCTGTCTCTGTTTTGGTGTCCTGTTTCCCAGTGTCTGAGAGCAGATGGTTGGGGAAGGATTATAAGGAACAGAGGAAATATTGAGTCAGCTTCCCTTTAATGTACTCTCTAGCTTCCGCCAAATGGATCCTGAATTATTCTCACTTCCAAAGCCTATGGGATGCTCCAAACCCTCCAGACCATCACCCACACCCTGGTGCAAGCCCTTGCATGAAGCCAAAGTACCTCCAGGTGGCTTTTTCCCCTCTAGGAGAGATATAACTAAAGAAATTCATAGGTAATCTCCTGTAACATTGAGCACAAAAGGATATTTGTTTACTTTCTGAGGCAGGAAATGATAATGAATAAGGTAGTTAGGGAACACATGGGGCTCAGTCATTAAATAATCTGCTTTATATTCCTAATGCAGAAGCAATAGGCTGAGCAGCAGAGTGCTTAGAGCAATATAGAAGAATATGGATTTTTATGGAGACACTTGTGGTCTAGAGGAGACTCCGTTCCCCCTGCCAAGAGGAAACCTGTTGTGGAAAAGGAAACCTATTGTAGAAAACCTCTTATAGACAAAATGGGAGGTATTTACAAACTGCTGCAGAGATCAGAGAGGAAATTTCCCCTGGTTGACTCTGAAATCAGGCAAAAAAAAGCAGCAGCTGAGCTGAGGTGGCTGAGTGAAGGTGTAAACAGTATTAGGAGCAGTAAGCATTAGGCTTTTAAAAAGTATAAACAGTCTGGTAAGGAGGAGGATAGGAAGATCTATTAAAATAAGCAGAAGGCAGTTAAAAGGATAATTAGGAAGGCAAAAAGAAATAGAGAAGATCTAATTGCTAAGAATATTTTGACTTCAAAGAATTCTTTAGATATATTCAGAGCAGACAGAAGCCAGCAGAGGAAACCTGTCCACTGAAGACAATGGCAGGGATTGGAGCAGGAGGTCTGGGAAGAGCAGCTCTGTAAATGAGACATTGGATGCCTCTGGCTGGGCTGTGCCTCCAGTGGGTGCCTGGCACACCCGTGTCCAGGACCCAGCTTGTGTCCTGTGCTGGGGGCTCTGATCAGCAAAGGGAGCTGCAGAACATTTGGGCATCTTCACGTTGTGGGGATGTTGTTTTTAAACTGAGCTTCGTGCAGCTTGCCAGGAACCTTGAAGTCTTTGTGTTGCACAACAAAAATGCCTTGTTGCACTCACCTGTGAACTGTGGGGGTGACCCTGTGCCACAGCCAGGCCTGAAGCTTTTCCTGATGACCTTCATGACTGTCAGGTTGGAGAAGACCTCTCAGACACAGATACCTTTTCCAGAAGAAGACCTTTGACCTGTCACCACTGTTTCAACCAGAGCAGAGAACTGAGTGCCATGTCCAGTCATTTCTTGAACACCTTCAGGGATGGGGACTCCACCACTTGCCTGTGCTTGACAGCCCTTTCCATGAAAACATTCATCCTGATTCCACCCTGAGCCTCCCCTGGCCCAGCCTGGGGCCATTCTCTCTCCTCCTGTCCCTGTTCCCTGGGAGCAGAGCCCGACCCCCCCTGGCTGTCCTCTCCTGGCAGGGACTTGTGCAGAGCCACAGGGTCCCCCCTGAGCCTCCTTTTCTCCAGGCTGAGCCCCTTTCCCAGCTCCCTCAGCCTCTCCTGGGGCTCCAGCTCCTTCCCCAGCTCTGTTCCCTTCTCTGGAATTGCTCCAGCCCCTCAATGTCCTTCTTGATGTGAGGAACCCAGAACTGGACACAGGACTGGCAGTGTGGCCTCACAAGTGCAGAACACAGAGGGACAAATCCCTCTCTAAGAAGCAAAGATAATGCCACAACTAAAACATATTCTGGCTGGAAGTTCATGGGTCTTGTGCATAAAAACCTGGGGACAATTTATGCAGTTTCTCACTAAGCTCACCCGATTTAGATTTTCCTGCTTTGATCAGAGTTGCTTTTCTCAGCAAGCTGCCCTTGCAGAGAGCTGGAGTGTTACGGACTCCTTTGTATGTGTAATTAAAAGCAGTCTTGTATCTTGATATCCCACTGTGGTTAACGTTTCCTTTGGAAAAATGGGTTGACTTTAACAGGCTGGGAAAACTGGGGATTCTCCTGGTGGCTGATGCGGGGGCAGATGGGCTCCTCTCTGCTTGCCCTGGTTTGGAGAGTAGGATCAGCAGTGCCAGGAGATCTTGTTTTGTTCTGGTTTTTGTGTTTGTAAGGCTGGATTCTGTGTGTTCCCACGCTGGATCAGTTGTCACAGCCTGGGGCAGGGAGGTTTCCCAGCAGTGGACACTTCCTCCTGGTTCCACCAACGTGTCTCATCGCTGTCTGCTCACAGAGTTTGAATCCCTACTCCCCACCCAGCCAGCAGCAGTGTGGATTTCAGCAAGTCTGGGAGGGAATTAGCAGTGACCCAGGGGCTGCAGTGTGTGGCTGTGCAGGGCTGCTCCTGGGGAGCTGTGGTTGCACGGGCAGTGCCTCACCAACAGCCACGTTTCTGTGTCAGTGAGCACCACGTGCCTGGTGTCACATCCTCCCTGCAGGCTGGAATTTGCCTGCCCAGGAATGCCACCAGACCCATTGTTCCTAGATTAGGACTTGTCCCTTGAAGCATCACACCAGTTGCAGGGAGTGTTTCAGGCCCACAGCCCTGCTGTGTGCTCAGCTGGGGGCTACCAAGGCTTGAATGAGGTGTCCAGCTGTGCCCAGCGTTGGTGCCACTCTCTGCACAGCCCCACACTGCATGGCCTTATCTCAGGGAAGGCCTCCTGGTTGTGCTTGCACAGCCCCTCCCTTCTTTGCAGGCAGTGAAGTAGCAAGACCCTTCCTTGGCATAAATGGGATCACAGGGTGGGGAGCAGCAGCCCCTGGATTCACAGCTCGGGGCTCAGGTGGAGCCAGCAGACCTGGTTGGGCTGCTCCATGATGGCAGCAGGATGGTCTTCTTTGAGCTGGTACATTTCTGATGGAGTGGACAAATGTCTTAATTATTGAGTACTTAAGTTTTCAAATGGGATTTGAGAGGTTTCATACTGAATGTTATTAGCCCAGATAAGGAGTTAGAGTCATAGGAGTGTAAAAGCTCCTTGTACAGAGAAAGAGCTTGGGAATGATATTGGGCAAGTTCCAACAGGTCCAGGTGGATGTTTTCCATGTGCCCATGCTGTTTTAAGATTAAACCTCTTTATTTTCACCTGCACTAAGTGCTAATGAGAGCAGGGTGTCTGTGGGGCTGAATGGGAAATAGAGCAAGATGAGCACACCACGTCTGTTGTTGTGCTCTGCTTTTCTCTCCCCTCAAATCTGATACCCTCCAACTTTATATTTCATCCAACCAAATTGTGATCAGAGGAAAATTGGTAATTTGATTCAAGGGGAGAAAAGTTAAAGTCCAAAACCAATATGTGGGAGATATTTGTGCAAAACTAATGTAGATCTTGAGGAGAAGCTTTTGTCCATCAATGGATCTAATTGGCAGCAAAAGGAGTTGTATGTTTTACTGGAAAAGAAAGAGGTCTGTGGAATCCTGGAGCCACCAGCCAAGACAAAGAGTAGATAAAAGCCAGAAATCCTGGTGGAGGGAAGGGTTTTCTGATGAGATGTTACTGCACTGAGCTGTGCTGGTGCTGGAGCTGCTTTCAAATCCCGTCTTCTCTGTCCCCACACACTGCAGTTGGGTGGCATCAGCCAAATGTCAGGGGATGGCAAAGGAAAAGGGTGGCTGAAAGGGGTCTCTGAATGAGCCCTTGGGACCATGGCAGGTGGGAGTGGGATCAGGACACTGCTGGGACTCATTGCACTCAGGAGCCCCTGCTCAGGGAAGATCTGTCCCTGGAGCTCAGGTCCTGGCAGACGTAGTTGTGCAGACCTGCTGCCTGTAGAAGTAGTGGTGGATGAGAACAAGATGTTCCCTAAGGTGCCCTCCATGAATTGTTCTGTCACTCCTCTGGTTTGTTTGGAGAGAGAGTTTCCAACAGCCCTGTCCTTCAGATTCAGTTTGTGGTGTTGCTGGTTTTGATCTGTCTCAGTTGCAGGATTTGTAGTAAAATGTTATTTCCAAAATATAAATTCTGTCCTTTGAACTTTGAGAAATTAATCCTTTTTCTTCACTGCTTCTTCCTTGAAAGGATCCTTTAAAGGCTGACTAATGCAATTTTCAGTAAAATTCTCACTCCAGTGAGCTGACTTGGTTGCATCAACTCTGACAAAGCAAGCACAAGACCCACATCTGCCCTCAGGTGAGCTGCTGGATGTGACATCTGCAGGGTTGTCACACCCACCAGCCCCATGCTGTGCCTGGCAGGGAGTGCTGACCACCCCCAGCAGCTGCTGCATCCCCTGAGCTCCTCCTGCCCTGCTCCTGACCACGCTCTTGTGTCTTTTGGCTCCCACCAGCAGCACCGTGTCTTCGGCCGTGGCTGCAGATGTGGTGTCAGGCCCCCAGATCCAGATGTGATGTCAGGCTGCCAGATCCAGATGTGGTGTCAGCCCCCCAGATCCAGATGTGGTGTCAGCCCCCGCAGATCCAGATGTGGTGTCAGCCCCGCAGATCCAGATGTGGTGTCAGACCCCCAGATCCAGATGTGGTGTCAGGCCCCCAGATCCAGATGTGGTGTCAGGCCCCCCAGATCCAGATGTGGTGTCAGGCCCCCAGATCCAGATGTGGTGTCAGGCCGCCAGATCCAGATGTGGTGTCAGGCCGCCAGATCCAGATGTGGTGTCAGGCCCCCAGATCCAGATGTGGTGTCAGACCCCCAGATCCAGATGTGGTGTCAGGCTGCCAGATCCAGATGTGGTGTCAGACTCGCAGAGCCAGCCCAGAGACTCCCTGCCTTGGCCTACCTTTGTGTCTGCCTGCACGTTCAGAGGATTTCCTTTAAAAATAGCCGTGTGCTTTTTGTGAGGAGGATTTTCCGAGCGCAGCCTGGAGGCAGAGCAGTTACAGTCTCAGTTTGCCGGCAGTTACTGAGTAACTGGAGGTGTGAACTCCCTCAGCCCTCGTTTGTTGGATGTTAACGACACTGCGAGTCATCCCGGGGAAGGGAGGAGTGGGTGGCAAGCAGAGCCTGAAAGATGGGAAAGGGAGGCTGGCCAAGAACGTGCTGTTGCCAAAAGACCAAAGTGCTGGTCCTCTGCCTTCTGTCTGTGGTCATCTGCTGCTGATCTCACGGGCTTGTGTTTGCTGGAGCCTTCTTGGGTTGATTGATGTCCCTAACCTTGGAAAAGCACATTAAAAAAAGAGAAAAAAGCAGGGCTTCATGCCAGGTTGGTGAGTAACTTGGCTGGTGGAGGGGAGCAGGAAGCAGAAAGAGGAGCAGGATGGGCATGACGAGGGAGGCAGCACATGGCACCATCACACCTCTGCAGCCACTCAGGGGCTCACCTCCCTTGTGGTGTAAGGGGACAAGGGTTGTGGCATTAAAACCCTTCCAGCTGCTGCCAGGCCTCCCCTGAATTTTTATCTCAGTAAGTGTATTTTATGCCTGAAGACCTGGGGAGCTTCTGCCTTGCAGGTGGAGCCATGCAGTGGCCATTGGAGCCCTTGCTTTCCAAGAAACAGGTGCACCTTTCTCTTAGGATGAAGCCACGTGGAGAATTCTGGTTTAGGATGTGCTGTATAAAAATGTTTGTGTCCCATCTTACTGCTCCCCCTGCAGTGCGTGCAGGGCTCTTGTGCCAGTCTGAGCTCCAGGAGCAGGAGCTGGGGCTTGAGCCCTGGAGCAGTGCCACATCCCCCCTGTCATGCCCTACCTCCACAGGGCTGGGACCAGAGCACTGATGTTCAGCAGTGGTGTGGATGTGAGGGGAGAAGTTTCCTTCAGCAGCTCACATGGACGTGGTTGAACCTGCACTAGGGCAGTTTGTGGGGTTGTGTGACCTGGTGGGGATGCTGCTGGAGCATCAGCTCCATTCATGGATCAGCTCTGTTCCCCCACGTGCTTTAAGGCATGGTGTGATTCAAGCTCAGCACCAAATCTGGAGCTGTCACCCCTCTGTGGTCACATTGGGGTCTGCCCCTGCCTTCTGGCAGACTTGATAGCAGTGGCTCTTGGGCTTGTGTAGCTCTTCAGCATTGCTGGCTGAGGTCAGGTCTGGTGCAGCTGGGCACTGTTGGGTCACAGTGTCTAGCCTGGTTACAAGCAGTTGAAGAATAAACCATTCCCAGGGTTGCCAGAGCCATGGGCAGGAGCAGGAGCTGGGGTTTGAGCCCTGGAGCAGTGCCATGTGCCCCCTGTCATGCCCTACCTCCACTGGGCTGGGACCAGACCCCACACCAGCTCCATCATGGCTCTGAGCCCTGGAACAAAAACACCCCTGAGCAGTGCAGTCACCCTTCCAGCTGCTGCCAGGCTTCCCCTGAATTTTTATCTCAATAAGTGTATTTTATGCCTGAAGACCTGGGGAGCTTCTGCCTTGCAGGTGGAGCCATGCAGTGGCCATTGGAGCCCTTGCTTTCCAAGAAGCAGGTGCACCTTTCTCTTAGGATGAAGCCACGTGGAGACTTCTGGTTTAGGATGTGCTGTATAAAATTATTTGTGTCCCATCTTACTGCTCCCCCTGCAGTGCGTGCAGGGCTCTTGTGCCAGTCTGAGCTCCAGGGCAATCCTAGAAGGCTCCTGAGAAGACACATGGAAACCCTCAGGCTCACTCCCTTTGCCCTTTCCAGCCTTCTGCCCTCTCCAGGAACCTTTCAGCCCTGCTGCTCCCTTTGGTGTTGGCTTTGAGTGATTCTGTTTGCTCACAGATGTGGTTCTGGAGCAGCTCCCCCAGTGCCCAGCCAGCCTGGCTCACACAGAGCTCTGGGGTCTGAGCAG
The DNA here is from genome assembly GCA_037834095.1 of Argya squamiceps. NCBI lineage: Eukaryota > Metazoa > Chordata > Aves > Passeriformes > Leiothrichidae > Argya > Argya squamiceps. Next base: position 9,331,475 of record JBBMKD010000049.1, read on the forward strand.
GGGTTGGTGTGGGGCAGCCTGACCCCACAGCTCCCCTGTCCTCAGTGCCACCAGTACTCCAGAGCCTGTGGCATGAGGAGACACTGATGTCCTGTGCTCTGACCTCTCCTGTCCCAAGGGGCTGCAACAAGGGACATGCTGGGCAGCTCCAGCTCTTAGCTCCATTTCTTCCAAAATTTGCAGGGGTTTCCCAAGGTGTGGCTCACCAGGGGGTACAAAGACTTGGTGACAAAAATGAGGTGAAAGCAGCTGTTTGTTCCCCGTGGGGCAGGAGGAGCTGTGCTGGAACGTGCCCCTGGGCAGCACACCACCTCAGGAAAAAGGGTCAAATCCCAGAATGAGGCAAATGTGCAGCTTCCCTGCAATGCTGCTTTTCTTGATGTGAAACTTCTTTATCAGCAGAGTGACAATGGAGGGCAGCACCTTGTTTCACCAGGGACCACAGTCATTTCTGAGCAAACTCTGCCCTGTTTGCTGTGGTACTGTGGGGATGGCTGTGAATGAACCAGCTGGGGTTTCTGTTACAGTGGGAATTTATGCCAGTGTGTTCTTAGCCTGGCACAGCCTGGGTTTCCTCCTGCCTGCTCCTTGGGACAGGGACTGCCAGCCCTGGGTGCTGGATGTGGAGTTAAAGGACTTTTTGCCCCCTTGAATTTTGAAATAAAGCACACTCTACTATGATATCTTAGGGTTTTTTCCCATAAAATGTTCGTGCCCAGAGCTCCATGTGGCTGCTCCATTACTATTGTGTCTGATGAGACAATTTGGGGCATTTAAATTTACATGAGGAGTTTACTCTGTTACTGGGATTCTTTGGAGCTCAACTGAAAAATGAGTAAGTTGATATTAGGCTTAAAGTGCTACTATGTAAAAAATTGCCTTCTTGAAAGTTAAAAATTAAAAAGAAATTAATAACAAAAGTTAAATAAACAATATGAATATTTAAGAAAACATATTTGGTACCTCTGTACCCCATTCCCCAAGTAACAGTTACTTAAAGCTTCTGCCTGAAATACCATTGCCATGTGCTCCCCTGCCTCTGTCCCAGCCCTGGCACAAATCTTGGCACCACTTTTGGTTGTGATGGAATGAAGGAGTGGTGAGATGAAACCTGGTGGATTTCCATTCCTCCCTCACTACTCCCAGAGCAGTTATGGGGCAGGATGGCCAAGCCTGCAGACTGTGGTAGGGATGGGTTCATGGCACTGTTGTGGCTTCTGTTTATTTTGCCTTTTTAAACAATTCCTTCCCTTCTGAGCTGATGTTTTTCCTGCATGTAAAGGCCAACTTTGAGATAAGGTTTGACCCCTTCCTAACACAAAGTATGGATCTATTGGATCTTTTTTATAATTCTACTCTGATTAGAGTGGTTTGATTCATTTTAGTGGTTTCTGCCCATTCTCCCACTTGGTGCTGCACATCTCCAGCTCCCTGGGAGAGGCTGCACCTCCCAGCCCCGTGTCAGCACAGGGGATCCTCACCCATCTCATCTTTGCTTTCCCTGGGAGGTTTCCTTCAGTCCCAGCTGGTCTTGGCAGTTTTTTACTGCTCACTTTATCCAATTCACTCCGAAACTCGGCTGTGTTGCAAAGATCTTGGATGATATTTTCATGGGCACACGTGGTTGGTGTGTGTGGGTGTGAGGGGACAGAGGAGGGACCAGCCAGGGGAGCACAAGCCCCAAAGAGCCCCGGACCATCACTCCCAAGGGCAGTTTGGAGCCTGCTTTAGCTCTGCCAAGGAGAGGTTTGGCTCCCAGCCCCTGAGGATGGCCAAGCTGTGTGGGAAGGAAGCCTTTCACACCTTTTAATGCAGTAATTAGAAATGCCCTTGGGGGGCTGAGGTCTCCCTGCAGTGTCAGAGCACAGCAGCAGCTCAGTACCCACTGGGTGCTCCAGTCCCTGCCAGCTGGGAGAGCACCAGCCCTGGGCATGTCCAGGGTGCTGCTGGAGGTGCTGCTGCTCCTGTAGATGTGTCTGGGCTCAGGGGAGGTGGGTGAGGAGCTGGAGGCTGTCCCATCACTGAGCTCCTGGTGGCTGTGAGCAGGTTGGGCAGACGTGTGGCTGTAGGTGCTGGCAGGTACCTTCAGCAGCTAAAGCTTTTCTTGGGGGACAATGCAGGTCCTCCTGCAGTGGCAAGAGTCTGAGAAACCCCCTGCCTGTATTTGCTCCTGCTCACACCAACAAGCTCGAGTTGGTTTTCCCAGCTGGTCACTCTGCTTTAGGATGAGGATCCTGTGTGATCACATCAGGCCTGGGGGGACCCAGTGGGGTTTTCTGTGGACAGAAGGACCATCAGCTTGTTGAACACAGGGTGGGTCCTGGAGTTCTTATTTGGATTTTTTAATAAGTGTTTCTGTCTGGGCAAGCAGGAGGTGCTGCCTGAGCACCCATTCCATGTGTGCAGCTCCACAGGTGTTCCCTGTGTGGCTATTTCCATCTTTGGCAGCACTTGAGGGATTTTGGGGCAGTGTCTCCCATAGGGTGGGGAATGCAAGCTGCCTTTGGCTGCTCCTTCACTGCTGGAGCCATGGAGAGTGTGGATGGACATGTTTGTGGAAGCAGCACTGCTGGTGGAGGAACTTCATTTCATTTGCACCAAGTCCCCCCCAGGTCAGGGTTTGTGTTTGGTTGCTGCTGTCAGCAGCTGCCCTTGGTTTCCCTGGAGCAGTGGTGTGCTCAGGTCAGTGTGACAGCCCCCCTGTGCTGTGTGTGCCCTGGGGACCTTTGGCAGGCCCTTCTGAGGGGGACACTGTGTGTGTCATGCAGGGCTGAGCTGGCAGGGTGGGTGTTGGTGTGGTGGGAGCAGGAGCTGCTGGATTCTCCTGTGTGAAAGGGGAGGGAGTATCCAGAGAGCTCCCACCAGGCCGTGAAGCTGCTTCCCCCAGGAGCTCTGAGCCTCTCCCTGGGCCTTGTGCTGTGGGGGGAGAGTGCCAGACAGCCCCTGTGCATCCCTGTGATGCTCCAGGGTGGTCCTGCTGCCTCCAGGGCTGCTGGCAGCTTCCAGCCGTGCTGGCTGTGACCCTGCCTGCCCATTAGGCATTAACAGCATCAGCCTTGCCCCCAGCTGCCTGGGTGAGGCTGTTCCTGTTTTCCTGGAGCAGTGGATGCCTGTGCCCACTTCCTGCACTGCTGTGCTCGTGCTGCTGCCCCTGGGCTCCTGTTTGCAGGGCTGGGGTGCAGCTCCTGCCTTTTGTAGCTAATCCATGTCTGGTTGTGCTCTTCTGCTCTCCCACAGGGGAGAAAGAGGCTCTTCTGATCTCAGACAGCCCCAGCAAAGGGAATGATGCTCTCCTGTAGGCCAGCACTGGATGTTTTACTCCAGCCTGGAGCACATCTCACCGTGTGGAGCCACAGAACCCACGTTTGAGACCCTGGAGTGTCAGCTCTGGGCCTGCAGGGGCTGTGGGGATGGTGGTGCCCCTTGCCTGGTGGGAACCAGGAACCATCCTCAGTTAGTGCACTTTGTGTGCATCCTTTAGTCATGGACATGCAGAGGGATTTTTCCCATCTGTAGTGGTTTGAAAGCAAAACGAGTGAGAGGCTCCAAGTCAGAAATACAATTTAATGGGAAGAAGAAAAAAGGATAAAATAAAATAAATGCAATAATACAAAAGACCACTGACAGAGTCAGAATACAGCCTGAGTGGGATGATGGAAGCAG
>JBBMKD010000049.1:9379456-9404888 GCA_037834095.1 Argya squamiceps
ATTCCTGCCCAATCTCCCATCCAGCCCTGCCCTCTGGCAGTGGGAGCCATTCCCTGTGTCCTGTCCCTCCATCCCTTTTCCCCAGCCCCTCTCCAGCTCTCCTGGAGCCCCTTTAGGCCCTGCCAGGGGCTCTGAGCTCTCCCTGGAGACTTCTCCTCTCCAGGTGAGCACCCCCAGCTCTCCCAGCCTGGCTCCAGGGCAGAGGGGCTCCAGCCCTTGGAGCAGCTCTGTGGCCTCCTCTGGCCTCCATCCAGCAGGTCCTGGTCTTGTGTTGGAGGCCCCAGTGCTGGACATGCTCTGGCCCCATCCTGTGGGTGAGCACATGGCAGGGGATCAGTTCCTTGCTGATGTCCACTGGAGACTGTCTTGACACTTCTTCTGAAGCCTCTCCTGCACGTGGTGGCCCAGGCTGGGTGTCCCTGTCTGGTGTGTCCCAGAGGATTGGTGGGATGGAAGGGCACTGTGGGAGCAGCACTGGGAGCTGTGGGTGAGCACTGGGAGTCTCCATAAGACTATTGGAGCACTTAACAACTTCCCAATAATTAATGTCAGCGTTCAGATGGTGGGCTCTGGATCCTGACAAGAAATAATTGAGAAACCAAATGTGCAATTATGTCTGACAAGCAGCGTGTGCTTTTCTTGGTCACCAGAGCCTTGTGTAGTCATGTGTTAGACACGGTTTTATATAATTATTATTGTTTATATGGCGGGTGTCAGAGGAAAGGAGGAATTTCAGTTTCGAGTCCTCTGTTGGCTATTTATTTTAAAGTCATTAGATTTGTTTTCAGACTTAACTACACTTAATGTGCGAGACTCCTGCTGAATAAATCAGCCCCTGCTATAGGAGCTGCATCTGTTTGTGGAGGGAACTGAGCCAGCTGGAAGCTCAGCCAGGGGCTGTCACCAGCCGGGAGCCTCTCACAGCACAGATGTAGCTGTGGAGAAGCTGCTCCTGGAGCAGGGGAAAGCCAGGCCTTGGGGCTGGGAGCTGCTGCCAGGGCAGGGGTGGCTCTCATTTGGTAACAGCTGGGCTGCAGCTCCCAGGAAGGGCTGAGGGAGGTGTGGGTGCAGCAGAAGGGCTCTGGGTGCTGAGCAGAGCAGGAATTCCCATGGGTGCCTTGGGCTGGGCCTGGAGCTTTCCCAGCTCTGGCTTGGTGCAGTTTGCCCAGGTAGTCCGGGCCAGGCCGTGGTGCCTCAGGGGTCTGAGTGTTTCAGCCTGTGCCATAGAAGGTGTGACTTCCATGGAATCACAGAATCCCTGAGCTGGAAGGACCCACCAGGATCACTGAGTGCAGCTCCTGGCCCTGCACAGACACCCCAACAATCCCACCCTGGGCATCCCTGGGAGTGGTGTCCAAACACTCCTGGAGCTCTTGGGGCTGGGACCATTCCCTGGGGAGCCCTGGGAGGAGAAGCTGTGGAGAAAGGGTTGCACCCACTTTGCTCCTTCTCAGTTCACCTTCCTCCAGCCTCCCTGGTGTCACCCTCCCCTCTCTTCCCCACATTCCTTGCTCCATCCTTTGTGGGCATGTCCTCCCCAGCAGCTCCTGTCACCCAAGGGAGTGCCCTGGGATGGCACCAACTCTTCTTCCAGCTCATCATGTCCCCAGCACTGGGAAGGGACAATTTCTGAGGCTGTGGTCCTCTGAAGCTCAGGAGAGGGCTCTACACTCTGTGGAGGGACAGGCCTAGGGCTGGGTATTTCCAGGAAGCAAAATTATATGAATTGTCTCCCCTTTCTTTAAGAGGCAACCTGTGGGATTTTCAGTCCCAGAGTGCCAAGAAAGAAGCTTCTGACTCATCCTGCATCAGAAAAAGTGATAACTCTTACTAATTAGGCAAGGAATTTAATAAGCCTTGGTGCCCATTGAAGGGCTCTCACCAGCCATCTTCAAAAAGAAACAAACCAACCAACCAGCACAAAATCTCCCAAAAGTGCCCTTCTGCCAGTTTAAGAGCAGTGGATAGTTCAGTTCTGTACAACAACCAGCATAGAAGCTGTGAGGAACCCGAGCAGGTTTCTTTGAAACCCAAAGGAAGGTCAAATGTCCACATACAAGGAGATGACTGCTCAGACACATCCCAGCTCTGAGGGACGGGAGTATTTTCTGTGTAAACCACACCAGTTTGCCCAGTGCCAAAGTCCTGGAGAGCTTTGGATGGTGTGAGGTGGAGAAACATCCCTTTCTGGAGCCATAAAGCCCCCAGACATGCAGCTCTAAAGCCTTCAGGAAAGCTGAGCCACCAGGAAATCCCTGGGTCACCCCCTCACTCCTCGTGGTGTGTTGGAGACGTGTGGCCATTTCAGTTCTCATCCTCTCAGTCATTTGTTAGTCAAGGAACACAGAGCTCTTTCACTGATATAAATAAATCCTTAATCTATTCTCTTTGTTTTTCCCTGAATTTCTTTGTCTCTGTTGACATTTCCACGCTTGAAAATTTAAAGACGCTGGCAGCTATTCCATTATCATCTTAAATTCCATTTTTAACCTGCATCATTTGTGTGTCGCATTTCTTATCTGACTGAATTCTTTTGCTTTTGGCAAAAACTCCGTGGTTGTTTTTTGTTGGATAAGCCAAATTTTTTTTTTATTATTTGGTTAGACTTTCCTCTTCAAACCATCCTCAAGATATTCCTAATAAGGACTGAAGGGAATTTGTTTTGCTAATACCTTAGGAATTCTTTGTGGCTCTTGACTATTGTTCTGGTTTGTATTTTAATGTTTAATTTCCAGAGGAGAGGCAGGCTGATTGGTCCTGGAGTTTACCTTCTCTGAAGGATTCAGAGCTGCTGAGTGTCCCTTGAGGAATGAACGCACGATTAAATTCCTCTTGGACTTCCTGAAGCACAGTTTGCTGTCAGGAAAGGTTGTGTGTTTTACTAGACCCAGATAGCTGGAAAAATCAAGCATTCTGCTTTGTTTGTTTGTCTTCCCTAGATTTTAGCACTGACACCACACACACCACCGAGTGCTGCATTATGTATTTTGGGGTTTTTGAAAGCTATTACCTCTGTTTTCACAAGCTGGCTGCCCTCAGAGGCAGGGGGTGAACTTCCCTGAGGCATCTCGCTTCTACAAAACTTTCATGTCCTTTAAATTTATGATCTCCTTAATAATATTGGTATTTATTGAGCAAATTTCTTCCAGGAAAACCTGAATGGCAGTACTGTCACACTTGTGCCTGCAGAAGGATGCAGCCTTGTGTTCTGGTTTCAGTTTATTTTGGAGGGAGAAAGGAGAGGATGTAAATGTGTCCCAGATAAGGCAGAGTTTGGCCTGCTTCTTCTGTCTCAAGGATTTTCTTCTGTGCCCAGTTAGTTTGATGTCCCCAGGTCCAACTTGGAGCCTCAGAGCCTCCAGGAGCTGCAGCCTCGTCCTTGGTCAGGGTAGGAGGGACCAGTGGATGCAAAGAGGGGACCCAGCAGCCTTGTGAAGAATCCCAGCCAAGCACAAGGCTACAGCTCCTGGGCCATGGACAAAACCAGCACAGAGACTACAGGAGCACTTGGGACCTCACAGGGACCTTGAAGTCTTTGCATCCTGAGGTTCACAAGAGCGTGTTGCATGTGGAAAATGCCCAGAAGGTCTGATCAGCTTTTGCTTTTTTTCTGTTCTTCAGCGAGTCTTCTGTACTGCTGATGGAGGAGGGAGTTCCCATCCCCTAAAATAACATCAGGACAGGAGAGAGCAGATTTTTCCTGTAACCTTGCAGAAGTTAAATGCACACTTTGGGAATTCACAGTGGCATTGTGGAAGATTGTGAGGAGAACTGAAACCTCCTGGTGGAACATGGATGACCATGAAGCCTTTTGTGACCAAGTGAAAATCAGGGTTTCAGTCATGTGGACCAGCATGTGCTGCCATTGTGTGTCACCCAGAATGCTGGTGGCACACTTGGGTACCCTGCTTGGGTATCCATGCTCTGGAATGTGGACAGGCTCCCAAATGGAAAGAGCCAAGGATCAGAAGGGGTATTTTAGTGTGCACACAATGTATATTAAGGAAGTATTTGCTTGGCTTCATTTGAGGGACAGTAAAGGGGGTTTTCTCCTGTGGAGGGGAGATTCCCAGTAAGAGAATCTCTTTCTCCAGCAAATGCCCAATGACCAGAGGCAGCAATCCATGGTGGAAGTACAGTGCCTGTTCCAGAAAATAATCCCTTAGAGGAGGAACCCAAGATGGGGTGGTTGTTCCAGCACTTGACACATCAGCACCAGGACATCCTCTCTGAAGGATGCAGGCTCAGCTGCAGAGGGGCTGGGGCAGAGACTCTGGGAGCTGTGGCAGGGAGGGGGGTTGAGTGCCTTGGAGAGGAGCAGCTCTGGACACTGACAGGAGTGTGGGGTGATGTCTTTGCCTTTCAGGGTGTGAGGGAACATCTGAAGCTGGGGCTGGAGCCTGGAGCCAAGATCTCCATTCTAACACTGGGAAAACAGCTTCTGCTTTTCTCACTTTCACCCTGGCACTAGAAAATCTTGTCTAGTGATGTCTGCAGGAGATATCCCCAGTGAAGGACACCAGGCAGATCCTCAGCTTCCTGATCTTCTCCTCCTCCTCCAGGTGTAAGGCACTGTGCTCACCCCCCAGGCTGCCCAGGAAGCAGATGAGAGCCATTGGGAGGGGTGGGAAGGCCACCACAGCTAATTTATCAGACAAGCAGATTTTCAACTTACATGCTTCTTTTTCTTGTCTCTGCTTTCATCATCTCCATGTAAAATGAGAGTTCATTTACATCTGTTCTGTCTATTCTCCTTCCCATAGCTGCAGTCATGACAGGAACCTTCTGGTTCTGTATTTCCATGGCAGACATCTGTACATTGAGCCCAGTTTCAGCCTCCCCCATTTTTTGCTTCTTTTGCTTTCTGACAGCTGAGGCCTTTTGATTTAGCCTGGGATGAGCCAACTGCACATTCCAGAAGACAACTTGGGTCATCCCACTGGTGCTGGTGTCCTGCTGGCCTCTGCAAAGGTGCCCATTGCTTGGTCCCCACGAGTGTTTGTGAGTCCTTACTGAACCTCTGCTGCTGCAGACCAGAAAAGCCTTTCAAGGGGTGCCCAAAATGTGTTTCAGTTTTACACTACCTGGGCACACCCTGTGCTCTGCCAAGGGTTGTCACCATGGAATCACAGAACGGGTTGGGCTGGGGGGACCTTGAAGACCCATCCTCTTCCACCCCTGCCATGGGCAGGGACAGCTTCCACCAGACCAGCTTGTGAGAGCCCTGTGGCCATCACTGATATATCATCAAGGCACTAATGATCTCTGGGTTTTCCAGCTGGAGTATTGTTTAGAAAAAAACAAAAGATGCTCCACGTTCACTGCTGGGGCAGGAGAGCTGTTCACAGGTGTTGGTTCAGAGTGGTACATCCTCCTCCACATGTGTTTCCTTTTCCTCTCCTTTTGAGGAGCTGATGTTGAAGGCTGATACTTCACTGATCTCACTCTGCCCCTCCCCAAAAACTCAGCAGGATGTGTGCTGTAGAAATAGCCTCATTAGAAGCCATCTGAGTACATATGCAATCACAGATGACTCAAAGGGAGCACGGAGCACGCATGTTTCTGTTGCTGTCTTCAGAGAATTACATGACAAATTATTCCTAGCTGGAAGAAATGTCCTTTTATAATTGGGGTTTTTTTTTCTCATTCTTTCAGAAGGGAGGAGTGTGTGTTTTTTAAGTAGCTTTTAGTCACTTTCATTATTTATGAGGATGCTACTCCAGATCAGAAACAGCAAACTGCAAATGCAAGTTTCTTGTGGCTGCAGCAGCTGACGGGCCCCGTTTGCTTTCACTCTTTGCTGTTCTGCTCATCACAGCCAGGAAGACCTGCAAAGACCAGAACAGCTCCACACTGCAGCCTTCACCCCCTTCTGCTCCCCTCCTGCCACAGAGCTCAGCTGGAAGGGACTGAGCTGGATCTTTGGGTCACTGTGCAGAGGGTGAGCACCCAGCCTTTCCTTTCTGTCCTTCCCCTGGGAAGAGCTCCTGGCATTGCCCTCATGCTGCTCCTTGCATTGATGCTGGTGAGGCTTCACACCCAGAACTGTTCTGGCCTGTATTGTTGTGCTGCATCATCGAGCTCTGCCAAAGCCTGAGGCCTCCATGGGCTGCCACAGGTGTAGGGCCAAAGAAGCTGCACCCAGATGGGCCCAGGAACCCACTTTTACCCCTGCTTTTCCAGTTCCCCATGCTGAGGCTTCATTAAGGCCTTCTGAAATTTCTTCTGCCTTCACACACTCGTGTCTGACATGAAAGTGGCCGTAACGTCACCAGAAGATGAAAGTGTGATGATCAAAGCAGGCAGCAATGTTGAAATGAGCATTGTGAGATGGCAGAGCTGGTATTACAGTAATTGGCTGTGTGGCCTACTTAGTGAGAGCAGTGAGACATGCAAGTGCAATGTTTGCCTCTTTCATGTTGGAAATCACAGAGTCTGTTCTGGGAAGTGAAACAGGACCTCACCTGTAGGAGCAACCAGGCAGGGAGTGAGCACTGTGAGATCCCAAGGCTTCTGCCTCCTCTCCTCAGCAAGGAAGAGCCTCTTGGATTGCCAGGGCCCACAGTTCAGTAAAGACAAGACATGGAACGGTGAAGGAGGTTGGTATTTCCCAGGAAAGGGGAAAGCCATGGAGAAGAAGTTAGATCCCTCCTGTGGAAGGAGGTGGGGTTTAAGCCAGCTGTGCCTGTGACTTTGCTCCTCTGTGGCCTGAGGGCTCTGAGCAGTTTTTGTCCTGCAAGCAGTGCCATGTTTGGAGAACAGGAATATCCTCAGGAACACCAGCCCATGGATGTTTAAATGCAGGTTGGGCCTGCAGAGGGAGGTGCAGCTGACCCCTGGGAGGCCACACTGAATGCTAAATGTGCATTGTTTCATGCAGGAGGGTGGTGGCATGGAGATGGGGACTGAGCTCAGGGCCACCAGGAGAGGGTGGCTGGGGGAGCTGGTGGTGGGAGGTGGCTCTGGCAGGTTCTCCCTTGGCTCCTGTGCATTGCTGTCTCCACCAAGTGGAGGCTCTGGCCATCACTGGTCCCAGTGTGTCCCCAGCAGCGCCCCAGCAGTGCCTGCAGGGATCTGGAAGCCTGGGCAGGTCTCTGTGTGGGCCCTGCCTGGGTCACACTGGGGAGTCCTTCTGCTCCCAGCCCCCAGGACTGATACTGAACTCCCTGACACCCGAGAGCTTTGAGTCCTTTTCTCTCTGTGCCCTCACCCAAACCTGTGAGACCTGCTTGGAGCCTTGGGAATGGCAGAACTGAGAATTCACTCCTGTTCCTGCTCACCCTCTTTCTGAGCCTTTCCAGCAGTTGTGCCTCAGCTCTGGCCGAGCTGCCATGCGACAGGAGTGGCAGTACCAGGCCTGGCACAGCAGTGCTGAGGCCTGATGTCTTCCCTCCCCCAGGCAGGATTGTCCCTGTCCCTCCCTGTGTCTATTGGGGAATTTCTGGAGAACAAGAATGTTCCAGATCTTCTGCTGCTTTGTCCTCATCTCCAAGTGGAGGTTCTTTGTGCTGCTCAGTAGCAGGGGAGGCAAAATTCGGCACAACACTGAGCAAGTGCAGCATCATGGGCTTGCAAGGGCTGATCCAAGGACCAAAGGACTGGGAATGAATTGAAGCTTTCCTGGGTCACCTCCCCTGGGTCAGTGCATGTGTGGATTGATGCTGTGCGTGGTGGAGGCTGTGATGACTCCTGTCTTCCAGGGAAAACTGTTTCTGCTGGGGTTGTGCATGTACCCCTTTCCATCCTGCCTGAAGCTTTCCAGTGTCAGGAGCTTCCTTCTCCTTCCTGTTTTGCTCTGGGATGTTGGTACTCTATCCCCAGCCAAACCAGGAAGCTCCAAACTCTGCTGTCCCATGAGGATTATTCCCTGAGCCCAGCTCTCCCCTGCACCCTTGGGAACATCTATATCCCATTCAGCAGCTTCAGATAAGCCTGAACTGGTCCTGGTTCTGCTCTAGCCACAGGAGCATGACCTAGTTTTCACAGGGGACCATAAGAAAGTGATGCTTGCCCCTGGCTGGGAGAGCTGAATTCCACCAGCTCCTCCTTCTCTGCTGCCTCCTCCTCCTCTCCAAAGTTGTGCAGCCCCAGCTGAGGCACTGAATGGCTTTTGAAGAGCTCAGCCCTGCTCCCAGGAGTGTCAGTGCTGCTGTTTTTATGGTTTCACTTGTTTTTGAGCAGGCTCCTTTCAGGGCTTGTGAGCCATGAAATCATATGGAAGAAAGTTGCTGAAGTATTTGGGGCTGTGTCCTTCTGCACATCAGGTACCTGCTCAGAGTTAGAACATATGGGGCAATGAATTGCTTTCAGTTAATATTTGCAGGGTTAGGTCCCACCCAGGAGCAGACATTCCAGCTGGGAAGTTTCTTTCTTGGCAGAGCTGGATCCACAAAGTCAGCATGCATGAAGGGCAAAGGTTCTGAGGGTCCATTGGTCTGGTCTAATAATTTATATATTCCAGCTCCAGGCCACCAAGTGTGGGCAGTGCATGTCAGTACTGAGCCCAGGGACCTGGGCCAGCCAGACACACAACTCTGGGTTTGAAAACTTGATGGGATCTGTTCTTCCTGAGCACATCCTTTGGAAAATGGCTCTTCCAGTGGACCACCATCTGTGCTAATGTTTTATGCCTCATTTCAGCTGGTTCCAGCTTCCAGCAATGAGCTTACACTCAAGACAAGACAGTATTTTCTCCCCATGGAGATGACAATATGCTGCAATCAAATCATCTTCCAGTCTTCCTTTTGGCATGAGAAATAGACTGGAGCAGTTTGGTCTCACAGAGTCATAAAGTGTCTTTTCCAGTCTTGAACCATTTCAGTGCTGCATTTTGGAATCATCTTCAGCTTTTCTGATCACCTCTGAAACATGAAGCTGCTCACTGTGTCTGCAGCACGTGGGGAGTGGCTTCACCACAGCTCCACACAGGGAGAACATGACCTCCTCATTCCATCTCAGGCACCTGAACTGAAAATTTGGCCAGTCCTTCAGCTCAGAGCATGGCTCTGTGTGGTTGCAGCACCACGTGGGTGCATCCACAGTCCTGGACTTGTCTAAATGTGCTGCAGCCACTGGTCTTGGGCAGAGCCAGCTACGGAGAGAGAGATCCACTGGTGGAGTGTCCCATTCAGTCTTTGCTCTCCACCCCTCTGTGACTCCACCCATAATTTTAGCAACAGTGGTGTTAAATTTAATTCCAGAGCATGAATAAATCTGTCCCACATCAACCATTCCAGGAGTCCTGTGGAAATGCCTCTCTCTATTCAGGAGCAATGCACATGGAGAGCATGGAGAGCATGCCTCACAGCATGGGGCCTGTTGCTGGTTTGGTTTGTGTTTGAATGTGACCCATGCAGAGCTGGGCATCATCAGAAAGTCATTGTGTTCTTGCCTCTTTTATAATCTCTGCAGAAGGCTCTAGCCTCAGTCTCACTGCCACTGGTATCAGCTTCTAATCCCAAATCACTTGGCTCATACCTGGATTTTCCTGTTGCTTTGCCCAGGACTGGCAGGTCCAGGTTGCTGTGCCTTCCATAACCAAGCTCTCACTGCCTGCTCCCACCTTCCAGCCTCCCAGTGGGAATCTGGGAATCACCCTGGCTGGCTTTGATCTTTCTCCAGGTCTTCACTGAGGAAGGAAAGATTTTCTTATCTACTCTATTGTTGCCTGTATCGGTGTTTTGCATTTCACACCTTCTGGGTTTGATTGATCTGCAATCAATCCCACTCTTTTCTGATCCCTGAGTATTCTGTACTCACTGCCTTCTCCTTGGAAGGGTGGCTGAGATTGATGGGCCTGTGGCACACCCAATAATATTACCATAAAGACTGTCCAGTTCTCAGCCACATCTTCTCTGTCTCAATCCATCTTTCTGGCTTGTAAGAGCCTTGTATGATTTTGGGAGCACAGCATGGAGGAGTATGTGTGAGGAGGCAGGAAATGAGTGGGAAGGCAGGTCAAGGCTAATTCTCTCTGTTTAGGGGCTATTAATTGTACATTTCATTCCATAATGAGAATGAAGGGATGAATAATAAAATCTCTGGCAATAGATGTGCCTGACCCAGTTTGAAATAGTGACTCCATGTCCGTGTGGGAGGTTGGGCAGGAATTGCTGGAGGATTGTTCTCTCTGTTCCTCTGCTCCCCTCATCCCTGTCCTCCCAGGAGCTCCACACTTTCACCTCCAGTTGCACCATCCTGGTTCCTCTGAGAGCTCCATAACCTGTGTCAGAACCCACTGCAGGTGTTGCTTCTCCAACGCTGTAATTCATACTTTGTCCTGATGAACTTTATGATGTTCCAAGCAATGGGATTTTTTTTCTGTCACTGTTACACGACCTAATGATCATCCATAAGTTCAGCCTAATTTTAATTTTATTTTGTTACTTCTGCCTAAAACATTTTCAAACACCTTTGGCTGTTCCCAGTGTTTACATGACTCTAAATATGTCAGAGTGGTTTCTGTTTCTGGGTAGTCTGAGCCATTATATGTTTAGTTCTGATTTCTGCACAAACTGAACCAGCAATTATTTTATCTTTGTATTGCACGTTGGAATGTATTAATAACCAGTATGAAAAACTGGGGGTCCATAAAGAGTGATGCTAAAGGAGCTCCACTGGCTTATTCCCACATCCTTGTCTGGTGAACTCACACCCCCTTTGCCTTTTGCCACCACAGCACCCGTTGAGGTTGTTTTACAGCTTTGAGGTGTCCAGTTTCCTTTTCTTAAAGGGTTTTGAATATTTGTTTAGATTGTTTTCTCTCACAAATTCCCAGCTTTTCTTTCCCAGATGAAAACACATGCTATTTCCTAACCTATTTCTGAGCACAGTGGACCCCCTCTCCCTTTCCCCCTCCATTAGGTTTTCCCTGTCATCCCCAATAGTTGTATCTGCCCATTACATGGTAGTCTCCCTAAATATCCTGATCCTCCAGATGATCCCCTTTGATCAGCTCTGTGTATGTTCAATAAAGCCGCTGAGTACCAGGGGATGTCAGGTTGCTTGAAGGGATAAAAGAGAGGATGCGATGGAGGGTGGAGATAGCTCCAAATTAAAAATGTCAGGGAATCATAGACTTGTTTAGGTTGGAAAAGATCTTGAAGATCATCGAGTCAAACTTAATTCAACAGTGCCACGTCCAGCAGTGACCCATGTCCTCAGGTGCCACAGGGGAATATGGCTTTGTGTGTATGGACTCGTGTTGGTAAAATACCTGCAGTCAGAACTGCTGGAGCTGGGCCCGTGGCCTGCTGGCAACCAGGGCAAGTTCTGTGCTCTTCTTTAGGGGTCCAGTGTGGGTATGAGTACTACTGTTGTTTGTGATGATTAAGGTTATTTTCATTACTAGCAAATAATTTTATTCCTTTTGTCTTGTTAAATTTTAATCCCTTATCATGTATGGCAGACACACATTAATATGCTTCTTTTAAATAACCTGCATAAACCAGAGTACCTTGAATTAGGTCCTGGTGATGACAAAATGAGCACTTGGCCTTGAGGGTTCACATTCTCTCCTCTCTTTGCCCCTTCAGGGAGTGTTTGAAGAGGAGCCCGCGGAGCCCGAAACCCGAGGGCTCCGACTCGGTGACATCTCAGTCCTCCCCCAGTGAAGAGGCTGGAATGATGACTGAGGTGAAAGTGAAGACAGAGGTACCAGATGACTACATCGAGGAGGTGATCTGGCAGGAAGACACCAAAGATTCCAAGAAGAACATCAAAGATGGGTCTGGGGACGTGCCTGCAGAGATCTGCGTGGTCATCGGCGGCGTGCGCAACCAGCAGACACTCGGTGAGGCACGAGGCACAATTCCCTGAGGGGGAGTGGGACAGGATGAGGCTCTGCAGAGCTCTGCCTGGACACTCAGCTCTGCTGGAGGGCCCAGAGCCAGGGTGAACATCAGTCCTGGCTCAGGATTATTGACCACCTGTGTCTGTTTGCATCTGGTTGCCCCTAAAGGCTCAGCCGAGATCGGAAAGAAAAAGCTCTTTATCTTCTCTTGGCATGTTCAGGGACTTGCCCATCAGTCACCTGCAGTACCTGGTGAACCCAGGGCTGGGGGTATGTTTGACACAGATGAGGAACTTGGAAAGGAAAACTTGAGAAACAGCTGAGATGTTTTGAGGAAAGTTGCTCGAGGAATGTGGATGCTTTCTGTAAAAGTCTGAGCTCAAGAGCAGGTTTTACAGGTTGCTGTTTGTTTTCCTGATCACTTCAGTCAGCAGTCAGTTGTGGGAATACTTTTGACTCTCGACTGCCCTGTAGTGTTCCTGTCCCCACCCCGCCTCCCACTGTGATGAGAAGCAGCTTTTTCTACTTCAAACATCAAACTGTCCTCTCCTCCTGCTCCAGGAAAAGGGGCTGGCTTCCTGTGGGAACCTGGCAAGGCATCACTCTTGCACTGCCTCTGTTGTCCCCAGAGCAGGTCCCTGCAGTGTGCCTGAGATCCAAAGGCACTTGCTAATAAAAAGAAGGAAAAGCAGTTGGACCAGGTTTCCTTTCAGAGACTCAGGAGGAAGCTGATTTGAGCTGCCCAGCATTGCAGTTGGGCTTGGTTTGTCCTGCAGGGGGAGAGAAAAGAGGAATTGATGTTGGATTTTCTCCTGGGTTTTGTTGATCATTGTCCACACTGCTGGAAAGAAACCTGGGAGATGTCCTCAGCTGGTGATTGTCTCAGAAGCATCGTTGTTCTTCCTGTCCTCCTTCCCACCACAGGACAGCACTAAGAACAGCAGGGTGGGAGGTCAGTGCTGTCTGTGCAGGTCTAGGGAAAGCCTAAGAAGTCCACAATTATTTCTGACATAAAGATTTTACAGTTTGGAAGAAACACTCTCTGTACTTTCAGAGTTTTTGTGCCTCTGCAGCTCTTGATTATTACATGGGCAAAGCTGAAAAGCATCCCTAGTGCCCTGGGAGGGAGAGGTGGAGCTATGACTGATGGGCAGCAGTGGGAGCTTCTCCTCCAGCCACAGCCACCAGCCCTTGGTGAAAGCATCTGCAGGTTGGGTGTTTGCCCTGCAGGACCCTCTTCTCCCCACAGCTTCTGGCTGGGCAGCAGCAGCTGCTGTGCAATAGTGTCCCCTGGCAATGCTGGTTGCCAGCTGAGCTTGGCTGTGTTGCTGTGCAGTGGGGATGGGCTTTTGCTCTTTTCTGACTTGGGTGGATGGGAGGGGAAGGCACTGAGGAGCTGCTGAGGGCACTGGGATTGTTCAGCTGCAGCAGAGCAGACTGAGGAGAGACCTCACCTGGGGACTCAGTTCCTCCCCAGGGACAGCTCCCAGCTCTGCTCTCTGGGACAGGGACAGGAGCCAGGGAAGGGCTGGAGCTGTGTCAGGCTCAGGCTGCAGAGCAGGGAAAGGTTCTTCCCCCAGAGGGTTCAGGCACTGCCCAGGCTCCCCAGGGAATGAGCACGGCCCCGAGGCTGCCAGAGCTCCAGGAGCCTTTAGACAGCCCTGCCAGGGGTGCCCAGGGTGGGATTGTTGGGGGGTCTGGGCAGGGACAAGACTTGATGATCCCTGTGGGTCCCTCCATGGTTCTGTGATTCTGTGTTGTCCCCATGGAGAGCACTGGGGACAGACTGGGTGAGGGGGACACTCACAATGTATGGACACTGTAGGGAGGGGGACAGATTCAGTGACCAGTCACAAGTGGTGGTTAAAGCCATATAAACTGGAGAGCTTCTATCTGGAAGGGCCTTTTCCAGTGAAACACCCATTGTACTGGTCATTGTAAAGCCTGGGCTGCTTTAAAGGCAGTTTGGTCTGGGGGTGATGGGGGTTGGTGCCAATCCCTTTGTGAACAGGGCCCTGGAAGTGCCCCTGTCTGCCATTCACATGAGCCCCGTGTTTGGGGAGGTGGCTTTGAATAATTCCTGTTTGGCCATCAGGTCCTGTGCTCCGTGTGCACAGCCCATGGTGCCCAGAGAGCAGCTCCTTGTGTTTGCTGAGCTCTGGCACCAGGTGCCCTCTGTCCCCCCATGGAAATCACACTGTGCCCATCTCTGCACACACCAGGGTAACTCACACCAGGAGTGTGCCCCGTGTGCCACTGCTCCACTGGCCATTCCAGCTGCTCCACTGGCCATTCCAGCTCCTTATTGGCCATTCCAGCTGCTCCACTGGCCATTTGGGGTGTCCCATTGACCATTCCAGCTCCTTATTGGCCATTCCAGCTGCTCCACTGTCCCCTTGGGCTGTCCCACTGACCATTCCAGCCGCTCCACTGGCCATTCCAGCTGCTCCACTATCCATTTGGGGTGTCCCACTGGCCATTCCAGCTCCTCATTGGCCATTCCAGCTGCTCCACTGGCCATTCCAGCTGCTCCACTGGCCATTCCAGCTGCTCCACTGGCCATTCTAGCTGCTGCACTGGAGCAGCCTGAAAGTGTGACCTGCTGGTGCTGCTGGTGCCTCCTGCCTCTGGAGCAAAGGCTTTGTGACTCTGCTGCTGCTGCCCAGCACTTCCAGGAGCTTTCCTTGCCCTGGGATCTGGGAGCCCTGTATCTCAGTCACTTCCTCTGTGCAGACAGGCAAGGCTTTGGTAGGATTTTATTCACCTTCATCAGGGAATCTGAGGCTGGAGGTGTTGAAAATGGTTATTTTTATAGCAATTCCTGATGAAATAGTGAATCAGGAGTGACTGAACCCCTCTCCTGTGTGTGGAATTGCCGTCCCCCAGCCTGTCTCCTTTCAGGGTGTGCTGGGGACAGTTGGTTAAACAGGGGATGGTCTGAGCCAGGACCATGGTGCTGAAGGCTCAGGGCACATGTGGCTCCCAGTGACAGCTTTTCTGCAGGGCTCAGCCTTGGGACTTTGGGCTGCAATGCACATTACAAGATTTACGTCTCTTTTCTGAGTCACACATCTGCTCCATTTATATTTTTAGTTGTTACTTGGAGCAATTTATAACAGGGATTCCCAGCTCAGTTGCTGCTATTCCCTTGCCGTGTTTACATCAAACCAGGCCTGGTGTCTTTTGCCTCCTGTTTGCTTGCACCAGCTCCTGTCTCTCCTGGCTCTCTGGACTACTCCAGACTCTGCCTCCATCCTTGTGGAGCATCCCAAACCCTGTGGGGGCTGGAAGGGGCTGTACTGGGTGGGATGGTTGGGGACAAGTGGCCACAGTCCCCAAGACAAAGAGCTTTTTGTGGGTTTTAACCGTTTTCCTTTCAGCTGCTTTTCCACAAAAGTCTTTCAATCCTGTGGGATCCCCTCTGGTATCCCAAGCAGAGGAAGCCAATGGAGGGTTGGCTCTCACCTGGCTCCTGCAGCTGCTGTGGATCCCCTGCTCCCCCCCTGACCCACCTGGAACTGCACAGTACCCCTGGGGTGGGGGTTCCTGCCCTGCACAGCTCAGAGGTGCCACATTTCCTCTTCTTCTCTTCTTTCTTCTGGCAAGATTCACGTGCTGACCTCAGGCCAGGGTCACTTGAAGAACCCCAGCACATGGACATTTCTCAGGGCAGGGAAGTCAGGGCAGAGAGGCACACAAGTCCCACCATGGAGCTGTCTGGAGAGGAGAGGAAAAGCAAAGGGCACTTGGTTGTAATTTGGGAGAAAGAGGGGGAGACTGTCAGATGTCAGATTTCCTCCTGTTGGGAATAGCATCAGGTCAGTATTTGTGTCCTGGAGGACTGAGTTATCTGCAAGCTTGATCAGGAGAAGTTTGATACAAGACTCCTTAAGCTCTCAATCTGCTCACCCAATCTGGTGCTTTACGAGGAACATTTTGGAGAGGACTTTTCAAGTAATGCATTAAATCAGAAATGTTTCTGAGACAGAGTGAAGGGAGAATCCTTCTGCCCTGAGCCTCTCTGTCCATCTCCCATGCACACACTGGGTTCCTGCCATGGTGCTGATGTTTCAGTTGCTGAGCTGCTCAGCATATGAAATTCAAGAGCACTTTGGATTCTCCCTGGTGAGGTAAAGCAGTACTGCAGAAGCCTTAAGAAATTCTGTGAGACTTCTGACATCTTGTCAGGAAGCCACAGGGACACACGGGTCTTGGAAATTTTTAATAGGCTTCAGCCATCATTATTCCTTGGAAATGCATCCACTTTAAGGGCTTTTTTCTGATTTCTTTTTGCACAATTTAGATGGAAAAGCAGTGGAACGTGGCTCTCCCGTTGGATATACACGAAATCGATATTCAGGGACCTGGATTTTTGACCATGCATTGAGATACACGTCCGGTATGTGATGGAAGGGTGTGAAAGTCTAACCAGGGCTCAGGGAGCAAAGGAGGCTCTGCAAGCAATGGGTGCCTTGCCCAGATTTCAGCTGCAGGGCTCAGGAAAAGCCCAGCCCAACTGAGTGCACCCACTAACCCCAAACCTTCCCCACCTCCCCTCCTGCTAGCACCAGCTGTGACCTGCATGACACACCCTGAGTGGACAATGACCTCGCTGCTGGTGTCCAGGGCCACGTGGGCATGTTCTCTGCAAGGCCTTAACACACAGTGATGTCCTTCCTCCACTCCTCCTTTCCTCCTCTCTAACAGCACATTGTTTGTGGCAAGTCACCCCTCCTTTCTCTAATGTGAAGGCCTGTGGTGGGCTGAGCACACAGCTGTGACTGCTGAGTTGTGTCTCTGCCTCAGGTCTGTAACACACCTCCCTCACACCCCCCCCTACTCCCTGTGCTCCTGGGGCACTGCACTACCACCCCTGGGCAGGGGGTGAGTGCAGGTGTCCCCCTCAAAGTTGATTCCAACCTTCCCTGGGTTCTACTTGAGCCCTGGGAGCTTCAGGGACACCTGCACAAAAGCCCTGGCCTGGGACATGTGGTCCCTGTCCTGCCTCAGCTCCTGTCCCTGTGACCAGCACAGCCCCTGCATGAGGGCTGCAGCCCCTGCCCAGGTTCACAGTGCAGAAGGAAGGCACTGCACAGTTACCTGGACAGCTGACCTTCTTGGAGAACTTCTGCACAGCCAGTACATTTATGTGCCAGCTTGTGTCCAGAGGAAGTAGAAAACACAATAAAAATGGGAAAATATTCAGCCTAGAGGCCCTCACTGCGTTTGACCTGTTTGCACCAACTCATAGACTCACAGAATGTTTTGGGCTGGAAGTGACCTGCCATGGGCAGGGACACCTTCCACTGTCCCAGGCTGCTCCAAGCCCCATCCAGCCTGGCCTTGGGCACTGCCAGGGGTCCAGGGGCAGCCTCAGCTTCTCTGGGCACCCTGTGCCAGGGCCTCACTCCCTTCACAGGGGCGAATTCCTTCCCAGTATCCCATCTATCCCTTCCCTCTGGCAGTGGGAAGCCATTCCCTGTGTCCTGTCCCTCCATCCTTAGTCCCCAGTCCCTCTCCAGCTCTCCTGGAGCCCCTTTAGGCCCTGGAAGCCTTGGAGCCTGCTTTTCTCCAGAGGAACTCTCCCAGCCTGGCTCCAGGGCAGAGGGGCTCCAGCCCTGTGATTAACTCTGGACTCATTTCAGTTCTTCCCAGTGCTCCGTGTGCAGCCAGCAGTGTTGGGATGTGGGTGGGCACCAGTCCCATTGTGCTGTTGGTTCAGCTGAACCTCAGCTGTGCTCAGGGCTCCTCTTTGCAGGCCCAGAGGATGGTGAGTGCTCTCATCTGCTGCTTTGGGGGCTCCAGCTCCAAGAGTTTTCAGAAAAGAATTTGGAAAATAATCAGTCCTTGAGCATGGGAATGAGGGCTGGCAAATGCTGCTGACCTGCTGATATCCTGGGTTTCACAGGCAGCCTGTGTGCAGTGACCACAGGTGGTGACTGTCCCACAGATGTGTATCTATATAAAACACAGTGAGCTATGATAATAAAAATGCTCTGGAGCAGATCAGACACAGCCAAGTGCCTGTGCTATCAGAATATGTGGGTATTTTTTCAGCTGGGTACTCTGGTGTATCAGACTGTGGCAAATGGCCTCGTTCAGCATCAGTGATAAAGGAGCTTCCCCAGCTCAGGAGACAGCCCCAAGTGGTGCTGTCAGTGAGAGGCAGGGAATTCAGGGCTCTGACACTCTGAAGGGAGGTGTTTTCTTCCCAGGCTGTAAGCATGAGACATGGGAAGGGGAAAAAGGACCGTGGGCATAGTGTGTTCAGACAGCACCCTGGGTTTGTTCCTTTGAGTAGCTCCAGGTGAGTATTGTGTGAAAAGCTGTTGGGGAATGTTTGTCTGGATGTGTGTCAATGGTCTTGTTCTCATTTGTGCCTGCTCCCTGAGTTTTGCATTTTGGCATGGTCAGGAAAAGATTGTTTCAAGGTTGTGTGAGGAAAGGTGCCAGGAAATGGAATTCTGTATTCATATCAAATTAATTCAGCCCTTTTTTCTCCAACCTCCTCTTCAGTCAAGTGATGCTCTCACCCTCTCAAAGAGCACCAAGGGGATCCTAGTTCCACAGCTCTGGTAGACAGTTGAGAAATGCAGTGCATTCGGCAAATAAGAGCCTGGAAAGTGAATTTATAGCCTGTGCAACAAAGTGAAGTAGGAAAAAAAAAAGAGATTGAATCAACTCAAGTAACAAATCTAAGGAAATTTCTATCTGCCTGTTCAATAACAGGAGAGTCTGAATTCATGGCATAACTTCATCATTACAAATGGCTCTCCCAGCTCTGTTCCTCTGGTTTCATTTCAAATGACTGTTTGCAGATGTGTGTTTTCTGGAATTAGAGACACAAATTGAGAAGAGGGACTACTGTGGTCATGTACTTTTCCTTAAAAAGGACAAAAGTTCTATTTGTATCTATTTGGTTTCCTCTGGGTGGATATTTACCAAATCTCTGTGGGTTTCTTGGGAAATTTGTGCATTGTGCATTTCTTGAGAAATTTTGAAAACTCCTGGCCTTGAGATAGCATATTACCTTCTTTTTTCAGTTAAAAAGGATTTTTTCCCAGCTACTAGGAACTTATTGAAAAGTAATTCAAGGTTATTTCTGTCCATAGGAAACATTAGTCATTATTATAAAATTATAAGTCAGGCTATTTTGAGAGTGGCCCTTTCACATTAGCAAAGTTAAAAAGATACACTGAAAATGTAAGTTCAGGGTAATATGCCAAGGAATCTTAAAGAGATTAAAGAGGCTGAAAGAAAGAATAGTGTCTGGGATAGTGATTTCCTGCATTTATCTCCATGAACCTTCCAAAAATTACTTTGCTGCAAAGTGCAACCCTTTGTCCGGAGTTTCTGGAGCAGTGTGCAGGGAGGCTGTTTCTCCTGATCTCTCATGGTGATGTGAGCTTCTCTCTCTTGTTTTTCAGGGTCTTACGAGTGTGGAATATGTGGGAAGAAATACAAGTATTACAACTGTTTCCAGACCCATGTGCGAGCACACAGAGGTATCTCAGTCCTGCTGGAATCTTGGGAATCCTGGGGTAACACAGGTTCAGGGCAGGCTCAGGCTGCAGAGCAGGGAAAGGTTCTTCCCCCAGAGGGTGCTGGCACTGCCCAGGCTCCCCAGGGAATGGGCACGGCCCCGAGGCTGCCAGAGCTCCAGGAGCCTTTGGACAGCCCTGCCAGGGGTGCCCAGGGTGGGATTGTTGGGGGGTCTGGGCAGGGACAGGAGTTGGACACCTGGATGATCCTGGAGGGTCCTTTCCAGGATATTGTGTGCTTTCAAGTCTGTTTTCAGGAAGGTCTTGAAGGTGTCTCTGCTACTTCCCTAGTCACCAGTAATTCTTCTCTGGGGTGTCCCACTGAGAGGGGGCCAGTGATAAACTCTGGGGCTGTCTCAGCTTTGTGGCTCTTTACTCCAGCAATGTTTCTCCCCAGGTCAGGAGCAGCTCCTGTGTTTGGGGCAGTATTTACTGCCCAGGGCTCTCGAGGGCATCACTGTGTGCAGGGGGAGCTCAGGTCACAGTTTTGCCTGGCATGTCCCAGTGCCAGCAGTGTGGTGGCATCTCCCTGCCCGGCTGGGAGTTCCATCCATCCCTGAGAAGTCAGCCTGGCAGGATATAAATCAGATATGGGCATTGGGACTGCTGTATTTTTATGTTTCAAATCAAAATGCTCCTTGAGCTGCCCCTGTGCCCCTGCTGTCAGCTGAGGTCACTTCCCAAATGCTCTGTGTGCATGAAAGGTCTCGTGCTTCGTCAGGAGTGGCTTGATCGGAGTTTTCTCTAAGACTGAACAATCCAATGTTGCTTAATTGCAGAAATGTGAAAGTTTGAGGTGGTTTATTCAATCAAAGTGTAGTTTGCAGGATTTGGAGCTCTGAAAAACCAGAACAGCAGGGACTGGAAACCAGCTCCTCCTCAGCCTTTCTCTGGGTTTGTTTTCCTGTGCCCTGAGGTGAGCGCTGGAGTCACCGTGCCAGGCTGGCAGGAGCATCTGCTTTAGCTCCTCAGGTGTAACCAGTGGTTGAAAATTCAGGAATAAAGAAGGCTAATATTAAGTTTTAAATGCTCAAACTCTCAAAAGTCAGCACATGCACAGCTGAGAAGTGAACATGCATCCTTAACTGCTCAGAGTTTGTCACAGTCTCATAACACATAGTTAACTGCATGGTTGCATATTCCTTGTGTGCTGTTTAACATCACAGAGCTGCTTCTGTACCTCTGGATCCACAGAATTGTTTTTCCATGCTGGTATTTCTTTTCTAAATACCAATAAAATTCCTTAAAGTCCTTTAAATGTAGCTTCAAGTAGCTTCACTCTGCAGCTTAAGGAAAAAAATCCCTAAACTAACAAAGATATGCTTTACCATTACATCACAGCATTGCAATAATTTTGCAATAGTAATTGTAGTATTTAAATGTGGGACAAGGATTGCTTTATTTTACTTCTCTTCCCCAAGCACAATGGGATCTTTAATTTGGCTGGAATTTTAGGAGCTCTGTTAGTATGAAGTCACCTCCTAGTGTGTGATCTGATTAATTTGTATTTATTTATATTTTGATAATGAAATTAAGCAATATATTAAATTATATGGGTGCATCAACATAGACCTGTACATTTGATATCCATAGTTTTGACATGAACTCAGTGGAGACATGACTTTACCTTTTGCTTCCAAGGTTTTTGTCATGTGTAGTTATAGAAGATGGAAATTTTCAAAATTCTGAATGTGGAAATTTATCACTAATTCTCACATCAATGCTGGAGAAGCAGAATTTATATCCATGATACTTAGAAAGTGTTGGTTTAGGTTATTGTAAATGAATGCATGTAGTAGTAACATTTAAAGTGCATTCAAATTGTCTTAAGACAATAAAAATACAAATGAGTTATTTATTCATCTACACTCTTCAGCAAGAAATGAAACTGCAAACATGATGCAGCTCTGGCAGTGGGATTCTCCCAGGGAGCTGAGGCATTGTGTGCCTGGCTGCAGAGGAATAACCTGCTGTGAAAGTTAAGGTTGGGTAGGAAAAAATAAGGCAGGATTCTTTGAACAAAAGTTCTGTGTGGTATTTTGAGTGTGAGTTGTGCATGGACTGGACCAAGAATGGTGCTGGGATGGCAGAAGATTGCAGGAGTGAAGGGGATTTTTGTGAAAGATTTTGTTGCCCCAAGGCTTCATAGAGGAGAAGGGGCTGGTGCTGCCAGGGTGAGGAAGGTGGGATGACGTGGTGGGATCTGAAGTGAGGGTGTCACCCTGCACGTTCCTGTTGTCCCTGTGATCTGCAGCCCATGTCTCAGATCCAGTGCCAGGGCACTGGCAGCCAGCTCTCCCAGGGCTGCTTTCCTCGAAGCACTGCAATGTGAGCTCCCTTGGCTCAGTCTGTGCAGTTCTCAGCTGCCAGAAACTCCAATCCTGAATCCTTCAGTCGTTTCTTTCTGGCTGGACAAGGGAGCAGCCCGACTGCAATGGCAGGACCTGGATTCCCTCTTTTGCAGGATGGATTTTCTGGGTGCCAGGCATCACTCAGGTAACATCTGCCTTTCCCAAAGTTGGACTGATCTTGGGAGACTCACCAGCTCAGCATCAGAGGAGCTAGAACAGACTGAGGCCCCTTTCTTCTCTTTAGGTTTTTTGGCCATTGCAGCAGCAATAGCTGCTGTTTGTGATTTGCAGAAGGATACACCCCATCCCAGGCCTCTGCTCTCTGCTTGTCTGTGTGGTTCCTGGGTCACTAATGGGCCTTGGCCAAGCCCTGGGGTGGTGCTGCAGGTGACAGAGCAGGAGATAGAAAAGGCTCAGGCTGGGGGAGAGCAGAGAAACTGGTGTTGATCTGCTTTGGACCCGTGGGGCAGAACAAAACATCTGTGTCACCAGCCCATCTGTCACCACTCAGTGACACAAAATGCAAGGTTTGGGGAACCTCTAGTTGTCCTTGCTTTGATCTGGGTTATTTCTGAGGTGGTTTTAGTGTCCAGGCCACACCTGGACCTTACAGCAGGAGGAAGGTCTGTCACCCTCTCTGCTTGTGCAGTCGATCCATCCTTATCCACTGCTTGTTTTGCCCTGTGCAGAACTTAATGTCTTCCCTTTCTCTGAGCTGTTCAGTTCCACTTGAAGAGTTTCGCCCTGGCAACATTGCATTTTTCTTTGCAATGAGCATTTCTTTGAGAAATTTCTGGATTTTTTTTATAGCTGCACCTGCCTCCACTCCAGCTCTCTGTGGCAGACAAGCTGCGTTGGAGGTGACCCGTGTTCTTGAGGCTGATTTCTTTTCTTGTCTGCCTTCAGGAGCAGGGGAGTTTATATTATAAAACAGGACATTTTCTTAGTTTATTGAGCCTTCCCTGTGGTGCTGAGCATTGGCTGGAGAATTTCAGGGAGCGACTGCTCTGGCAGTTGGCAGAAGGGCTGAGGCAGCTCTGCTTCAGGACGTGCTGCCTCGCAGGGACAAGTTCCCATTCTGCTTTCCCCTGAAAGCTGAGATCCAGGCACGGAAATCCCCGTGTAAGGGTTCTGCAAAGAACCAGAAACGTAGGTAAGAAATTTCCCCACTACGTTTCATCGAGAAAGAAAGGAAAAGGTTGTGTTCCTTCCCCTTTGCCTCCCCAACTCACAAATAAAATAAAAAAGAAACCCAACAAAAAAGTTATGTTGTGGAGCTGAAAGGCTCCTTTGTGAGCTGCTGTGCAGCCCTGCAGGATCCCAGCTCCTTCCTCCTGCTGGAGTTCAGCTGGAGCAGAGGGGCTGCGCGTTCCCGCTGCCCGTGGAAGGCTCTGGCCCAAATGTTCCTGCCTCGCCTACACGCAACCCAGGGCTTAAAAATGTTTTGCTTACGGTGCTTTTATTTTAGCTGTGTGGGGTTTTTCAGGTCATTAAAAGGTTTGGATTGCCTTCAGGAGTTAGTCAGCTAGAAAGTTCTGCTTTGTACGGTCGGGTCGTGTTTAAGCAACATGAGCAGCAAAGCATCTGCATGTTTTGAGTCCAGGAAAATTATTTCACTTTTAGATAACTCCAAAAAAAAAGGCTGAAATTGCTTTATTAGACTTTCAAACAGCAAATTTATAAACCTCTGGGCTGAGGCCAAGCAAGGGAGATTTGTACCCAAAGGAGAATTCTTCCAAAAGCAAAGCAAGAAAATAGCAAGGCTCGAGTTTAACCCTCGCAGGATATATCGCCTCTAGCCCAAGAATTGGTGGAAGTTCTCTGTTTCCAGATAAGCTTTTCTGGGCTGACTGATGATTTTGCTCAAGTTATTTTTCATTATTATTTATTTACATTATAAATTGTTGCATTGCCTCCCTCCAAGCCCATCAGCTCTCCATGTCCTCCCCACAGGGCTGTGCCAGCCGAGGGCGGAGCTGCCCTCACCACAGCAGATCCTGGATGCTCTGAGTGGGGCTGGATTCTTCAGGCCAAGTTTTGAGTTTCACCAGTTGTTAAAAAACTTCTCAAAGCTTTTCAAGTTTCAGATTTTCAATGTTTTCCAAGAATGGGTTCTGCTCAATTCAAAAAATATGAAAAGGAAGATGACTCATTCAAATGGTGAATATGGAAAAATGCTTTTTTTCCAAAGTGCACATTTTTTGGAGTCTGAGTTAAAGCAGTTCTGTCACTGAAATGATGTTGAGGTGAGGAGTAGAAAACTAATAGATGAATAACCATCCCTGAGGAAAGATGGTGTTCATGAGCCATAGAAAGTTGAGGTTCTTTTGTTTATTTGTTACTAAAAATATCAGATGATTTTGGGGAGGTCCTTTGCCCTCTGCCCTGCATGCCAAGATCCATTTTTCCTGTGCACATTTGCCAGCCTGCAGCAGATACTCATATGAGATGCAGAAAGTTTCTTGGGACACAGGAGTTAACTGGCACATTTTCCAGCTTCCCTGCCCACCTCCCTATTCTTACTGACTTTTGCAACTTTCTCAGAAATTCCTCTATTGTTTCACAACTGTAATTACTTGGTCTGACCTCAAAGGTGATATAGAGTGGGCTGTAAGGGGATTTTTAGTTGGTCATTTTTAAATTCATGAATACTTTAGTTTTATGACTAAGAGTAACAACATTTCTTGACGCAGTTCAGAAAAGGCTGTTCCTCAAATTTTGTGCATTGCCTGATTCTTGTTAAATTTGACTAAAGTACTTTTTAAAGCTATTAAAAAGTACATATCTTTTATGGTTTGTTTATGCCATTGCTTGTGAACACCAAAACAGCATTTTGCATAAATCTATTGTGCCATGCTGCTTTTCCTTGAATGATGGGTGGGAATTCAAACAAGCAGCAGCTATGGAAAAATCCTGGGCTTTGCTGTCAGGTTTTTCATCTGATACTGAGGGTTTCTGATCTGGCCCCTGAGTTTATGAAGTTGTGCCAAATTAATACTGTTGCCTAGAAAAATTATCTAATCAGGCAGGTTAATCAAGTAGAAATGTACAAATTCACAAACCCACAACTATTTGTTTTTATCATTTTTAAGAAATCAGGAAATCAAATGCAAACAGTGCATTACTTAAGGTTGAAAATTTTAAATTCAAAACCACTGTGCCATTCTGCAGCTGTGGTTTCTAGTGCAGTGCAAACATCATTCCAACAGACATATGGAATATTTTGCAACGCAGTTGCGTTATTAGATAATGTGACATACAGTATATGTAATTTAGGATGAATATGAAACACTTCAAACTGGCTTGGAAATCCTAATCATTTATGATCCTTGACTTGTAACTTTGGGGTTTGTTTTCCAGCTCGCAGCTTTGCCTGTTGCATTCATTTAGGGCTTGAATATGATCTCTGCTCTGTGCTTCCTGCAGTCCCACACACGACAGTGGAGGGAGCTTTTTCTCCCTTCTTTTCACATCTGCCTTCAGTAAGACCAGGATAGAATCACCCTGGGGGAATTCCTGTGGCCCATCTCTTGTGGAGGCTTTGCCATCACTGCCTGTGGTGGGCAGGCACGGTGGTGGAGCCGGCTGTGCCAAATCCCACGGGAGCTGAGCCGGGTGTGCTGTTCACTGCTTGCTTTCCTGGCTTCACAGCATTTGCCTGTCAAAATGTGTCCAGAGGAGGCCATGGAGATGCTCTGAGGGCTGGAGCCCCTCTGCTCTGGAGCCAGGCTGGGAGAGCTGGGGGTGCT
>JBBMKD010000049.1:9412977-9439824 GCA_037834095.1 Argya squamiceps
TGTGTTTAAAAAGAGACTGGATGTGGCACTTGGTGCCATGATCTAGTTGAGGTGTCAGGGCTGGGTTGGACTCGATGGTCTTGAAGGTCTCTTCCAACCTCCACATTCTGTGATTCTGTGAATGCTTGGAGCCACAGAAGGTGCCCTGGGCATCCATGTGTTCCCTGAATGAGCACAACACTTCCCTGAGCAGGGACCAAGCACACAGAGAGAGGGGTGCCTGCAGGAGCCTGCCCTGTTCAGCTGCTCAGCAGGGCCAGGTTGGGGGCTTGTTTCAGGGAAGATCTTGCCCCAGGTACAGAGCTCAGCAGCTGCAGGAGCACCTGGAGCCCTGCTGGCTGAGCACAGTGTATGAAGTGATCAGCAGCATTCTGTGTGAGCTGGTGTCAACCATGAATCCCCTTTCCACAGCACTGTCCACTCATGTCTTTGCCCAGCATCATCCATGCCTTCATCTCCATTCCTTACGGGCTGGCCCTGCCATCTGGAGCCCTCTTCAGCAGCTCAGGTCCTCAGCACGTTGGGATGTTCAGCAGGAAACTCACTGTGCTTGAGCCATGCAGTTCATGAGGGCAGTTTTCCTTCCAAGGAAACCAGGCCAGGTCTGTCACAGAGCCCTGAGAGCCTCAGTCCTGCATGTCCCAGCTCACAGCCTTCGACCTGGGACCCTTCTGGAAATGCTCTGAGTCCATGAATGAATATTTAACATTAATAATTAATGATTTCTGCCCCTCTGCAGGGGTCTGACCCTAAAGAACCTCACCTGGGAACTGTAGGAAAGCACACATGGTCTGAGGTGCTGGGATCACTGCTGCTGCTCCAGGCACTGGGGGCTGGATGCAGACAACTCCTGGTTGCCCCAGGGGCAGCCAGCAGCCAGTTTTCAGTCACACCTTACAGAGAGGCAGCCTGCAAGGTGTGCTGCATAGGGAATGTGCATTCTCAGCCTGAAGGAACTGCACTGCTTAGGAACTCTCTCCTTTGGCATCCAGGGAGAGGGAAACACCCTGGTTCCTCCAGCTTTAGTTTGAAGGGGCTGCATGCTGAAACTGGGAATTTGCATCTGGAGCACCAAAGGAAGCCTTCATAAAGGGTTTCTTGCCCTGTGGCTTTTCTTTGCTGGCCTCCCTCCTTGTTCCCATTGCTGTAGCACTGGGTGTGTGTTAAAATCTCTGGACATTTTAAATTGGACAGGAAAGATGCAGAACCCTGGCCATGAGAAACTGAGCAAGGGAGACAAAATGGCCATGTTGGATTTTGTGGTAAATGGATCTCCCATGCTGCCCTGCCCTGGGTAGCCCTGGAAGTGTGGAGTAGGGATAAGGAGCAGATAGGCAGAGCTGTGTAGAGTGCAGCCAGGTCTCTGCCAGTCTCAATATTTAAATCTCTTTCTTTTTTGCAGAAACCGCAAGTCCCCTGATTTCAAATCCTTTCCCGCTTTTACGAAGTAAGTGTGATGGATGTCTGTGGTGCAGAAGGCAGGGCCTGCCCTCCTGCAGCCCTGCTGCCCTCTCAGCAATTTTCAGCAATAAATGTTCTTTTTATTATGAGTCCAGGTGTCAAAGAATAAAATGCCTCACTTCTGTGGCTCTGGTCAGATTTAAATGCAACAGAAATCCTCCAGGGTGTTCCCATGCAGTCTGGGGTTACCAAATCACTTCATATTCAGTCTTCAGGGAGTTTTTTGAGACCAAGATTTGAAAATGAACCCATATTTAAGTTACATTTACACACAGAAAAACTTGTCATCAGGGCTCAGCTCAGTAAACACCTGCACAGCTCCAGTTCCCTGTGGCCTAGGAGCAGGGATTGGAAACAGGCGGTGAGCAGGGGGGGAGAGAGCAGGTCTGGGCAGGTGGTCTCTGCTGGAGATTCTGCCCTGTGGCCTTGATGCTTTCAGCAGGAGGAGCTTCTTCCTTTGCCTTGGAGCGAGTTTGGTTCCTGGCATTGGGATTTGGGGTGATACCCTCTGTGCCAGCCTGGATGTGGGCCAGCCCTGAGTGCTGCACCCTGAGCGTGGCCATGGCAGGGGAGGACAGATGTTCTTCCTCCTCTTACAGACCTGAGAGAAGAGCAAGGGCTTTATTCAGAACTCAAGTTCATGCGGGAAGAGAAATCCAATTAATGCCAAGATGTTTGGCAAGGGTGGTGAATTTGGGACTCCCCTTTTCCAGACGTTCTCCAGAGCACCTTGTTACCTCTTACTGCCTGAGCTGACTGGAAATGACAGAAGTTTTGTTTTCAAGGAACTTCCACTGATTTTGGGGTGTGCTGGTGTTTTTGTGGGAGCCTGCTGCTGGTTCTCCTGCCTTGTCTCATGGGTTTGTGTCAAAGGGAAGGTGCAATTACACTGTTAGTAAAGCTAAAGCCAATGGAAATATTGGGTGGAAATGCTGAGTTTTCCTCACAGTTGTTCTGCACTTTGTTTTTCACCAAGATGTGGACAGAAGTGTTGAAATGTGGGTCTTTTCTTCTGAGGAAAGAGCAGCCTGGGGGGTGCTGTCCCTGCTGAGCCATGGTGTCACCCTGCTGGTTGTGTGTCACTGCACAAGCACCTCAGGGCACTTGCTGTGGAAACTTTCTGTTAAAGCTCTCAACTCCTGTTCACTCCTGGCTTCAGACCAGGCTCTGCTGTTTTCCTTGTCTTAGATGTGGCAAGGGGAGTTAACATGGGAATTAGAGTGATTTATTTAACCTAAGCACAGGCACTGGTTTTCCTCTGCCTTGGCTCACACAGCTGCTGCCTTGCTCACTGGGTAAAGCACTAAAAAAAGTGTCTAATTATAGCCTTGGGGAAAGATGTTTTAAATTGTGCAACCAGATGTGAGTGTTAGTTCTGTGTGGCTCAGGACACTGGAGAGGTTTCACCAGCTGCTGGTTGGGACCTGCTCCCAGAAAATCAGGGCACAGGGGGCTGATGTGGGCAGCACAGAGGGCCCAGCTTCCCTTCCTTCTGCTCCCACCAGCTGAGAGCAGAAGGACAGAGAGCACAAGGGGAGACCTGGGGGCCCTTTGCTGAGCTCAGCCCACCTGAAGGATGCACAAACCTAAGCCTGAGTAAGGAGGAGCTGAAATTCCCAGGGGGAAGGACAAACAGAGGTCCTGCAGTGGTGGGAGGAGCTGTGCTCCTGGGAAGGAGAATGGGGCACAGGTATGGCTCAGATGGGTGTGCAGAGCAGTTCTGACAACTTCTCCAGTTTAATTTGAGAATTCAAAGGGAGGAGGATTTACTGGGTTAGCAGCCCAGGTGAACAGTTCTTTTCCAGCAGTGACTTTTCCCTGGTTTGGGATACAGATTGCCTCTTTCTTCTCTTCACCTTCCAGATCCCTCTTCCTCTTCTAGCCCTGGCACATCCCACCCTCCTTCCAGCCAGCCTGACTGTTCCCAGCTCTGCACTCTGGAGCATGAGGGGCTCAGGAGCTGAAAGCTCAGAAGGATGAGGGTTGAGAGAGCTCTGGGAAGTGAAGTGAGTTCATTCATTCCCATGGGAATTCTGCACATCCTCCCAAGCATCCCTTCCCCTGGCCCCAGGAAAGACTTTGGAATTCTTGGGTGAATTTAAATTTTATGCTTATTTTTAACGTAGCTCATTTTTATTTGTGGTAAACTTAGACTTCTGTATGTCTTTGTCTCAGAATTATTTAGAAAATACTTTGGCATTTTCAGAACATGAAATTAGCTTTTGAAAGTAGGTGGTGATTTTGTTTCCAAAGTTGGACATTTCTGCAGGAGAACAGAAGGGGCATCTTTTGGAATTGAGATGAAAATCAACACAGTTTCTCTGAGAAGAATCACAAATGAGAGGCTTTACCAATTCACTGAGTGCAGTGAGCACCCAGAGATTTATGGTGCCAAAGGGAGGAGCTTCAGATGAAGGGCTGTGGAGACCTTGGTGGTCACAGCCTGCTGGATGCAGATGGGAGAACCCAGAAGAGACTGGGCAGGGGTGAAGGGGAGAGCCAGAAAAATAGCACATGTTTGTGCTGATAAAATAGCTGAGAATACAGCAGAAGGGAGGTGAAGCAGCTCAGGGAGACAAAGGGAGCTGAGAAGGAAATGTGAGTGAAACAGGAGAGCAAAATGAGTGGGGGAAATGTGCAGCTTGGAGAGTGCAGCTGGCTGTGGGAGGGGTTTGCCTGCTGCTGAGGCTGTGACTGAGCTTGGGGAAGAGCTGTGCTGCAAACCTGCTCCCAGGGCAGCTGGGTCTTGTGTGGGGGCAGAGGAGGGCCCTGGCTCTGCAGGGGTGGGTGGGGGTTCCCCCAGTGCCTCTCCCTCTGCACTGCAGGCAGGGGTGGCAGAAGGGAATGCTGAGGTGTAAATGCTGAGGTGTAAATGGCACACGAGAGCTGCTGGTGTCCAGATGCCACCAGTGGGGTGACATCTGCAGCTGGCAGCCTTGCTGCAGCACTGAGAGCTACAGCAGGGTCTGTTCTCCCCTCTGGTGGAGGGGCAGGGGCTCCAGCAGAGCAGAGAGGCAGAGAGAGGGGGTCACACAGCTCTTCTGACCTGCCAGGGGCCTGTCAGCAGCAGTCAGCAGGCTCTCAGGAGTGTGGCTGCTTTCATTAGACCATTCACACATTAATTTTGGTGCTTGAAGGGGCAGTGAGGCCCCCTCAGTTTGAGATGTTTCCATCTGAGCAGTCAGCAGAGGCACAGGTGTGTCTGTAACACAGGTCATTGGCATTGCAATATGAGCCCAAGAGGGATGGTTTGTACCCACAGGGAACCTTCTCCTCTCTGACAATTAAAAATAAGTCTGAACAGTTAGATTGCATTGTACTTCTTGTGGCATTGTACCACAGCTACCTCACTACTGACGATTCCAGCAGACACAGCCAGTCCCTGTTAATTCCCAAGGACTAAAATCCCTGTGTGCCACTCAGCTGTCCAGGTCTTCTATGTTCCACAAGCACAGTTCCTTAGGTACCAAACTCTAAACTTCCATGGTGCAGCAAAGCCCAGGAGCAGCATCACAAGCAGGCACAGTGAGTTAAAGCATTGAGCACAACTCCAGACAGAGCTGGCTCCATCCTTTCAGAGGCTGTAGGTTCTGTGGGAAGGGTTTAACCTCACAGCATAAAAGTACACCTTACACAGACTTGCTCATGCTCTCTTTTATGGTTTTCCTCAGGGATTCCTGTAGCCTTGAGGTGGATTCTGGGCTTTGCTCCCTGAGACAGACTTCCCACAGGGTTTAGGCAGCCTTGTGCTTCCCTGGGTTTTGGTTCTTTTATCCTGGGTGTTTCTGTTTATTCATTGATACAGAATATGTTTTTCCCATTGAACTTAGAGCTAGGCTTCTGAAATATTGTAGCAATAGACCCTCGGTGTGTGTGCCAGACATTTGTGTCCAAAACTGTTCTGTGCCAAATGTGTTTGTCAGTTCTGCTGCTCCAGGACAAAATGTCCCAGTGAGAGGTGGCAGTGCTGGTGTGGCTGCAGGGACAGAGGCAAACTGCAGTGTACCCAAATTTCAGCACTCTAGTTTGACATCACATCTGTCAGCCAATGCACTCCACTGATACTGTTTAAACAGGCAACTGCAAACATTTGCTGTTAGGTTAATTCAGTGGAAAAAATGCACTTTCAACATAGAACAGGGCTAAGTGTGTCTTTCAGCTCACGAGGGAGCTCTGCACCCAGCTCTTTCCTCACTCCAGCTCATCCATATTGCTCTGGCACATGGCTCTCCTGCTCTGCTCTCATCCTTCAGGCACAGCTCTGGTTCCTGTGCTTTCTGCCCTCCAGCTCTGCTTCCCTGGCATCCTGCTGCCACCCAGCCCCGTGACACTCACCAGCCCCTGGTGTCACTGCACTTGGTGACAGCCACAAAGCCCCAGCTGAGTTCCCCCCTGGCACTGCTCCACCCCCAGCCTCTGCCTACAGCATTTGTCACACCCCAGTGCTCCTTGTCTCACTCAGGAAAGGCACAGACACTGGAATTGGACAGAACTGGATGGAAGATGAATCCAGCAGGCTTTGCTCACAGGCACAAAGACAGCAGGGACACGCTCAAGGCAGGCTGCAGCAGTGGGCAGCCTCCTGAAGGAAGCCTTGTGCACATCCACACACAGCAGCAGCTGCTTCCCTGCAGTGCCCTGCCTGCCCTGGCAGTGAAGTGCAGCACAGGAGGTGCCCAGCCCAGCCCAGCCCAGCCCAGCCCAGCCCAGCCCAGCCCAGGCAGGAGACAGAGCCGTGCCCGGGCCCTGCCCCACAGCTGTACACACTGAGGTATGCACCTGTGCTGCTTCCTGCAGACTCTGTGTAATTCTTCTGAACTGATTTCTCCCAAACAGAGCCTTACACCTGTGGAGCTTGTGGAATCCAGTTCCAGTTTTATAACAATCTCCTGGAGCACATGCAGTCCCATGCAGGTAAGCTGGGCACTTCGACTTGCTGCAAGCAGAGAATTAAATTCTGTGCTGCTGCCTGGTGCTGACCCTGGTGTGTGTCTGAGGGTTCTCAGTGCCCCCCATTCCCCAGCCCCAGTCATTTCACCTGCAACAA
This sequence comes from Argya squamiceps, assembly GCA_037834095.1. Lineage (NCBI taxonomy): Eukaryota > Metazoa > Chordata > Aves > Passeriformes > Leiothrichidae > Argya > Argya squamiceps. The sequence goes on from JBBMKD010000049.1 coordinate 9,419,486, forward strand.
ACACAGTCATCCCTCAAAGGCTGGAGCACATAGGCTCAGGGTATATTGTAAATATTGCTCCTTTCCCTAGGGAGAGAGAGAATGTGCCATGCTAGCTCAGAGTCCATCACACTGCTCATTGCCTTTATCCAGAGCTATCCAGACAATCCTCATTGCATAAGCTCCTACAGCAGGTTAATTCCCCTCTCGTGCCAAAGGGGTGGCTCTGAAGGAAGCAAACAAACCAAAAATGTTTACAGGGCAGCAGAGCCTTTGCCCACGCAAGTCCTGTCCTGTGCCTGTGTCTCCTGGAGTACTGCAAAGGACTGAAATGTGTTCTTGGAAGAAGAATTTGCCATTTCAGCAGCTGTGTTCAGTTCCCTCTCAGCTACCTACAGATGAGAATTCTTAGGAGTCCTTCCAGTGCTTTGTTTCTAAGTCACAGGTTTTATTTCCTGTCTTGATACGTAAGAGATGATTTTAAAATTTCAAAGTCAAACCTGTTTCAAAGACATCATTCTACATATTCAAAAATGTAGAAACAGAATTATTTTTATATTGGCACTTTTTTTCTTTTTTTTTTTTCCTCTTGAATAAAAATTCAAGTGAACTAACACAGTTTTAAGAACAATTAAATCCCCTTTGACAGACCTGTGTTCTCCAACAGACAGCTGCTCTGTTGAGATACAGATGCAGTGCAGGCCCTGAGGAAAGTGGCACAGGAGGACGAGAGGCTTGAGGAAAAGCATATTTTCCTTTCTGTAACAATAATGTTAATCAAAGTTCTTATCTTGCTCTGTATTTTAGTTTTAGTCCTAATTTTAATAGTGTCACTTGAATTCTTCATCCATGAGGTTCCTCTATTCCATTTCAGTTTCTGTTGGCAAATCTTAGTGCAGGCTTTGTGTATTGTTCAGCAGCTACTTATCCTCTGTGTAATGTTACAAAGACTTTGAGAGCACTTGGTTAGCAGGAGGTGTGAGTTGTGTTAGAGCACTGGGGTTGTTCCCGTGGAGTGATGGGACTCTGTGTTACCCTGAGGAGCAGGAGAGATCTGCTCAGGGCAGGGCTGCCCTCACTCCCTGGCCTTGGCTCTGTCCTTGCTGGTTGTCCATGGCAGTTCCTGCTGCCTTCACCCTGTGTCCTGACCATCCTGTCCTTGCTCTGGGCTCTGGTACTGAAATGCAGCATGTTGAGTTCCAGCTCTGGGGGACACTGAGCACAGCAGCTGAGGGGACAAGGGCAGCTCACTGGCAGGGTTGAGTTGTTGCAAGTTTTAAGCTAGTGCTACCTGCAGCTTCCTCCTTGTTTTTTCTTTACAGATGACCCATGGGGATGGTGCTGAGGGCTCCCTGGGAGGGTGGGCAGGCCCTGGCACAGGGTGCCCAGAGAAGCTGTGGTTGCCCATCCCTGGAAGTGTTCCAGGCCAGGTTGGATGGGGCTTGGAGCAACCTGGAGTAGTGGAAGGTGTCCTTGCCCATGGCAGGGGTGGCACTGGATGAGCTTTAAGGTCTCTTCCAACCCAAACCAGTCTGTGGTCCTGTGGTTGTTCACCTGGGTTACTTTGGCCACAGAACAGGGCTGCAGGGAGCAGTATCTGTGATTCAGCTGCTGTCACATCAGAGCTCTGTGAGTGGGTCAATCCACTCTGCCCAGCTCAGGATTGCTCTTGGTAAACTCAGTTTTCTCATTGCTCCCTGTTCTGTTTGCAAGTCCCTTCCTGTGCCTGGCTGCCTCCTCCTGAAGTCTCACTGGTGCAGTGACAGCAAGGGTGTCCATGTCTTTTAGCTGCTTTCTGCAGGCACCACCAAGGCTGTGCCCTGGGAAAGCCACTGTCCCCTCGTGTGTCCCCTCTGGGTGTGGTGCTTGGCAGCCCTGTGCTCACACCTCTTCCTCCCCATGTGCAGCTGTGGGATGAGGGCAAAACCAAACCAGGGGCAGGAAAACTGCAGCCAGCATTGGTGTGTGTCCAGCTGTGGGTGTTTTGTGTCAGCAGACAGCACTGAAGGCACACAGGGCCTGCATCTGCCCTGGCAGCACTTTGCTGCCTTCAGGCTGACAGGAGGTTGTAGTGAAGTGAGGACCTTGGTCTCTTTTCCCTGGGAACAACTGACAAGGGCAAGAGGAAACAGCCTCAAGTTGTTCCAGGGGAGGTTTAGATTAGGAGGGTTCTCAAGCACCCTGAGCCCAGGGCAGGGTGAAGTCACCATCCCTGGAAGTGCTCAAAGTACAGTGGATGTTGTTGCCCTGAATTCTCCTGCTTTTCAGTGTTTGCAGTTTGTAGTGGGGGTTCTCAAGCAGCTTCATGTAAACTATGTATATATTTAGAATTTATCTATTTTGTTTACATATTATGTTTTACATATTTCTCCTCTGGGAGAAATTTCTCTGGGAGGAGAAATATGGTTGATAGTAATGTTCACCAATGAGGTCAAGAAGGTGGCAACCTGTGTAACCAATCTTTTGCCTTCTGGCCAAAATGTATAAAAAATAGAGTCAGAAAATTAAAATAGGAGCTTTCCTGCCTGACCTTCTGCCATCTGCCTCATCCTTTGTGTGTCTAAAACTGGCACAAGGTGTGGCACTTGGGGACATGGCTTAGCAGTGCAGGTGGTGCTGGGCTGGGCTGGGCTGAACTGGGTGATTTTAGAGGTCTTTTCCACCAAGTCTGTAATTCTGGGATTTCCATATCCAAGAAACAGCATTGCCCCAACATCTCTGAAGTCTGGGAGCGCAGGGACCTTGCAGTGTCAGCAGAATTGGTGACACAGGATGCACAGACTGGGGCCACAGGCATGGCAGTGGTTTATCCCTGGTCAGGAAATGTTTCGTTGCAGGAGAGAACCAAGAAGCCTGCAGAGGTCAAATGCTCCCTCAGTTCATGTGTTCAGCAGCCCAGTTTGGTTTGTCCTGGCTAATGCAAGGGGCTGATCTCTTCCAGTGGCCATGCTGCCTCCCCTGGACCTTCTCACAAGGGACAGAAGCCAGGGGACATGCTGCTGGCCTCCAGGAGCAAAATCAGGGACATACTGGCTCTTGAGTCATTCAGAGGGCTGAGCCCGCAGGCTGGAAGGTAATAAGGAGAGATTATAGCTTCATAAAGCAGCTACACAGTGAGGAGAAGCAATTAGAATGTAAATTGGGTGCTGAAAGGCAGAAATAGAACAGCAGAACACCAGGCAGAGGAATTTGTTCTGTAATTACACTGAACAATATACAGCTTTGACTCCCTTTAGAGTACTTTGTTCAGGTTGAGTGCTGCCATATAATACCCTTCCTACAATCTAGGCCTAAAAAAACAAAAGGAGGACTAGGCTGAACCTGGATTAAAGGATTGGAGGCATGAAGAAAAATTAAGAACCATGATCTGTGTAGTTCACAGACTGTCTGATAAGGAAGATGAGGCTGAAATGTACAAATCTCATTAATGCCATACTGAATGCCAGCAGATATTTGTGTATAATAAATCCCCTACTATTAGGAAATAGATAAAAGAGTTATGGTGAGGAAATACAGAGGGTTTCTCCCCCTACCCATCCCTCACCAAGGCAAGGAGAGCATCAACCATGAGCAAAGTTAGTAGGCAACATGCAGCATTTTCCTTTGCCCACCCCCAGATGTTTGGAGTTGAGGACACTGTTGACATTGGCTCAAGGGCAATTAGTCTGGCAGATGCTGGGGGAAAGGTGATGGTCACACCTGGTCACTGGTGCTCTCTGAGGCACCTCGTGCTCTCCTCATCTCTGCACACCTGCAAAGACCAACTGTGGCTGCAGCCTGAGCATGGCAGCACTGCCTGGGTACCCAGCATGGCCAGGGAGCTCCCCAGGCACACACAGGCCTCAGGCAGTGCCAGGGGCTGTCCTGGGTTGTGTCCTGTTGTGTCCTGGATTGCTCTGAGGCATTGCCCCAGCCTGTGCCAGAGCAGTGCCCACAGGGGACTGAGCAGCCTGTGCCTGTCCATGGGCAGGTCTGGAGTGCCCAGCAGTGAGGGGCAGAGCTGCTCACACGGGAGAGAACTTGTGAGGAGGAGAGCACTGGAGCTCCCTCACAGCCCTGCTGGTCTCCCTGCCCTCACAGGTCACTGGCACACATGGAGGAGAGCAGCTCTGCCCTGTCCTGTGTGTCCTGCTGGCCCCCCAGAGCAGCCTGGCAGAGCTGTGTGTGCCCCAAGGCGCTGCTCCAACTCCTCTGCCAGGCAGGGTCCCTGCACTCTGTGCTGGTGTCCCCAGGCTGAGCTGGCCAGTCTGCACTCCCTGTAAAACCACTGGGGAGTCAGTGACTGCAGGTGAGTCCAGGCCATGGTGATTCCCACTCTAGGAGAGGATCTGCCTGGGTGAGTGAGTGGCACCCCTGAGTGCAAAAGGAGCCCTAAGGGGACACCTCAAAGAGAGATGTGCCTGACAGGTGTCCAGAAATAGGTGTGGTGAGTCCAGCTGTGATGAGCAAATGGCCTGTTCTGTTTTCCTTGGGTTTATTTCCATCCTTCTGCTCCACCTGGTCATCAGTCTCTCCATCTTTCTGCTTCCTCTTCCAATCCATTTCATTGTGCACTGTTCCTTCACAGCCTGTTTCACAGCACCATTTTGTACTGAAGCATACTAAGAATTAGAAAATTTCCTCTGGAGAGTGGGGACAAATTCTTGGGGCACAGGAGAGGAAAGCATGGATACAATATGGACTTCACTGATCTTGCATTTTCTTGTAAGATCCCATCAGACTGGCAGCCAAAATGTTTAGCCCAGTTACACACACAGAAATGTGAGCACAAACACAAAGGCTTTGGGGGCACTTGGTGTCTGCAGCCTCGGGGTGGGATGGTCTTCGGTCCACACTCCAGAAATTTGGCTTTGTGTTTGCAGCCTGAGGCAGCAGTGAGAGCCCAGAGGAGATGGGCCCTTGCTCTTCATGGGAAGGAAATCAGACCTGAAGATTGCAATGAGACCCTCAGATCCAGAGGAGCTGAGCACAGCTTGAAAAACCAAAGTGCCTCCCAGAGAGAACAGGGCAGCCACCTGCAGTGCAGGAAGTGGCAGGGAGGGAACAGAAGGATCAGTGTCTGTTCCATGTCATTTTGGAAGTGAATAAATGGCCCAAGTCAGGCTGAGCTTCCATTCCTCCTGGTGTGCAGCTTCAGCTCCTCAGGAGACATTCCTCAGGATGTGCTGATGGCATCGGTGTCCCTGGTGCACAGAAAGACATGTGGCACATTTCAGCCACATTTTGAGAAGTGATAGGTTGTGATCCCAAAGACAGTTTCAAGGTCCCTGAGGGTGCTGTGCCAGCTCACTGAAAGCTGCTTAAAAGCCACAGAGAGTGTGGTAGGTTGTTGTCCCTTTAGTTAAAGGAACCCTACATAAATGCTGAGCAGTTGGATAGTTTCCACTTCTTTGTCCTTTAAACATTATTTTGTGCTTTTAACCCCTCCCTGTCTCTTGCCTCACAGCTGACAATGAGAACAACATTGCCTCCAACCAGCCCAGATCACCTCTCCCCGTGGTTGAAGAAAAGTGGAAACCACAGCTCCAAAGAAATAACGCCAACAACAGTATGTAGCAGCTTTTCTCTATCCCTGTCCAACAGGTGCCTCCAGGGTGCAGCAGTGATGGACACTGCACAAGGCCCTTGTCCTCACCAAACTGTGTTTGATTTCATCCTTAATTCATGTCCTGCCTAGCAGAGTAGAGCACCCCTTCCCACTACAGGAGTGCAGCAAAGAACCCTGGGGTGGTTAGAAAGATTTGTGAGGAAGATGCATTTGGTAACTCCTGGAAGAAGGTAACTTCTGATCCAAGGTCAGAATTCCTGACCTGGAGTTAAAATCCAGTCATCATGGTGTGACATAGGCACAGGCTGCCCAGGGCAGCTGTGCTGCCCCTGGATCCCTGGCAGTGTCCAAGGCCAGGCTGGACATTGGGGCTTGGAGCAGCCTGGGACAGTGGAAGGTGTCCCTGACCATGGCAGGGGTGGGATGGGTTTTATGTCTCTCCCAACCCAAACCAGTCTGGGATTCTGTGATTTGATGTCCATCTTTCCATCTGGGCTGAGTTGCGACTATCCCTACACCAGGGACAGGATGCAGATCTGCTCCCTGTTGCTCTGAGCAAGAGCAGGCCCGTCTCTGGAGCTTCCTCTGTGCACAAACCTTGGGGTAACAAACCCAAGGTTGGAGTTGTCTCTTCCATCACCTGGGCACATTCCACCTCTTTGGGGGTCTCTGAGAACTGTTTTGTGCCTTGCCCCCTGCTCTGTCCTGCTGCAGTGGTGCTGATCTGGTGCCGTTTGTGTCTCCGTGCAGCGTCGGCGAGCGGCTCGGTGGGGAACAGCGCGATCCCGGAGAAGGAGCGGCAGAACATCGCCGAGAGGCTGCTGCGGGTGATGTGCACCGACCTGGGCGCGCTCAGCGTGCTCAGCGGGAAGGAGTTCATCAAGCTGGCCCAGACCCTGGTGGACAGCGGCGCTCGCTACGGCGCCTTCTCCGTCACCGAGATCCTGGGCAACTTCAACACCCTGGCCCTGAAGCACCTGCCTCGGATGTACAACCAGGTGAAGGTGAAAGTCACCTGTGCCCTGGGCAGCAACGCCTGCCTCGGCATCGGGGTCACCTGCCACTCGCAGAGCGTCGGCCCCGACTCCTGCTACATCCTCACCGCCTACCAGGTGGAAGGCAACCACATCAAGAGCTACGTCCTGGGCATTAAGGGCGTGGACATTCGGGATAACGGTGATTTTATCCACCACTGGGTGCAGAACGTGCTGTCAGAGTTTGTGATGTCGGAGATCAGGACGGTGTACGTGACGGACTGCAAGGTCAACTCCTCGGCGTTCTCCAAGGCGGGCATGTGCCTGCGCTGCTCGGCCTGTGCCTTGAACTCGGTGGTGCAGAGCGTGCTCAACAAGAGAACACTACAGGCTCGCAACATGCACGAGGTGATCGAGCTCCTGAATGTCTGTGAAGACCTGGCGGGGTCCACGGGCCTCTCAAAGGAGACCTTTGGCTCCCTGGAAGAGACCTCCCCGCCACCCTGCTGGAACTCAGTCACCGACTCCCTGCTGCTCGTCCACGAGCGCTACGAGCAGATCTGCGAGTTCTACAGCAGGGCCAAGAAGATGAACCTCATCCAAAACCTGAACAAACACCTGCTCAGCAACCTGGCAGCCATCCTGGCTCCAGTGAAACAGGCCGTGATCGAGCTGAGCAACGAGAGCCGGCCCACGCTGCAGCTGGTGCTGCCCACCTACGTCAAACTGGAGAAACTGTTCACTTCCAAAGCCAACGATGCTGGCGTGGTCAGCAAACTCTGCCACCTCTTCTTGGAGGCGCTGAAGGAAAACTTCAAAGTTCACTCGGCCCACAAGGTAGCCATGATCTTGGACCCCCAGCAGAAGCTGCGGCCCGTCCCGCCCTACCAGCACGAAGAGATCATTGGCAAGGTCTGTGAGCTGATCAATGAGGTGAAAGAGTCCTGGGCAGAAGAAACAGAATTTGAACCTTCAACCAAGAAGCCTCGTGCAGCGGGGGAGGCCGCAGCAGCTCAGGAAGAAGATTGGTTCGGGAAAAATGAAGTCTATGATTATTTGCAGGAACCTCTCTTCCAGGCCACCCCTGACCTGTTTCAGTACTGGTCGTGTGTTACCCAAAAGCATACAAAACTAGCCAAGCTGGCCTTTTGGCTCTTAGCAGTGCCTGCTGTGGGTGCCAGGAGCGAGTGTGTAAATATGTGTGAGCAGGCGCTCTTGATCAAAAGGAGGCGGCTACTCAGTCCAGAAGACATGAACAAACTCATGTTTTTGAAGTCCAACATGCTTTAAGACTGTATTTTAATTAAAACAAAACTTTAAAACACTGTTCCAAACAAAGAAAAAGAAATTTAAGTTCTAAACACTGTGGACCTCATTATGAATGCCCCTGGAAACCAAGTGCTTTTTTATATATATATAAAAATATAAATATATATAAAATTAAGTTTGAAAGGAAAGCTGAGCACGGGAGAGAGACACCCCTCTGCCAGGAACGTGCTCCTTTCCATAGATAGTGTGTGGACTTGACAGACTTTCTAATGTTTTCAAGTGGGCAGACGAATGGGAGGCTGATGTTCTAAAGTCTTCAGGCAGCTGAGATCTAAAGTGACTTGAAGTTTCTTTTGTTTCTCCTCCACCCCACCTTTCCTCTTGTCCCCTGGGCCATCTTGCCATGGATAATCAGACTCCATTGACCAGACCAGTTCTGCACTGGACTTTGCTCCTTTGAATAACTGTACACCTTGAGGGCACTTGGCTGCAGCCTTCTTGGCACGATGCACCAATCAGGGCAGCTGTGTTCCATCAGCACCGGTATCTTGAGAAATCAGGGAGGGAGGCTTTCAGGTTTTTTATTTTTAATTTTATTTTTAGCCTTTCCATATCCTTTTTTTTCCAAAAATCAAAAGTCACTCCTCTGTCTCTACTCCCAGTTTTGAGTTTAACATGGTAGCAAGTGATTTAAAAGTTTGATTTCAAACTAAGAGAAATGGTTCATGGCAGAAACTGTCAGTAATTGTTACATTTCTTGGCTTTCTATTTTTTTACAGCAAAACTTCTTTTCTGAACTCCCGGTGTTAATTAGCTTTTCTGTGAATTTTGTACATCAGGTGTTCTCAAAGTTGTTCTAGAGTAGCCCATTTGCAATTAAATAATATTCTTATGGGAACCACAGCAGTTGTTCATGTGGCAAAGCCTAGAAACCAGGAAAAGCAAATGGTGACAGCACTGGTGGCTGTGGGCCACCAGTGAGCTTGGCAGGTCTGCCAGAGAACCCTTGTACCTGAAGTTTTTTGGTAAAAACTGCCTCAGTGACACACTAACCACCCTTCCCAAGGCCAAGGACAAACCAAGGTGTATGATTTTTCAGGGGAACAAAGCTCACCAGTTTTGTCAAACTGGGGTTTGAAGGAAGCTTAGAGAAGTGCATGGGCTCAAAGATCCTTCTGAATGTAAGTGCTCCTGATTGAGTGCAAAGAATATCTTCCCATTTTTGTTTGGAATGGTTTCCTCTAGTGGCACGAATGTCTTTTTGATACCTACAGTGCATTACACTACTTGTTCTGTTGCTGACCTGTTCTGGCCAGGAAGGCCACGGGCCCCGAAACGTTCCCACGTAACTGGCTCACCCCAAATGCAATTAGAGATCCCCATAACCCCAAACCATCTCGGTCACTCTGCTGTCCCCAAGGCCAGAGCTCCTGCAGGCACAGCTCCTGGGCTGCTGGACAGGCTCTGTCAGGTGTGGTGTCTCTTGGACAATTCCCAACCTCTGGTGCCAAACTGCATTTTTCACTGCTGGGACTTGTCTCCCGGAGGAAAACTGAAGCAAATCCTTGTTTTTTCAGCAGTCTCTCCTGCTTCCAGGAGCTCTGGAGCTGCAGTCCCAGTGGTGTGGGAGGGTCAGGAGGGGGGACTGGCCCTGCTGGGAGCAGGCTGAAGCCCTTCAGCAGCACAGGGAGTTTGCTGCAGGCTGGCAGTGCAGGGGGAGACTGGAGGCCCTCTCTGAAGTGCTGCTGTTGACCAGATGTTAAACCAGGATCCCACCTGCCCAGCTCTGGCTGAAGAGAAGTTGCAAGTTCCAAGACATGAGAAATAGCAAATCCAATCTCTCAGGCTTTGTGTGCAGATGCCTTGAACCTCACGGGCACTCCCTGACACCTGCACTGCCACAGGACTCAGGGTCACAGTTGGCACACTGGACCCTTCCCCACGCCAGGCTCACGAGGTCAGACCTTGGCACCAGCTGTCTTGCCCTTTCCAGCCCTTTCAGCCTTCCATTGCCTTGAGGCTGGTGTTTGGGTTGACCTCTCAGCACTGTTACTGCCATCAGGCCACAACCATTGTCTCCTAAAATGTTACGTTTTTGCCTAAAGCACACAGCCTGCCACATGAGCAGGAGCTGCCAAGGCTCTTGGACTCCTGATTTCCCTGGCAGTGGCTGATGGAGGGGTTGCTTGTAGGGCCAGCTTTCCTTCGTGCTGGTTTTGTTTTCTGTGCAAACCCAGCTGGGCCCGTGGTAGCACAGCAGTTTGCAGGGCAGGAGGAACCTGTGACAGACAAAAAAGAACTCTGAGTGAGTGAGTGAGATGTGTGCTGGGCCCACTGGTACCTGACAGCAGGAAAACTTGGCTGGTGCATGTCCCCAGACAGGACTAGCTGTGGGCACAGAGGGTACCACACAGCTCAGCTGATGGCACAGAGGTCAGGATTGGCAGCTCCTCCTGATGGCACATTACACCTTTTTGTGTGGTTCACCTGAGACCCTGAGAGCTCTTTGGTGCTCAGGGGAACATGCAAAGCCCTTGCCTCCCTTTGGAAAGACAGCTCCAACCCCCAGCCCTCCTTTGCTAAGGGATGTATAGATGATTTCCGTGGAATTGGTGAACTCAGGCTCGTGTTGTCTGTGTGAGGGTGGGAAGTGGGCAAGGCAGAGTTAGCACAGCTGCAAATCTCTGGAATTGAGAATGGGGCAAACTGCAGGGATTTGTGCCCAGCAGTGAGCAGGACTGTGCTGCAGACTGGGGGCATGCAGGCAGGAAGGCCACAGCCACCCCTACCTCCCATCCCACCTCCCCTTTCCCTCCTCACACTGTGGGTTTGGCACCAGAGCTGGGGTTTTCCTGCGGTGCTGACCAAAGAGAGGGATGGACTGGCCCTCTCCCCATCCCAAAAACTGCCCCTCTGAGGCAACTCCACTTGTAGTTGCACTAATGATGGGTGTTAAGCAGTGTTGTCGGGTAGATGAGATTCTCCCAAAGACTTAAAAAACTCAACAGCTGGAAAAGCAAGAGGAAAGCTAAAGGCCTGGAATGGAGCATTCTCAGAGGTGGGGAGGAGAGGGGCTGCCCCTTCTCCAGAGACTCGGTGGAGGAAGGTGCAGCTTTTCCTGACTCTTGCATATTGGTTGCAGGGTGCTCAGCTCAGAGGAGCTGTTTGTGCTGGCTCTGCTCCAGGCTCTCTCTGGGTCACTGAGGCCTCAGTAAAAGCAGAGAAGCACATCTGTAGCACATGCATTTACCTTAAATGCCTCCTCTTCCTACTTCCTTCTTCAAGGCTTGAATTCACATTCTAGGGAGAAAAATACTTTACCAAGGTCTGAAATTTGGAAGCTCTTATTTGCGAGGTTGCTCCAACCCAAGCTGCTCTGTTCCTGCTCTGTGGAGCAGCTGGGGTGCTGCAGGGAGCACTGCTGGTCCTGGGGGGAGAGACTGCACAGGAGAGACTCTGACTTTGGCCAGGGCTGTCCTGAGGTTCTGCTCCCTTTGAGCTGGGAGAAATCCTCAGAGCTGGGATCATCCTCTGGTGGGTCATGCTGGGAATTTGCCTTCTGCTTGTTGGTTTCCTTTAATCTCCCTTGTGAAATGTGTCAGGATGCAGGAATGGTGTGTGGCTTCAGGCATCCCCCTGTTCCTGCTGCTGACTGTGCCTGACCTTGCAGACTTCTCTTCCTGGCTTCAGTTTGCTTTGGGGGAGTTCTGACCTTTGGGTGAGGAACAAGCACCAGCAGGTGAACTCCAAGAGGGAGGGGCCTGTCTGAGCATCCTTGTTACTGGAGACAGTGGGATGGAGGCAGAGCTCTCAGGAGGTTGTTGCCGTGTGGGTGCAGCAGCCAGAAGGTCAGGGAGGATTTGTCTCCTGTGTTTCTCAGTAGGCAGTGGTTGTGTTTGGCTTGCAGGATGGACTTGGTGTCTTGTACCTGGGTCAAGTTGAGATGGAGGTGAACTTCCCTTTCTGCACAAGCTCTCTGTCTGTGCTAAGGAAACTGCTTTGGCTGGGTTTGAACTGGTGCAATCTGCAAAACTTTCTGTGAAGGCCAACTGTGGGCTCAGGTTTTGTCTAACTCAGTTGTTCGTTCATTGCTGGTTAAGCCAGTTTAAGCTGAACTGGTTTAAGCATCCACACAAACCACCTGCACTGGTTTATCTGTGCTTGCTGGGCAGAGATGGTGTCCAGCAGCAGCTCAGGGAGTCATGACCCTTATGTGAATTTTGCAAATTTGCAAAATTTTGTCAATTTGCAGCAGATCCTCTCAAAACTTGGGAATGACTGAAAACAGAGGGGAGACACTTCTGGGAATGACTTGAGCTCTAAATGGTGGCGTTGAAGGTTTCAGTCAGATGGCTCAGGTGGGTTGGGTCTTTTTTTGTCCAACTGTCTGCAATAACCCAGAAAGTTCAGCATGGGAAAGAATTGCCAAAAATGTTCATGTTGGTGGCTGAGTCTGCTCAGAGGGACTGTTCCACTCTGGCTGTGGTGAGCACAGGACAGGGGACTGGAACCTCCTGCTGCTCCCACAGTGCCCTGGGCATTTCTAGGCAGCACCATGTTACTGGTGAATCAAAAGACATAAAAAGAGCAGCCAGGAAGGTGCTCCAAGGCTGGGAGTGCTGCTTTGTGCTGAGGAAAGGCTTGGATCTCTGATGGCACCTCTTGTCTGGCAGAGAGGCAGGAGCCCCTGTGAGCATTCACACAGGAAGGAACAGGCTGTTCCCTATGGAGTGATTAGGAGTAATGGCTGAAAAATGAAAAAGATACTAAAGGCAGAATCTGGGAAACCTCTTCAAGGAGGAGAACCCTGTTCCTCTGGGAAGAGTCTGTGAGGGGAATGTGTTTTGAGCCCTTTCACTGAAGACAAGGCTGCAGAGTGGAGCTCACTCCATGAGACACAAGGCTGCACCTTGCCAAGAGAAAAGGAACTGGGCATAGGGATGGGAAGTGCCAGGTTTCTGCCCAGACCCCTCCAGGAGGGTTCACAGAGCCTTTTCCTCCCCATCCTCCCACTCATCACCAGCACCAAGCCCTTGCCAGCTCTCAGTGCATCCATCAGCCAGGTCCCCTCAAGGAGGGGAAGGCGCCAGTCGAGGAGCAAAAGTCCTGTCAGATCAACATGGGGGAGAGTGTTCAATGTCTTCTGCTGAGCTTTTTCTGTGCAACACTGTGATCTCTGATCCGTGGGATCCCTTGGGAATGCCCAGAACCATCGGCTGAGCCCCGTGCCCCATGCCAGACCTGACACTGTCACTCTGTAGCAATAAGAACTCCCTGTTCCCATGTGTGGGATCTGTTCCCTCACGGCTCCACCACCTCCCTGGGGCTTCTGGAAGTGTCCCTGAGCAAACCCTGAGGCCCAGCTGAGCTCCACGTGGGTCAGGCCTGGGGACAGTCTGCTTACGCTAGGCCAGAAATGGTGAACCAATGAGAGTGGGTTGCCCTGAGATTTAATTTTATCTATTGAATGTTTGTGGGATTTCTGTTTAATTTCGGGTTTAGTTTGGCTGCTTAGTTGAGGTCTTTTTCCTGTTAAGAGTCCTTTGTTTGTAACTTGACGGGAGAGTTTTGCTCACATAGACCACGGTGTATCCATAGACCCTGCGGGGTTCCTCGTCCATAGGCAGCTGAGTTGGAATTTTTGGCTCCTAAAATAAGAAATGATGACTGGCAGGATTTTCTGTAGCACCCCTGACAGTGGGACCCAGATGAGCAGCTCAGTCTTAATGGTGGGACTATTGTAGGGTGGAGCTGATGAGCACAGACACATCCAACCCTTGCTTTTTACAACCAAAGTTCCTTAAGAAGACACTTCCAGCCTCACTGGCCTTGAATCCTTGTTCTCACCTCCTGGGCGTTCTCATGGCAGTCTCTGCAGTGTCTGTGCATAGGCTAGGATTGTTTTTTCAAGGGGGCTGGGGGGTGGGAGAAGGGATGACTTTTCCCCTTGCTGTGTAGAAGGACCTTCCCCCTCAAGGAAGGAGATGTGTTCTGGAAAGAGCAACAGTCTTAGGAGCTGTTTTCCATGGTCCCTTGGAACTTACTGGTACTTTAATACTCCTTTTTTTGAATTCTTTGAAGGAAAGCTGGTAGTGGATGACCTGCACAGTGGTGGCAGGTGACAGCCCAGGCTGTCAGTGTGGGGAACACTCTGCCCAGGCCGTGAGGATTGTGGTCCACGCCGTAGACAGACAGTGTCATGGTGACAACCAAACATCAGGAGATCCTTGTTTGCAGCCAGTCTGAAAAGAGAAGCTGTTCCTCGCTCGTACGTTCCATTTCCCAAACCTCCTCCTGGGAGCTGAATTGTTGTTTCATCAAGCAAAGGATTTAATGTTCTCCTGTCCCTCCTGGCCCTCCCTGCCCTCAGTAACTCGTGTGCATTTCCTTCCTTTCTGTAGATGCAGATGTTCTAGGCAATACCACAGAGCACCCGCGCTGCGAGTGCAACCATGTCATCTTAAAAAAATACAAAAAAAAAAAAATATACAAAAAATATACAAAAAATATCTTTTTTAGGCCAGAGTTTTCTACAGGTATTAATGAATATTTTTCTTAATCCTTATAAGTTTTATGTGTTTAATATTTCTTAATACCGGTAGCATTAATTTATACTTTTGTAGCAACACAATATTTTTATAAACCGCCACCGCTGGCTTTGTCTTCATAACGGGAAACGTGCGGGCAGCTGGCCCCGCGCTGTACCATGTACTGTATTTAAAAGGTTATCTAATGTCACACTTGCTGTGTTAATAAACAAAACAAAACCTGTTTGAAGTCTCATGTATTGTTGGTGTGGATCAAATGACTCACTAGAGAGCAATATTGCACGGGGTTGAGTTGCTGATTTTCATTGTGATATGCGAAATGCTTGAGGCCAACTCAAGTTCTGAGGTTTTTTTGGTTTTTTTTTTTTTCTTTTTAGGATTTTGTTTTGGTTTTGTTTTGGGTTTTTTTTTTCAGCTAAATAAATTCAGTGCTGTTTGAAACTTAGACTGACGTCAAATGAAAAGGATTATTAAAGAAAAAAAAAAACAAGGTGTTTAAATGTTGCTGTTTTTACAAGTCTGTTGCTGTCTGAATGGAAATATTCCACAAGAGAGGAGGAATAGTTCCACTTAGCTTCCAAAGGGGCCGAGCGCTCCAGGCCAGAGCTCGGTTATTTGGAAATACCTTAGAGACATGTTTCTGCAACATTCTTTTCAGAATTGATGCCAAGGCAGAAGACAAACTGTAACTGTAAGAAAGCATCCGTTGCTTGAGGATTTTCATGTCAGTGTTGTATTTATGGTTTTACAATAAAACAACCTTTAGGGAAAAAAAAAGTGTCTGGGGTTTTCTATATTTTCCATATTTCAGGTTTGTGACTGGGACATCCCCAGTGCTGATGTGCTGTTGTGAGGAGGGAAAACATCCATGGAATTGACTGGATCCCAGCAGTGGTGTCTGATGGATCCCACAGAACCATGGAATGGTTTGGGTTGGAAGGGACACCCGGTGCCACCCCTGCCATGGCAGGGACACCTCCCACTGTCCCAGGCTGCTCCCAGCCCTGTCCAGCCTGGCCTTGGGCACTGCCAGGGATCCAGGGGCAGCCACAGCTGCTCTGGGCACCCTGTGCCAGGGCCTGCCCACCCTGCCAGGGAACAATTCCTGCCCAATCTCCCATCCAGCCCTGCCCTCTGGTAGGTCACAGCCATATGAACTGGGCAGCAGGAGAACTCCACACATCCCATATCCCACATCCCACATCCCACATCCCACATCCCACATCCCATATCCCACATCCCATATCCCATATCCCTGGGGCACTCAGAGCCCCCCAGAGCACTTCCCAGAGCATCCTGTGGCCCACACTCAGTTGCTGGGGCCATGAACTGCTCCTGTCTCTCTAGAGAGATGTTTTTGTGCAGCAAAAAGGCCCTGAGCCCCTCGGTTTGGGGCTGTCCCTTGGGGTTGGGGTTCCCCAAACCAGGAGGTCCAGCCCAGCTCAGGGTGTTGGTGCTGGGCAGCCTCAGTGCCAGTACCAGGTTCTGCTCAGAGATTGCAGCTGTACCAGCAGATCCAGCTGGGATTGGTTTCCCCCAGGGGAATGGGGCCTTTGGGGTGCTGGGTGGGCACTGGGCTCCTCCCAGGAGGAGTTTGGCTGCTGCTCGTGGTGAGAGCCCAAAGGGCACCGAGATCTGGGCACCAGGGACTGGGGATCATGGGGATGTGCTGGTGAGGGGGCACTGGCAGCTGGGACTGGGACCTCCTGATGCTCTCTGGAGTTCCAGGATCCACCTCCAAATGAACCAGAGACCACCAGGAATTGTCCCAAGGGAAACAAGCACAGAGATCAGGATTTAAGGATGAGGCCAGGCCTTATGCTGGAAAATCCCATTGTCCTTTTCTTTGACCTGCTTTGATGACCTTTGGGGTTTTCTAACCTTGCACCCACCCCTCACTCACCAAAAAACCAAGCAGGAAAAAGCTTTTCTAGACAATTTGAAAATTTTTAGTGAATTTGTGTCTTGGGAAAAAGCAAAAACTAAAGACATGGAATGACAATGGGTCTGGCCACTGGATAAACTCTTGGCTAGTGGTCAAATGTGAAGATAAACCAAAATAATAAACACAGCTATCAGTGTCAAGTGGTGAGAATGGCTGAGACTTTGCAGATTTGCTGTAGAGGAGATTTCAGTAAGCAGATCAGATGCCCTCAGGTGTTATGAGATAAGAGTTGGGATTTGTTTGAAAATCTAAATGTGTAACGTGGGTAATTTAAAGCCAACAGGCCCAGAAGCTCAGAGGATGGGATCCCTGACATCCCAGCAGCTCTCAGCACTCAACTGTCCCTTTTGCTGGAGCCATTTAAAAGGATAAATTAGATTGCTAATGGGAATGGAAGAGGCTTAGGCTAACCCTGCTGTGTTTCCCAGTTCTCTGATTTCCTCCCTAACAAGACAAAACTCCTTTAGCTTTAGCAATAAAAGAACTGGTAGCTCTGAATTCAAGCTCTGCTCGAGGTATCCAGAGTTTTTCCTCATCTCAGAGGGACTGATGTTTGTTCATGCTGTGAAAAATGAAGATCACTTTCTATGTAAATTTTAAGAAATAAGTTTAATAGAAAGTAAGACAATTAGGAGATAGAAAAAAAGCAAAGTACGGCCGGGCCAGGTGACTTGGCATTCAGCCAAGTCCACACCTTGCTGTATCAGAGACAGTCTTTAAATCCCCTTCTTATTGTATCAGTCTGTTGAATGTACTCATATTTTTCCATAAACTAGTTTCCATACTCCAGGAACTGTTTTGCATGGTCCCTCCTTGGGTCCCCCTTTTTAGAGCATGTGTGTTCCTTGGCTGTGTCTTCATTATCAGCTCCAGCCTGGGCCCTGGTCCACACTTTCTTCAGATGGGAGATGCTGATAGTTGATGTATCAATAGCAGGGTCTTCTTTTCATGTTCACTGGATGTTATCCCAACCAAACAGACAGTTTAAGCACACTATATCAACTACTACCACTATGCCTGATTTTCTTTACTAATAGCAGAAATAAAAACTTACATCCTTACCACAATGTTACTAATCATATAGCACACACCTTGCAAAAAGCCAACTTTATAATATACATTTATAAAAATGGCAAGATCCTGTGTGTGGGAGCAGAGTGGGAGCAGCAGCCCAGGTGTGTGCCAAGGCCCCTGTGTGTTTATGACTGGGGTGGGGGTCCCTGTGCCCCTTGAATTTGGGTGAGCAGTGCCCCATGACCCACCCACATCAGGTAACAGCTCTGCCCCGGAGCTGCCCCTTGCTTCCTCTCCATCATCCATCCCTTCCAGTGCTGCTGCTCCCTGAGGAATGTGCTGGGAGCTGAGGGGGCCCCACAGCTCTGGGTGGGACGGGCAGGGCAGGCCCCGGGGCCATGGCCAGGCTCAGCAGGAGTCAGATCCCTGGGCCAGCTCATGGAGATGGGGAAGGGCTGAGGTCCTGAGGGAGTCAATCTGCAGCTCAGAGCCCGGGTTTGGAGAGGGTATCCAGGGTCAGACACAGCCCAGCAGCCCCTGGGCAGCTCCGTGGGGATGGGGCAGGCCCAGCTGGGCAGTCAGGCTGTGGGCAGAGGGGGAACAGCATCACTCAGGACATGGGCTGAGGGGCCAGAGCTGGGCTGAAATGGAGCTGCAGGAGTGGGGGAGTGCCCCAGTGAGGCTGGTCAGGGCCATTAACACTCCTCAGAGCTCTCAGGTCCCTGGAGGCTCAGCTGTTGGGTTGGGCAAGGCTCCTGCTGCAAGCTCCTGCTCCCTCCTGAAGCTCCTCTCTGGAGGTTCCCCATGGCTCCTGAGGCAGGAGAGCTTGGACCAGTTCCAGGATCCCTTCTGGCAAGAACACCCCACAAAGCAATGAAGAACAAACTGTGAACAGTTTAAAAAGACATTTAATAGTGAAATATTGACAGAACAGACCAGTGTGAAATAGTTTGCACTGGAAAACAGACAGGAGATAAAAATTAACAAATCATCAATCCCCCAGATTCTCACAGCTCCTCTGCACACTCCCAGAGCTGCATCTCCTGTGCTTTTGTGTCTTCTAATAATTCCATTCCTCCCTCTCCTCCGACGGGATGCAGTCAGGCAAGTGGTGCCTTTGGATTTGGATTAAGGGTCTTTTGGTGCCTTTGGATTTGGATTAAGGGTCTTTTTTGTCTGGGAATTTGGAATTTTGCAACCAAAAATGTCTGCTCAGCACCAAGCACAGACAAATCTCCCAAGGACCTCCAGGATCACCCATTTCCAAACCTGCTGCTCTCTCCCATCACTCTCCTGGAGAAGCCCCTGCCCGTGGCTGCCCCTGCTGCCCCCAGGGCCACAGCCAAGGCCCCTCCTGTCTCATGCCACAGAACAGGTCCCAGATTCATTTCCAGAGAGGTGATGGAGACAGCAGCTGTTGGCTCTCCATGGCACATTTGTCAGCCTGCAATGGTGATTATGAAGATTAACAGCAAAACAACCACACGTTTCCACTCGGGTGATCGATGAGCTGAGACCCTCCTGTCCCTGAGTGCTGCAGTTCTCAGGGAATCTTTTTTTAAATTACACCAGTTGTAAGTCACAGCAAATCAACAGATTCTTTTTAAGTACCCAGAACATCTGTTCTCCACTCGAGGAGCTGATGCTGTGTGTTGAGGGAACAAGAGCTGTGTGCTCAGTGTGTGGCACAGGGGCTGTTCCTGGCTCAGAGCTGTGCCAGCAGCACTGGGGACACTGCCCTGGGCCTGGTGAACTGGGGGAAATGGGCCTGAATGAGTTAATTGGGGAGAAATGGGCCTGAGTGAGTTAACTGTGGGGAAATGCCACTGAATGAGTTAACTGGGAGGAAATGCCCCTGAACCGGGCTGCAGGAGAGCACCCAGGTGTGGATGTGCCCCAGTGGGGAGGAAGGTCCCATCTTGCTCATTCAGAGCTCTGTTTGCCCACAGGACACCCACTCCTGGTGGTCTGGCACTGTCTGGACACTGCCCACGTGGGGAGGGACCCTCCCTGCAGTGGGACCAGAGCAGAGCATCCTGTTCACCCCCAGACACCTGAGGGCAGGAGGGACCCCAAGGCTGACACTGCCACAAAGGGTCACCTCACCCTGAAGGGTCACCTCATCCTGAACTGTCTTTTTGGGACAGATTCCTGTGGCACACACCCATAGTGGCACTTTTCAGAGTGCTGAAGAAGGACAACAGCTACAAAGGGCACAGCAGAGAGTTTGCTCCAATCAGATTTATTTCAGTCAGGTGTTTTGCATGAGTTTTGTGTGGCTTGGCTGCTCTGCTGCCTCTTTAACCTTCAAACAACTGAATGGCTGCATCAATGGATCCTTCTCCATGTTCAATGAGCTAAAAGGAGCTGCTTTTAGTTCTAGATGAGAGAGTAAGAGCCATCACTGCCTCTCAAGTTCAAGTCATTCTCTGTTGTAACATTTTAGGATCATGCATTGCTTATTCTTTCCAGAGAAATTAATTTTGGCATTTATATTTACCCAGCATCAGAAAATGCAGCTCCTACAGGATTGGAGGGCTGTTGCCTTCGTTACTTTCTTTCCCTAATGTGGAAAGGAGCACCAAGGAGAGTGATTCATTCTTGCTCAGCCTCATGCTGACGTGTGGGAGGTGGAGGATTGGAGCAGTGAAATTTCTGCTTCAGTCAATGAACATCAGAGGGGGCAGGAGGAGCCCATCACTACCATCCCTGAGTGACAGAACCTGGGCCTCCAGGTGGGATGAATCTCACTGAATGTTGAAGAGGGCTCCCAGTGCCCCCACACAGACAGGGACTGTCAGAGTCACCCAGGCAGGAACAGACCTTTGGTGCCATCGAGTCCAACCAGCCCTGCCAGGGCACCACTGCCCCGTGTCCCCCGGTGCTACATCCACCTTTAAATTCCTCTGGGGACAGTGACTCCACCCCTGCCCTGGGCAGCTCTGCCAGGCTCTGATCACACTCTCAGTGAAGACATTTTCCCCAATGTCCACCCTGAGCCTCCCCTGGCCCAGCCTGAGGCCGTTCCCTCTCCTCCTGTCCCTGTTCCCTGGGAGCAGAGC
>JBBMKD010000049.1:9442014-9452363 GCA_037834095.1 Argya squamiceps
CGGGGATGTGCCCGGGGATGTGCCCGGGGCGTGCCCGGGGTGTGCCCGGGATGTGCCGGCCCCCGACTCAGCTTTGGAAACCATCCCGGGGCAGAGCCAGCCCGTCACATCCCCTGTGTCACCCTGGAGCACTCGGAAAGGAACCAGAGGCTGATGGACCACAGAAACACCCGTGATGGGGGACATCACCTCCCTCCAGGCAGGGGGAGAATAATTTCTCACGGTCGTCTCCAAACCATTATGGGTTTGACCCTCAGCCCCGGTTTTTGAGCTCCTGGATCCTGTTTTGGCTGCAGGATAAAAGGCACCTTCACATTATAAAAAATTGTTTAAAGGCTTAGGATGCTTCCCCTGCTTAGGGAGGGAGACTCAGAGAAGAGCATTTAGAGAATTCTCCATTCTTTCCCAAGCCCGGAGGGGCAGAGGAGAGCCACGGGCTCCCACAGCCCAGGAATCTCTGGGGAGGGGAGCCAGAAGGGGAAGCCCTTTATCCCTTTGCTCTGGAGCCCCAAGAGCCACTCGGGCTGTAACTCAGCAGCAAATCCCTGCCTCGGGCAGGGCCAGCCAGGGGCTGGGAGCCAGAGCAGTGACACTCCTGGGCAAAAAGGAATTTTCTGGTGAGGTGAAGGGAAGCCCCCAGCTCCAAACTGGATTGCTTTTCTCCATTGCTGGCCCTGATTCCTGATGCTCCCTGGAGGGATGTGAGGTTTGCCCCACTGGGATCTGTCCCTGCTCAGTTCTGGGACCCACCTCTTCCTCCCCAGGGCAGCACCACAATAACTGAGCACTGAGCTGATAAAAGAGGGACAGGCAGCTCCTGGGCTACAGCACACAGGAGTGCCCAGCTCTGCTCCAGCCAGCTGTGCTCCCACCACATCTGGATGGCAGCCACAGCCTCACCTCAGTCACTGCCCCTCCTGAGGGACTGCACCAGTGCCAGCTGCACAGGAGCTCCTGGGGCTGCTCACAGGAGTCAAAGGCCAGGTCCTCCCTGATGCACATTTGCATTCAGAGTTCATTCCTTGTGAGCTCTGGTTGTTACAGTGGCTGCTGTCACCTGAAGCTCAGTGAGAAATGGGGGACACTAAATTTGGGAGCCCAGCTCAGCACACATTGTCCACCCTGGTGACAAGGGACACAGCACGAGCTCTCCCTCCCAAAACCACTTTCCTTGATTGGAGTGGTCTGGGCCAAGAAAAGGAAGCTCTGGAAACCTTCCCAGCCTTCAAGCCTAGGAAGGATAATTTCTGATGTCTGGCAGAAATGAGTACCCAGTGAAAGGGATTCATTTTGAAGCATCAGCATTTTCTTCTGTCTGTGACCCACCTCTGCACCTGAGATGAGTTTCAGGACAAAAGGGGGAAGGCAGGGAAAGGGTTTCTGCCTGTGGGGGATGTTGTGGGCTCAGCAGGAGCAGCAGCAGTGGGAACACAGAGGAGCAGCCCTGGATGGGTCAGAGCAGAGCCAGAGGACAGGCTGGTCTTTGCTTTGGCTTGTGCATCAAATCTGATGTCTCTGCACTTGGGAGGACAGAGTTCTGCCCTGGGATATACTGAGAAATGTTGCAGGTGAGTGTCAGAGCACTAACAGCCACACATTTTTCTCATTTTAGTTTTTATTTATAATTTTCCCATTTAATCAGTTTATTTCTTTTATGGAAAACAAATAGCAATGGTAACAAGAGTAGCACAGGGGATTTAAAGAGCTCCAGGGCTGCTGGGCAGTTCTGGGCACTTGCTGGGAGCACAGAGTCTGTGAACCCCTGCACAAGAAGCCTTGCAAACCTCTCAGTGTCTGCCAGGCCAACAGCAGGGTCTGCACGTGGCACAGACCCACAGGAGAGCATTGGCTGTTAATTGGGGCTTGGAAAGAGATCTGAGCCTTCCTCCACTTGCTCTGTGGCTGCATCTGCTCACTGTTCCACCAGAAAAATGCATGTTAGAATAATTAGCATTAATGCTTTTGTAGGCATGATCTAAGTGGATAAAAAAAGCAAGGCCCGTAGAGAACAATAATAATTTCTGTTAGATGAGCTTATACAGCTGGAAAAAAAAAGTGGATGAGCTTTCAGGTATAATAGTCCTCCTTCAAGAATAATTAGGAATATAATTGGGAACAGCAGAAAAACACAGAATCATAAAATAGTTGGGGTTGGGAAGGAGTTTTAAAGCCCATCTAATCCAACCCTCCTGCCATGAGCAGGAACATCTTCAGCTGGCTCAGGTGGCTCAGGGCCATGTCCCATCTGACCTTCACTCCTGGTCCATGCAAGGTGGGGGTGATGGAGACCCCTCACCCTGCAGGGAGCAGAGGGGGGGATCCAAATCCAGGAGTGGCACAGACAGAGCAGACCTAAGTGCTGACATTCAGGAGGTGACTTTACCCACCCATTGCTGGTGACTGAACCACCCCCTGACCAGGCTGTGTCTCAGTCTAACACTTTCCTTTTAATCTCCTATCTGACCCCTTTTCCAAGTTTGAAGGAATTTAAGAGTGGGCAGAGCTCAGGCAGGCAGGAGGGAAGACACAAGGACTAATGGGAGACAAGGGGAGCCCTGAGGTGCTGCACAAACCCAGCAGCAACAGCAACTTCCATGGCACAGAGCCCAAGAACTGGGAGCCAGAGTCTTTAGGAGCATTCATCCTCTTTGTTCTGCCCTTTCCCCTGAGAGATCTTCAACATCCTTCTCCTAGGATGTTTAAAATATCTTGCACACCTCTTGTACATTTACAGGGGCAGGCAGGAGGGCCAGGGCACCCTCAGCCTCCCTGGGGGCATCCACAGGGCTGCATCCCCTGGCAAAGAACCCACCAGCACCAGGGATGCATCCAAGGTTATTCAGGGCATGCCTGGTGGGCTCTGTGGACACCTCTGCTCCCCCAGAGCTGGGCTGGGGCAGGGACCAGGACTCAAACAGCCCTTGGGGTGTGAAGGCTGCCCTGGGTGTCCCAGACAGAGGCAGACACACGTGCCCAGGTCAGGGTGCTGAGGGTTCCCCAGGGTGGTGACGGGAGCACCAGGACTCTGTTAAACAAGGCAGGACCTCCCCAGACATGCAGGGATGTGGCTCTGCCCTGTGCCCTCCTGCCCTCTGGGGTGGCCCAGGGGTGGCCCATGTTGGGATGAAGCTCATCCCATGCAAGCAGGGAAAATCATGTGCAATGCAGAGATTTCCTTCTCATCCCAAACTTCCCAGGAGTGCTGGGCAGTGACCTGCAGGGGACTGTCCCAAGGCAGCTGGGAAACAGGAAAGGAGGGAGCTGGGACAGAAATGTTCCTGTAAATTACATAAACTGAGCATAACGAGGTGTTGGTGAGGTAACTGTGGCTCCTGCAGGGGACTCTCTCTGTGTCTATTTTTGAGAGACACTGAGAGTCTTTAGAGCAGCACACAGCAACCTCAGCAACACAAAAGCATCTGTCTGGGGTTGGGAATAGTGCCTTTGGTGACACATGACAATCACTTTCACTGGGTACAAACCCCCAGCTGCAAAACACTTCTGAGTTGGTGGAACTGAGCACCTGAGGATTAATGCTCCCCTCCCTCCAGGTCCAACACACACAGGAGCAGTGGCCATGGCAGAGAGGATTCACCTTAATTTCAAAATGTTGAAAACATTTTGAATCTATAGAAAAATGAGTAAAGGAGAAATGTATTTCACTGATATTAGAAATCCTTAAAATGTCAGGGATTTTCCAGCACATCTCTGCATTAGATCAGGACTGGGACTTGACTGGGGAACTGAAATGGGAAGTGAAGAGCAATTCCCAGGCTGGCAGGAAGAGGATGAAACCTTGAAGGACTGGGTTGTTAGATAAAAGACCACAATATGAAAAAGACATTAAGCTAGAGAGAACATCCAAAGGAAAGCCTTGAGGATGGGGAAGGGGCAGGAGGAGAAGCCTGATGAGGGAGGGGTGGCTGAGGTCACTTGGTTTGTTCAGCCAGGAGAAGGGGAGACTGAGGTCAGACCTCATTGGAGCCTTCATCACCCTCACAAGGGGCAGTGCAGGGACAGCTCTGATCTCTGCTCTGGGACAGGAGCCAGGGAAGGGCTGGAGCTGTGTCAGGCTCAGGCTACAGAGCAGGGAAAGGTTCTTCCCCCAGAGGGTTCAGGCACTGCCCAGGCTCCCCAGAGAATGGGCACGGCCCCGAGGCTGCCAGAGCTCCAGGAGCCTTTGGACAGCCCTGCCAGGGGTGCCCAGGGTGGGATTGTTGGGGGGTCTGGGCAGGGACAGGGGCTGGGCTGGGGGATCCCTGTGGGTCCCTTCCAGCTCAGGGGATTCTGTCATTCTCTGATTCCATGACACTTTACACCAGGCAGCCCCACCTGGGTGTTTGTCTTTCTAGGAAGCCCATGAGACTCTGCTTTCCAGAAGTGCTGACTTGTAAGTACATTGCAGGAACCTTCAGGGAAGGAGATGACATAAAAGCAGTGTTTTCTCTAAAACTGGTGCTGTCTCATCATGTTTTTACTTGGGGCTTTTTTTTAGGCTGGTTTCATAATAGAACTTGTGTAATCAATCTTTCTCTCTGTCCTCAGCAATAAGATTTTGATCTCCTATCAAGCATCAATCACACATGACAGGAGGGCAGGGCTCTCAAGGGACAGGTTTGTCAGCACATTCCCATGTTTTGGGTGGTTTTGAGCACCAGGGATCTGTTCTGGTGATGCTGGAGCCCAGCCAGGCTTCCCCCTGCAGCCTCCTGGGGCGAGGGCATCCAGTGCAGCACCGAGTCTGGTGCCACTCAGCTGCTGCCCCTAAATGCCACATTGTCACCACTGGGCCAGCCTGGGCTTTGTCTCTCTTGCTCAGCTCCTCCCAAGCTCCTCCCAAGGCTGTGCACATCTCATTTATCCTGTTTGATGTCTTTGAAAGCCACATCTGGCAGACTGGAAAGCCACTCTCTGTTTTCTGTCCTCCCAAGGTCAGGGGGATTCACGGGGGAGCTGCACAGGCTGGAGAGGCCCTGGAGCTCCTGGAGCTTTGCAGACCTGAACATCTCCCAGCAGCAGGATGAGGTGCTGAGCACTGAGGTGCCCCTGAGATCCCCACCTGGCTGGGGCAGGGCTGGGACACCAGGGGTGCTCTGGGCACCGTGGTGGCTCTGTGGAGGGGACACAGGCTGGGGCACACAGCCAAAGGAGATGCCTGCTGCCTCCTCCCAAAGGTGGAGTGCAGAGATGGGAACTGCTGCGTGTTTCTGCACCCATCACTGTGAACACAACGTCCTGGGTTTGTCTCTGGAAGGGTTGCAAGTTCCAGAGCACCTCATTTATCATTGGCCCCTTTTTCCTTCTGCTGTTTCAGCTTCATTGCAGCTCCAAGAGGTTGGAAATGCCCAGAGATCTCACTCTCCCCTTGACAGGGCACAGCCATGGCACCTCTGCCCAGCAGTGGTGCCTGTCACCACCTGGGCTCTGCTGGGGACAGACAGACACCTGGAGAAGCTCCCGTGGCCCCTTTCCCGGGGAGTTTGGCCCCTCCAAACATTGGGATGGTTTCTGCTTGAGCAGGTGCTGCACAGGCACCAACCACCACTCCTTGGATGGAGATTGTTGCTGTGTCCCAGCATTCCCAGAGAGCCCCTGGGGAGTGGGGCTGACATCCCTGGTGTCAGCCCTGCTGTAGGAAGGGAAGCAGCCCCATCCCTCTGTGGAGCTTTCCCAGGGACACCCAGGCTGAGCCTGGTGCTGGGCACCAAGGGCTGAGGGGGCTGTTCCCCCCCGTGCTCCATCCCCATCACCTCATCACCTGGCCAGGCTCCAGCCTCCTCTGAGGTGAACAAATGCAGGAAATCCCCAAGCAGTGACCACTCTCTCTGAGGTGCTTTCCAGCCCTGCTGTGTGGCAATCCCAGGGCACTGGAAATCCCTGAGGACAAGCTGTCCAACCTCCTGGGACATGATGTGCAGGAAGCTGAAGCCCAGCTTCTGGCTGGTTTTCCAGCAGAAAATTGGAATGTTATCAAAATGAAATTTTCCCTACAGTGCATTTCAAGCATGTTTCAAATCCTGGTTTTCCCTTGGAAAACGTTCTCAGTTGAACTTCCCACCCCTCCTACTGCACATCTGAGTGTGTTTGTGAGCATTCAGTTCCCTCTGACTGCACAGGAGGTGCTTTGGGGTTTCTCACCATCTTTGCCTCCAGCCCTGGAAGTTCCATGTCCCATCCTCTTACCTCTCACCCAATATGCCCCTGCCTGCTCAGGAACACCCTGGTGTCCAGAATTCAGAGTAACTGCTGGCACCTTGTCTGAGCTCCCCCATCCCTGTGTGTGCCCAGCTCCCTGGGTGAAGGCAGAGCTCTGCTGGGTGCTGGGAAAGCTTCTGCACAGGGCTGATGCAGTGACCTGACAGTGCAGGGGGAGAGACACCTCCATTCTCATCACCTGCTGGAGGATGATGCTGCAGCTGCTTTCTGTGGCAGGAGGGATTCCAGATGTGCCAAACACTGCTCAGGAGGGGGGAAAGGCCTTGGGGGAAGGAGCTCCTTCCTGTGGGGAGAGCTGGGTAAAGGCAACACGGATGCCCAAGGATACCTGGAGTAGGGACCTGTGCTGCCTGGGGACTCCAGCAGCCACTTCTGAATGGCAGAGTAGGCTGGGCTCAGTCCCTCTCAGCTGGGAAAGCATTCAGGAAGAGCACAGGGACTTAGGGACTGGAGTCCATCCTGGATGTTGTCTGGAAAAGAGCTGGAGACAGGGCTTGAACACACAAAAGCAGCTGCTCAGACATTCCCACCTTGGTTTCCACCCTATTGCTCCCTGCAGCTCCCCCACCACAGGAGCAGAGCCCTTGGGCACCTTCCTCTGCAGACTCCAGTCACTGCCTGTCTGTCTGGGTGGCTGGTCCTGTGACAAGGACGTCCTGCTGTGTCCCAGCTGCTCCCACAGACCACATTCCCCAGAGCACAGGCAGTGGGGACACACTGTGACAGCCTCCAGGAGGGTTGTGAGGAGTTTCTGGGGCCCTGCACCCCCTCCCTGTCCCCTTCCCCTGCCTAGGCCTCAGGCTGGGATTTGGTGCTGTTCTCTGTCCCTGTGCTGGAAGGCAGCACGCTCCAACTGCATCCACTCTCACCTCTGCTGGAGCAGCTCATGGGGAGTTTTTCCTCCAAACATCCTGAGGGATAGTTTCTCCATTTTTTCAGCCTCTTCATAAAGAATGTGACTCCCAGATCTGTGGGCAGCCTTCCTGTGCAGGGTTCCCCAGTGCTTCCTACAAGAGGCTCAAGTCATTGCCAGCAGCTGCTCTGATTCCTCAGGGTGAACCCAAGGATGACAAATCCACATTTTTGTTTGGAAATTAATGATCTCTGACCCCCAGGTCAGTATGAGAGACCACGTTTACAGTCAATGTCTCCACTGGATTTGCAGTCCTGTCTGAAGAACAAGACCAACGATACCTTTTTATCCTTCCATGGCTCTACACTGGCTGTCCTAAAATACATTCCAGTTCTGTTCTTATCAAAGAATCCAAGTGATTTGGCATCATTATTTGCTGTCTCACAGATTTTATCACCAGTGATTGCTTCCAGAGCAAAGGCAGGAATACTGAAGTGGCAACTGCATTGCAAATCCTTTCATCCCTGTAGGAACATCCACATCCCACAGCAGCTCTTCAGTACCAGGCCTTGGAGCCTTGCCATGGGCACTCAGCATGTGCTTTGCTCCATTTTACACCTCAGATTAACCTTGCAGCTGCACACAGAAAGCATTTCCACAACCTGTGTTGCAGTTACTGCTCTCAATCCCATTTCAGCTTTCTCAAAAGAAGAATTGTTTGGTAGCTCCACAAGGAGTGGCACAAATTGCATATTCCTAATACTTAATTTTGTCTCCTATGAAATTCCCTATTGCCTTTTCTACCACTGGGACTGATGCCTTACCCCGAGGCAGGTGAAGTTCCCAGCTGGGTTCAGTGCTGCTCCTCTGAGGTCTCCAGGTTTTACACTGAGTTTCTCTGGCCGTGGGTGGGAGGAATTACAGCACTCACAGCTGAGGGGACACCTCACCAACACCCCTCCCATGCTCCTGTCCAACCCCCTGCAGCATCCAGAGGGTGCCACATGAAGGGCAGGATCACACTGCACTAATTGCTAACAGGCAGCTGAGGTCAGTCCTTGCCCTCAGCCATGGCTAAGGAGATGCTCAGGAGGGACAGGGAAAGCAGAGAGCATCCCTGGCTGCCAGGATCAGCTGGTGGATGTGGCTGCACTCCCCACGTACACAGCCCCCACCTGGGAAAGCCCTGCACACTCCTCTGCCTTCAGAGGATCAAAGAGCCTGAGGACACAGCAAGGGGGACACTCATGTGGTGACAACATCTGTGCTGGCTGAGCCTGGCTGCAGGGAATTGTCATCCAGGCTGCTCCTGGTGCCAGCACAACAGGGATGGGGGGCATGACCTGACAGGGAAGCAGGAATTCTTCACATCTCCACAACTGTGCCAGATACAAGAGTCTCTGGAGACAAAAAGTGAATGGAGGCACAGAGGGAAGAGCCTGCCTCCTGAGCATGGCCATCCCAGACTCCTGGGCAACACAGGAGGGACTCAACAGCTGCACTCTTCCCTGCAGGGAACTCCAGGTAATAAGAGATAAAGAGCTCTTGCACTCCAAATAACATTTCAAAGCCTGCCTTTTCCCTTTGTCTTCTCTGCCAAGCCACCTGCTGTGGCCAGGTCTTGACTTTGTCATTCTACTGCCATCACACTCACCAGGATCCAGGTCTGTACAGCCCACTCCACAACAGTTTCTTCCCACACAACCTACTGCAGGTGCACCTGGTAGGCAGAGGAGGGAATGAAGTCAGCTCTGTGCAGACTGAGGGTAGGAATGCAACTCTCTTTGGCTTCCACCCTTTGTCCCTTCAAGACAAACCCACACCGTGTGAATCCAGCAGGGCCCTCAGCTCCATGCATGGAGGAGTGGGAATGACAGGGTGACACTGAAAAGGGTTAAGCTTTCCTGGAAGTCTGTTCCAAGAGCACAGCAGGGTTGGTGTGGAGCTCCACGCCAAGCACTGCAAGAGTTAAGGTGAGGTGGGGCCATTTTCCTTCTCTCACGGAGCACATCACAACCTCCATGGGTTTCATTGCCTCCCCAAGCCGAGGTCTGCAGCTTCCTGAGGGGGTCTCCGAGCTGGGGGAGGCTGCAGAGCCCCAGCCCCCAGCACGCTGAGCCTGCAGCATTACACAACGGCCATTTTGCTCCTGCAGCTCCTTCCCAGTGCATGTGGGCAATGTGGGACACAGGCAAAATGGTTTCCATGGCAACTCGCACTTCAGAGATGCCAGTGAGAAAATTTGCGTTGGGGGAAAATATTCTGCTTCGACTCACGTTGCAAAGGAAGGACAGAGGTGGGCTGCAGCAGCACCCCAGAAATGGCACTGTAAAAATATCCCTGGTGGTCTTGGTTCTGCAGTGCTCGGTGTATTCCCTGCCCTGGCTGGCTGTGACGTTTGTCCCATGCAGTGACAAAGCAGCACCCTCTCACTACCTGCAACGCTGCTGTTTTTCTCCAAAAAGGCCAAAGGGGCAACTCTGGGGACCAATGTGCTGTTCTGGCTGCCTCACCCCTCTGGCCTTGGAACAGGACAGATGCAGCCCAGGAGTGAAACTCAGTCTCTTTCTGCCATGGAGATGGACTGCCCTCCAGATGTTGGCCACTGGCTACTGTGCCTCCATTTCCTTAAGGGCGGCTAATGGTAGCCCAACGAGGTAGATGATGAGAACCTGAAGAAGTCTCCCCAGCAGAGAAATCTAAAGGTCATACCCCAGAGTAATTTGGTGAATTTAATGGAAGGAGATGGCTGATTGCCCCGTGAGCTAATGTCTGGAAGAGTGGTGGCTCTGTCTGGAGGGTCAGAGTGAAGCCAAGGAACCAGGCTCAGTGTCTGCTGAACATCTCTGCCCAGGAGCTGTGCTGGTCAAGGGAGGGTTCTCCAGCACTGGAGTGCACACAGAGCATGACAGAGTCCATGTCACACATAGCTGTCCCCAGGCAGAGCTGGGGAAGTGTGCCATTCAGAGGTGCTGCATAACTGGGAATGTTGGTGTGGAGAACAAACCCACAGACCGTGTTTTACCCCCAGGCCCTGATTTACTGAATACCTGCGGTGCCTGCGCCTTCCGAGGCACCGGGAATGCACTGATCCCAAAACGGCAGTGCAGGTGAAAAGGGCGGAGCGGGACCCCCAGAGCCCGGCCCCGGGCGAGCCGAGCACCCCCCCGCAGCAGCGACGCTCGCCGGAGGCGCGGGACGAGCCCGCAGCCCGGCACGGGGACCGCGGGACCCGCGCCCTGCGAGCGGTGCCCCAGAGCCCGCACAGAGCCCGCACGGA
>JBBMKD010000049.1:9456064-9473738 GCA_037834095.1 Argya squamiceps
TCCCAACACGCTGGGGCCGTCCCGGCCGCTGTGCCCGGAGAAGGGCATCGGTCCCTGTCGCTGTCGCTGTGCCCGGGCACAGGGGGCTGCGAGGCAGAGGAGGGGCTGGCAGCCCGCGCACGCAAAATGGCTCCTGCCGGCGGCTGCAGTGAGCCACAGCACAGCCCCAGCCCCGCACAGCCCGGCCGCTGCCCCCGAGCCTGCTCCTGTCCCAGGGCCCCGCTGGGTGCAGGGCCTCACCCCCTGTGTCAGCACCGGGCACCTCTGCCCAGGGCATCCCCTCCTCCTGCATCCCCAGGACCTTCCCAACCTCTTCTCTAGCAATTTCTCCCTCCTTCCCACGTAGGGCCGCCTGCCCCTGTCCCAGCTCCCTCTGCACCCTCAATTTACTCCCTCCCGATGCCAAGCAGGATCCTCCCTCTTCCCCCCAGGGCCCCTTCCCCAGGCAGGGTTCATCCTCCTCTCCTGTCCTGGCAATCTGTCCGTCCAGCCCGGGCGCTGAGCACATCCTGGGGCTTGGGCAGATGCCTGGAGAAGGAAGAGTTGTTTCCTCCAGACATCAAAGTCCTTGCACTGATTCGCCCTAGCTGGAGACCTGTCACCAGCTGGGGACATTCCTTCTGCTGTCAAAGGGTCTCGGTGTAATAAAGCATTTCCAAGGATTACCCAGCTCCTTCCTCTCCCTTTGAGACAAAGTAGGATCCTGCTGGAGACCAAAATCCCAGCTCTGCCGTAAGAGCAGAATTTTGCCGAGATCCTCCTTCCCCGTTTTGGTTTAGCCCAGATCCTGCGCTGAGGGCAGATCCCGAGCTGAGGGCAGATCCCGGCTCTGCCCCCGCCCTGCGGGCTCTGCCATTCCCGTGTGCCCAGGGCCAGATGGCAGATTCGCTCCCTGGCTCCGCGCTCCCGCTGCCGCCACAGTCCCAGCTGACCACTTTGTCCGTAATAGTCCTCAGAGGGAAATTACAACCGAGTATTAAATGTGTGGTTAAAGAAATCGTATTACACAGCGTGACTGGAAGGGAGATGCTTGCCTTTAATCTGTAATCCATGGAAGTTATTAGTTTAGCCAGCGGAGCGCTTGGGAACGGCATTCCATTAGGACATAGCCCTGAGCAGAGCCATCACCTCCGTGGCACAGCACCCCTGGCTCCCAGCACAGCCCTCGCTTCCCCGTTCCCAGTCGTTTCAGTGCCATTATCATGTTAACGTGGGGCTGTTTAGCATTGCAGAAAAGAGAAAAAAAAAAGTCACGCTGGCTGGCCGATGCGCTCCCGTGAAATAATGTTTGTGTCGTGTATCCTGTCCTACAGGTCTATGCAATATTAGTTAGTCACCCTCCTGCTCCCAACGATCACCTAACACCAACACCTGTGTCATACACAGCTGGCTTCTACAGGATCCCTGTCATTGGTCTGACAACACGCATGTCTATATATTCTGATAAGGTAACTGATGCATGTTTCTGGTCTAGTACCTCATACGTGTGCTGTAAATCAAGAGTGCCCCTCAGGAGGGTTAATGATGTCTGCACTCTCTCTGTGTCTGTCCGTCCACCCTCTCCAGCCCAGCCTGCAGTTCCCTCTCTCTCTCTCCTGCATTCCAGGGTACATAATTTTTTTGCAGCTGCCAGTGTTGACCTACATAGTGCTGGGTGATTTCTGCAGCACTGCTCTGCCAGGCTGCCAGGCTCGCTGCTCTCCAGCCATGGCAGAGGCACAAGCTGGCTCCTGCCCTGCTCACTGCTGACAGCCAGGGGGTCCTGGGGGCTCTGGGGGTCTGGGGTAGGGCAGAGGATCCTGTTAGAGCCTGTACATTGGGCAGGATCTCTCTGGGGCTTGGAGGTTGTTTGGTTGCATTCACTTTTCTGGGTTTGTGGGATATTGGTAGGGGAAATAACAGAATATCCTGAGGTTTCCCATGACATTCAGTCTGGCCAGCACTCGAGACAGAGGCTCACATTCCAGTGTCTCAGCTGTCCCTGTGGGAACACGGAGGTTTCACTGGATGAGGTCCTGTCATGTGCAGGCAGCACCTGGGCAATGAGGTGCTGGCCTGGCCCTCAGCTCACAGCCTGCTTGGCAAACACCTAAAGCTTTAGTAAAGGAAAAAGGAGGAGCTGAGGAGGGCCAGGCCTTCCAAATGCCATTGCAGGATTTCATCCAGGCACACTAGCTCAGTGGGTGAGATGGAGCCTGCTTCGAAGCACGAATCGGCCTTTGCTTGGAAAATGTGAATATTCAAAAATGTAAATGTTCAGTGCAAAAATAGTCACTCCACCTACATGCTAAATCAAGTCAAATTTCAGGAGGAGGAGCAGAGGCTCCCAGAGAGGCACCAGCAGCACTGCTTGGCTGGAGCAGCAGCAGGTTTTGGCATCTCCCACCAGGGAAGCCGTGGCAGGCTGGTCAGCAAGCCAAGACCACGGCAGTGATGGTGATGGTGGCTGGCAGGGCTGGGCACCTGCACACCCTGGCAGGGTCTCACCAGGCCTGGTTAGATGGAAAGGGATGGCAACAGAGCTGGCAGAGCAGGCAGGAAGTGTTCAAGGGGGATTTGCTTCTTGCTGCTCTGGGGAGGAGATAGATCTGACAGAAATGTCACTGAGAGGGTCTTTGTCACAGGGCCCACCATGGCAGGGAGAGGGGAGCCTGCACCTCGTCTCTGCTCCATCTCTGCAGGGCTGTGCCCAGCAAAGCAGCCCCTGCCCACAGCATCTGTGCTTTCCAGCCTTGTGCTGGGCTGGAGTGCTCACCCTGAGGGGATGGCTCCATCTTCTCCTTCTGCCAGTCTTTTCCTTTTTAAAATATGTTTTCTGCAAAGCAGCCTCATGAACCCGCCCTGGCTGACTTCAGGGCTGGAGCAGAGACCCATGGCTGCAGTGGTGACCCCGTGTGCTGGCAGGGAGATGCTCTCCATGCAATATTTGGGGTGTTGAGCAGGGTTCAGGGCTGTGGGGCAGCCCAGGCTGCCCACCCCAACACCCCTCAGAGCACTCCTGCCTGGCTGGCATCATGCTCAGCCTCCTGCCCACCAAGGCTTGGAGCCTTCTGAAGAACAGGGAGCTGCAGGCAGGAGATGGGGCAAAGACAGGCACTGGGTAGAGGAGCAAAGGATGTTTGGGCAGTGGAGGGGACAGCAAAGGTGGGAGCAAAGCCGGGGACAGAGGGGTGTGAAGCTGTGGAATAGGACAGTGGAAGGTTCTGCACGCCCCATGCAGGACAGGCTGGCTGGTGACACAGGGACATTCAGCTGTTCCCTTTTTGGTTTCCAGTGATCAGCATGCTTTTCTGCTTTCTTTTTTTTTTTTTTTTTTTTTTGTTTTAATTCAGGAAATTATATCTTTCAGCTTAGTTTCTATGGAAACAAGCTTGTAGGATCACTTTGTATGTATGTCCCTAATTGGTTTTGGAGGTATCAGACAATTTTAGCTGAATTTCACAGGGGGCTGAATTTGGGGTGATTATGGTCCTCTCAAGGCTTCCAGGGGAGGAAAGGTCTGGACCTCAGGACAGACAGGTTTGTCCAGCACCTTTTGATGCTCTCAGAGTGTCTCCAGTCAAGCACAGTGGTCCATGAGCTGTAGCCAGTCTTTCAGCAAAGATACCTGAGGGAAATGAGTTTTACTGCTCACAGTATCCAAACAACTGTTTGTTTTAGAAATAATATTGCATTTATCAGGCAGAGCACTCTGGCTTCACTGAGACCCTCACAGCACCCAGCACAGTCCTGCCTGCCCGGGGAGGGGTCTCTGGAATCCCAGTCACCTCTGAGGGAGGTCAGCAGGGAACTGGGGGAGAGAGGGAGTCTCCAGGTAAAGGCAGCAGAGTGGTTCCCATCACTGTGGTGTCCATCAGAGAGATCTCATGGACTGAACATTGCAAAAATCCCCCTCTGACTTTCCCATGCTGGGCCCCTTGGTGCTCCTGTCCCCCATGGGCCATTGGGGGTGTTTAAATCTCCTCTGCATCTCAGCTGAAAAAAACAACATGACATTGACATCTTGGCAGCATGAGAAATGTGAGATGACACAGAGTGTGAGAGCAGAGCCTGGGGCAGGGCACAGCTCAGGAAGGTCTGTGCTGTTCAACACCACATGTGGGACCTCTCCTGCCTGTGGGGCTGGAGGGACACCCTGGGTGCTCAGAGGTGCTGAGCCCCTCACCACCCCACAGAAGATTATTGCAGCAGAGGATCAGGGAGATGAATTAATAAATTAAAAGAGACCTGCTCTGCTGCTGGAAGAGTTGGGAAATGGAGTGTAGACATGCTGCAGTTGAAGAGCTTTTTCAGTTCCAGCACCTTACCCTGGTAGTTGAAGTGAGGTCTGTCTCTCCCTCTCTCCAGTCGGGGGATGGCTTTTCCCTCTGGTTCCTGCTCTCAGGAACCACCCCAGGTCCCCACAGGACTTGTTCACTAAAAAGGGTTTTCTTCTCTGTTACTGGTCCTACTGGCAGTTGATGCTCAGCAGGAGCCCTGTTAGTCAGGGTGGGAAGGTGCAAGTGGGGAGAAAAGTGACTCTTGTTGACCAGGATCAGGGTCAGTACTCCTTCACTGGCACCCACGAGTGATGACTGGAGAGGTTGCTTGGAGCAGGACAGAGATGTTTGCCCTGGGAGTGGGGAGCACAGCCCTCAGCAGGGCAGGAAAACCCTCAGCAGGGCAGCCTGGAATGTGCAAGAGCAGACCAGGGTAGCAGAGAGATGGCCTGATGGAGCCCCCACATCCCAGCAGATCCCCACAGGCTCTCAGATTCCAGCTGGGAGCAGGACAGGGCAGCCCCACAGTGGCCCTGCCCCAGAGGCTGCCCCATCCCTTCCTCTGTGCACTGCAGGGAAAGGCAGAGAGTGCACTTTAGACTGAGCTCCCCATCCCTCTGCCCCCAAAATCCCTCCCTGCAGTCATCTGAGCTACCTCAGAGTTAACTCAGCTCCCTCCCACATCCACAGCTGTCATGTGGGGCAGTGGGCAAGCTCCTTCCATAGAGTGGCCAACACTTCTTTCTCATGCCCAGCTGGTGAATTTCACCAAATTTTCAGGAGCTTTACAGATTGGGATCTCTGTCAATCTCTTTGAAATCTCCCAGGCAGCTCAGCTGGGGAGTGCATTGCTAGAAGGGGGACTGACTCCACTACCGTAATGAAGCAAAAGCACATTACTCCCTTCAGCCTGTAGAAAAAATCACTTCCCCAGCCATGGGCTCTGAGCTGGGGTGAGCCCCTGGGCAGACAGAAGTGAGGAGGTAACAAACCCTTCCCTCATGGTGCTGTACAAGGCCCTGATGTGACACACAGGCACTGCCTGGTGGCCCCCAGCCATGCCCTTTTCCCTATGGATAAAATCTCCATGCAAAGGCACTCCCAGGCGTGGCACAGCCTGGTGCAGGCTGTGCACAGGATTCCAGCACCCAGGCATGTTCCCTGCAGGGCTGGATGCATTCCTGTGCTTCCTGCAGGTACAGCCTCACAGCTGTGCATGCACAGTCTGTGCTTTCACACACACACACACACATGATCTACTCAAACAGCTCCTTTCTGTATGGACTTGCATCAAATATTTGCAGTTATCAACTCCTGACCCCACACAGAATCATCACAGAATCCCAGACTGGGTTGGAAGGGACCTTAAAGCCCATCCAGTGCCACCCCTGCCATGGCAGGGACACCTCCCACTGTCCCAGGCTGCTCCAAGCCCCAATATCCAACCTGGCCTTGGGCACTGCCAGAGATCCAGGGGCAGCCACAGCTTCTCTGGGCACCCTGTGCCAGGGCCTGCCCACCCTCCCAGGAAATATCCCCAACCTCCCAGCCATGCTCACTCTGGGGATTTTTGGCTCCAGCCCCCTGGGATCCCACTGAGCTTGGGCACCTGGATTTCACCTGGATTTCACTAGAATGAGGTGAGGGAGCACAGGGCTGAGCACCCAGGTGTGGGTGGGCTGTGGGAGGTTTGCAGCAGGCTGGGGTTGGTGTGAGCCATTCCCATGGTCCCACTCCAGCTCTGTGGCCAACACCAGGCACAGTCAGAGGAGAGCAAGGGGTGAGGATCCCACAAAACATCCTACAAGGCCAATGTGGGTTTGTAATGAGGAGCAGTTTTTGCTGAGTACCTGAAGGGAGGAAGCAATGATCCTCGACAGCCCCAAGTTCAGGTTCCTTGAGCAGCACCAGGGGCAGAGCTGGTGCAGCTGAGTGAGCCTACACTGTGCTGGTTGTCTCACAGAGGCTGTGCTAAAAACCACAGGTCTTTTTTAACAGCTGTTTGCCAAAAATGGGCTAATTAGGGTGCATAAATCACTGCATCCCCATCCTCTGCAGTGCAGCCCATGTGCCCATGCCCAGGAGAGCTCTGTGCTGGGTTTGTGGGGTGTGACAGGGAGCTGTGGGATGCCACTGTATGTGCTGGGATGGGGGTATCAAATCACACCAAGCTGGGTTCTCACCTGCCTCTGCACAGCACAAGCTGGACATGGGAAACTCTGAGGGACTCTACGTCCATTTTTCTGCCAATCTTTAGCCCTTGCAGAGAGGCTCAGGAGTCCCAGGAGCTTCAAAAGCTGCACACAGACTGTGAGTGCTCATCCTGAGATCTCAGCTCAGCACTTGACATGAATTTTTCTTCATTATCCCATTTGAAAGCCAAAGTTCAGGGATCTGGGAGCTGAGATACCACCAGAGTCTGTCCATGACCCTTTTGACACCAATTTAACCACCTGGACTGTTAAACCAAGTTGCCCCACAACAACCTTGCAGTAATTTTTTCCTCTGAACCCAGTGATATGTATTTACAATATTTAAGAAAGCCATGATCAGTTTAAAAACCATTTTTGCAAGCTGCTTGGGAAACTAGAAAGTAATTTGATGCAATATAAGGAAATTTCAATTTTGTTTTCATTTCAAAAAGGGATTGAAAGAATTTTAATAGAATTTTGATGTTTTAACTTGTGTTTCTCTGATTTCTTTTTTTAATATTGGCTTTTCTGTTTTTTCTTCAGCTCTTTTCTCTCTTCTGATTTTTTTCCCATTTCCAGTTTCACTTTCCCTGGATTTCTTTAAAGCAATTAAAAATGCTCAGGGGTTAAAAATTAAAAATGCTTAGACCCAGCTGGTGTGCCCCTGGCCCAGGCTGTGCAGCTGGACCTGGAAATTCCTGGGCATCTCTGCTGACTACAGAGAGATCTTGAGCACTGTGTTAGTGTGGTGTCATGATTGTCTTTCCACTGTTTGTCCCTGTGGGGCTTTTTCCCAAACCCATGGGTTAGTGCTGGTTTTGTGGGGTGAGCTGCTCTCCCTGTTTGTATCAGTCATACTCTGAGAGTCTCCTTGGGGCTCTCCTGGTTTGTTTCCTCCTCTGATTTAACATCCACCCTTCTCCTCAGTGTCTCACATTCAGGAAATGTTCCCAGTGCTGTGGGGGCTTTGCTGCTCCCTTGTTCCATGGGATGGGCTGGGGCAGGAGCAGGGAGCTGCTGACCCTGTGCAGGGAGCCCTGAGCACAGCAGGGAGTTTATATCCTTTTCTACATATTTCATGGTCTGGTTTGATGTTAGCACTATGTTGAGTGTGAGGAAGAGGATTTATTTGGTGTGTCTGTCCCTCCTGTGTGTGTCCATGGTATGATGCCTTTTCCTTTCCAGTGTGTATTATTTTGGTCCATTCAGGACATTTCTGGCCCATTCTGGGTCTGGGTTCTGGATGAGCAGGTCTGGGCCCTGTTTGGTCCAGACAGCCATCTCAGCCTTAGAGAAAGAAATGTTATGGTGTTTTATTTTTGTCCTCTCCAGTTCTGTCCCCTGCCTCCCTCCAGCACATAGCTGGGCTGCCAAGTAGGGTCCATGCTGAGCATGAGCACTTTCACTTCCTAATATTTGACTCTGGGGCTTTTTGGACAAGCTGCATTTGTTTGAAAGCTCTCTGTCAGCTCCAGCTTTTGGTCTGATTGCTCCCCTAAGAGCGCTGTACTTAATTAGGCTGGAATTGCTATTGCACAATCAGCCAACCATAACGATGTCTTTAACTGCATCAGAGAGGTTTGCTGGGGCACGGGTCCAGAGCTGCATCCTCTGCCTGCTGCTGCAGAACAGGCTGACCTAGAAACAGCCAGGGACCATGTTATAAAACTGCCTTTCTGAACTTCTGCCATGGGGAATGACGAATGCACAGCTGCCTGTACCTGCCTCTTGCCTTCTGAAGGGAATTCTTTTGCTTTTTGATGCCCATTGTCTGGTGATGATTTAAAAGGTCAAGAGGCAAGGCTATATTTGCACTGAACAGTGCTGGTCATTCATGGCTTGATAGACTTTTCTTCTCTGTGCATTTATGGACCACAGAGCAGAACCCCCTCTTTGCCATGCTCTGCTTTAACCACAGAGAGGTACAAAGTCACATCCAGGCTTTCCTTCCCAGCCAGAAGGGAGGATGCAGGTCCCAGAGGTTAGCTCAGGGTGTGCATCCCAAAAAGGCTTTGTCCCACACACCCTGTCCCTGCAAGCGTGGCTGACACCCCCACAGTGTGTGTTGAGCTCTTGTTCTTCCTTGCAGAGCATCCACCTGTCCTTTTTGCGCACGGTCCCACCTTACTCTCACCAGGCCAACGTCTGGTTTGAGATGATGAGAGTCTTCAACTGGAACCACGTCATCCTGATAGTCAGCGACGACCACGAGGGTCGTGCTGCACAAAAGAAGCTGGAGACCCTCCTGGAGGAGAAAGAGTCCAAGGTCAGTTCCTGAACATTGTCTTGTAGCTTTGTTTAAGCAACAACAACAAAACTAGAAGTCTTGGGCTGTTGTATGTATGTAGATTTCTGTATGTAAAACACCTTTTCTTTCCATTGTAACATGGCTAACATGCTTAAAGCATCAACAGTGTCTGACTAGTACCTGACAGAACTTTGTACTTTATTCATTTCACTTGCTTTGCCATGGTCAAAATCTCCTACATGTAAATCGACTACAAAATGAAGGGAAGGATAACCTGGAGCTCTGCAAATGCCTTGCCCAAGTTTCCCACCCAAGGAGAGGACCAGTCGCTCAGCTTAGGGAAGCACCTGCCTCACTGCAGCCCCCCAGGGCCAGGCAGACCCAGCAGTGCCAATCCCACCCCAAAAAGCAGCTTCTGAATTGGCTGTTGGGGGCTCAGTTTAGTGCTTCGGAGGGGCAGGGCAGCCGGGGCTGTAACCACCCTCTGGGTAGAGCTGTCGGCCCGTTCCCATCTCCATCCAAGCACATGCCAAACGCTGCTTTCCTGACACCCCATGCTGTCACAGGGTGGGTGTGGGACCTTGCACCTGCTCTCAGGGCCAGTGGGAGCAGGGAGAGAGGCAGGGAGGGCCCCGAGGTGCAGGAGGACAAAGCACAGACCTGCGACGTGGATGGAAAGGACTGAACAAGAGTTCAAAACAAGCAGAGAAGGAGAGAGCACAGGAAGTTCTTTTGCTGCAATCTGGAAGGCAAGGAACCATCTCTTGCCCTATGGGGTGGAGTCCCAACATGTCCTCTCTCCTGGGGCAGGATGAGGTCCCCTTTGGGACAGAGCCTGAGTTCATCCAAGTTCTCCAGCAGCATCAGGGCAGGCACCCATTTGGAGATGTTCCCTCCTGGGTCACCAGCAGGGACCCCAACCTGCTATTTCCAGCCCCACCTGCAGCTGCAGGACCTTTGGCAGTCTCTCAGCTGTTGAGGAGATGTGGCCATAGATGCTTCTTGTGGTTGGAGTTGGTGGCTGAGCTGAGACATGGGACCCTGTGACTGCTCTTTGTCACCTCCCTGAAGGAACAACTGCTGCAGGGGTGCAGGCTGGCACAAGCCACACTGACCAACAGACTCCTGATTTTCAAGAAGTTTCATCCTTGCTGCATGTCAGGCTGTGGCAAGGCACTGATGTTCCACCAGCCACAGAGGGATCCTCCTGCCTCCAAAGGCAGCTTCCCACTGGGTGACAGCAGGACGGTGTTTTTCTCCAAATCCTCTTCTCAGCACAATGCCCTTGTGCTGACAGGGAGAGCCACTGTCAGTCTCTCATCCCTACTCTTGCATTTTTTGAATTCCACTTTCTGTTTTCCTGTAGTTCCTGTGCATCCCATTTTGCTGTTCCCTCTCCCATTTGCCCCCTGTGGTGCTTCCAGTCACAGGGTGCATTTCTTCTCCATCCTGTTCACCCTGCAGGAAAGCCTTGGAGATCAGGAGCTTGAAAAATGGGGAGGGAAGGTCTGTCCTCAGACCTTCCCCTGTCTGCACTGCATCTACCACATCTTGGTGTCCTCTGGCAGCCCCTGGGCTGCTGCAGATGCTCAGGCCTCTCTCCAGCCTGGGGCACCTGCTCTGTCCCAGTAGGTCACCTTGTCTTCTCTTTGGGGTGTGCCACTGAATGTCTCTTTTTCCTTTGAGAAAAGGTCAGACAGACTGGTCTGACTGGTCTGGCAGGTGGCAGATAACTTGTTGGGGCTTTCCTGTCTTCTTCCACCTCTTCTCTCCAATCTCTCTCTGATCACTGATGTGCTGACTCTTCAT
Source organism: Argya squamiceps (assembly GCA_037834095.1). NCBI lineage: Eukaryota > Metazoa > Chordata > Aves > Passeriformes > Leiothrichidae > Argya > Argya squamiceps. The sequence continues at coordinate 9,466,573 of JBBMKD010000049.1, forward strand.
GCCATGAAGTTGTACCATGGGCCCATCCCCAGCCTCTCCAAGGGCAGCCTGGGCCCTGGGCAGGGAGGAGGCAGGATACCTGGTCTTGACCTCTTCAAGGCTTAGATCACAGCCCCTGAGGACATGGAGGGCTTGCTCAGGCTCACCTGCCCATCTGAGCTCTTGTTTTGGGGCATGGCTTTGCCCCCAGGGTCTGTGCCTGCCCTGTGTGCCATCCAGGCACCACTGTGTGGGTCTGCACCTCCACAGCACCCTGAGCCCAGCACTGAGGCTGTGCTGGCCAGCCCTGGAGTGCCCCATGTGCTGGCCTTGTCCTGGGGCTGTCTGCAGCAGCTCTCAGCCTGGAGCTGCTGCTCCACCCAGCACAGCTCTGCTCACTCTTGGGGCTGCTGGGGCTGGGCAGGGAGTGCTGGACACTGAAACCAGAGCTTCTCCAGGTCACAGGTGGCAGGTCCCTGCTGTGCTGCCTGCCTTTCTCTGGGACAGTGGTGTTCATGAAAGTGGCAAATTTTTGAGTGAATGCAGGAGCACGTGGTGGCAAGGGAACTTGTGATTTGCCAGTCCCTGTGTGAAACATGAAGATCAGAGAAGGGCTGCAGGACCACATGGAGAAATGGGAAAAAGAGGATTACTAGTGTAGTTCTGGAAAGAGGGTGAGTGACAGGGAGAGGTGATCAGGGGCCAGCCTTGGTGCACCCAAGACTCTGCTGACCAGCCCGGGCTGAGGTGCCAGCACATCCCAGGAATCTCTGGTTGGAGGCTGCAGCATGGATGATCAAGTTTTTGGCTACATTGACAGTGCCTGGGGAGAAGTGACCAGTGTTGCCTGACTGGAGAATGTTCCTGCTGTCCTGCTGCATCTCTGGTCTCCTTGCAGCACTCATTTCTCCAGGGCTCACTGCAGGCCCAGCAGAAGCCACTAAGAAGCCACTGCAGAAATCCTTGCTGTGGGAGTCATCAGAAATGAAGGCAGACCTGGGCTCCAAGCAGATTTTGCCTCTTCAGATACTTTTCCTTGCCAGGACCCGATTTCTTTGGGCAATGAAAAAACTGTTGGGCTGCATCCAAGGGGAAGAAAGAAAGATCACACAGCTGCATGGAAAGGAGACCTGGCAAGATGTCCTGCCAAGGACTGCCCTGAATGCTGGGGAAAAGGCAAGATAATTAGTTTGGAAAGAAGATGAAGAGAAATTTGTCTGAGGAACACCTGGTTACATGGAACCCTGTGCAGGGGGCATGCAAAGGGTTGGGTTCCTGGCAGGCATCCATTGCCATCAGGCTCTGGAAAAATGGAGATGAGAGTAGAGCTGTGTCCCACACCCCGTGTACTCAGATCAGGGATGCTCAGCTGGGGCAGGGTCAAGGAGAAGATGTTAGACTATGTCCCACCAAAACCTGCCAAGCTCTCTCCTGGAGGCACCATCAGGTTGGCCTGGTCACAGGGGCTGCTCCCAGGAAGGTCCTGGGGCTCTGTGCAGCTGCTGCAGGGTCAGGGCTCTGAGCAGAGGCTGTGAGCCCTCAGCACTCTGCCTGCTCCAGAGAAAACCTCCAGCACTGGGTGCCCTGCCCCAGGCTCCCCTGGGGCCATGCAGCAGCAGCAGCTGAGGCAGCAGAGCAGGGGAGGAGCAGGATCTCTGCTCAAGTCCAACCTCTCCGGGGTCAGTGCACACTCTGAGCCCCACTGGCATGCTCCAGTCAGCAGCATGGAGACCACCAAGCAGTGAGCCCCACTAGCCACGCTTAGGGCCAGGTTACAGCACCCTGGTCTCAGGTAGCTGCACCTCCCAGGGCCACCCGTGTGCTGCAGAGCCATGAGGTGCCCTGGGCCCTCCCCAGGGACCAGGTAAAAGCTGCAATGTCATCCCATGTTCACCATTGCTTCATATCGCCACGCTTTGAGCCAACATGGGACGTAGAGAACTTTATCTTTCTCTTTTGGATGTCAACAGAGCTCAAAAATCTGCTCCCTCCTTTCAGGGGGTGAGAGGTTCAGCTGAGACACCTCACTTTGTGTGGACTCTCTGAGGGTGGACAGGATTGTAATGCTGATAGTGCTACTAGTAATGCTAATACTCTTAACTGTAACAGTTTGCCTTTATCCAGCACTTTCCGTACACAACATTTTGTCCTTTACTTCCACAGTAATTCCATGGAAACCCCACCACATAGGCCCTTAGATTGTTTCTGAGTTTAAGATAAAAAATTCCTTGCAGAAGAATTCCCCAGTCCCTCAAGGGAAAATGCAACTGCATCGCACCAGCTGTGACACTCAGGCTTTGCTCTCAGATTGCTCCGTGACGCTCCCGTGAGAGCTGAGGCACAATCTCTCCTGATAGTGGTTTTTGCGAGCTCCAGCGTTATAGAGACCCTTTAGCAAACAGTGGAGGAGGAGGTGGATGTTGGATTGCTTTACTACACGTCATTTTCAACTGTTTATAATATTCTTCTGTGTCTACATATTTTCTCTGTGCACATTATTCATCAGAGTAAAAAAAGGAACTATGAAAACCTCGACCAACTTTCCTATGACAACAAGCGAGGACCCAAGGTATATATGCATGGAAATGCACGCCGCCCACCAACCTAACTAGCAAATGAAAAATAGCCACAGCCAACAGAAAAATAAAAATGAAAAAAAAAAAAAAAAAGAGAAAGAGAAAAAAAGAAAAGAAAAGAAAAGAAAGAAAAAAAAAATCCATGACTATGTTTCTTGGTAGCACGTTTTTATGTTGAGATAGTTTGGTTTGGACTTGAGAATGGAAACTTAGCCAGCTGACCCTGGAAGGATTTCTTTTTGAAACATGCATGTGAACCAGTAATTAACTTGCAAGTTCTTTTTTTTTTTCTTTTTGAAAAGTTGAACCAACCCCCTTTCCTCCCCAAAGGAAACGGTTCCTTGGTGTAAGTTGCTCACTTTGATTCCCAAAGGTTAACCCTGTGCAATATGTTTTTTTCATTTCCCATGTTTTTGAAAAACAACACTCGTTTGAGTTTTCAATTGCATTTCAAAGCCTTTTTCTCTTTCCTGTACAATGCACGCCTCTTTTTGGGTCTTGATTGACTTCAGTTTGCATGCACAGTGCAAAAAAAATTTAAAAATAAAACAACCAAAAAAGCCAAAACCTTAAAAGAGAAAGAAAGGAAGGAAAGAAAGAAAAGAAAGAAAGGAAAGAAAAAGAAATAAATAACTATAACCAATCTTATTTAGCAGACTTTTGTGCAGTTTAATGAATTCTCTTGACCCTTTTCTAGATAGCATGGCTCTCACCATCAGTCCTGGGGCTCACTCACTAACCAGCTTTGCTCACACTAATCACAGGCTGAGAAAGTGCTTCAGTTTGACCCTGGAACCAAAAATGTGACATCGCTGCTGCTGGAGGCAAAGGAGCTGGAGGCCAGAGTCATCATCCTCTCTGCCAGGTGAGGCTGTGCTGCCCCTTCCCCTCCCTGCTCTGATTTCCTCTCTCCCAACGCTGTCCAGCGCTGGAGTCAGTGTGGATTTGGGGTTTGACAACCTTCCAAGGATCCTGAGAGAACCCCCACGCCCAGCCCCTGTCCCGGGCAGGTGGAGGGGGGTGCTGGACGTGCTGCTGGCCAGGAGTGACAATCCCTGGTCTGGCTGTGCTGCAGCAGCAGCCGTAGGTACCGATGGTGTGTCCTGGCCCGGCTGGGAAGGAGGGCAGCCCGCTGGCCCCATGCCTACAGCACAGTGTGCAGGTGTGCAGCTGCTCAGCAGCGCTGGGAGCTGTGGGACCAGGTGAAGCTGAGAGCAAGGTTCCCATTGCATCGAGGATTTAGCCATTGCCCAGGACAACCAGCAGTCAGAGTCACCCGGGGTGGTGTCTTCCCCGGCACTGCCGCACCCTTGGGATCTGACAGCGGGGCCAGCCGGCAGCTGGAGCCACATCGCCCTTCCCTTCCTGTCGTTGCAGCGAGGATGACGCGGCCACGGTGTACAGATCGGCAGCCATGCTCAACATGACGGGCTCGGGATACGTGTGGCTGGTGGGGGAGCGGGAGATCTCGGGCAATGCCCTGCGCTACGCCCCGGACGGTAGGCACCTCCCGGGCTCCGGCCCGCTGCAGCCAGGCTCGGAGCAGCCCGAGGGAGGCGGGATGAGCGGCCCCTGCCGTCCCCGGGACCCCTCGGGCTGGGGGAGCGCGGGGCCGTGGTGGTTCCGAGCGGGGGTCCCGGACTCTGCTCTCCGCTCCCTTCGTCTGCACGGGGACTCGGCCTCGGCCACGCTGCCACACCCCAAATCTGTGTCACTGCGGCTTCGCAAGCTGCTTATCACCCGGGGGATGGAGCTCGGGGTGTCAGTGCCCCTGCCCGCTCCTGCCTGAAGCTCAGGCAACTTCCCACTGCATCCAAGGGATGCTCACCCGTAGCCGTGTGCTCGCTGTCCCAAGAGCTGGGCACGGGAGTCCCGCTGCAGCAGCCAGTGATCCCAGGGATGCTGACCCGCCTCCCCCTCTGCCCGCGGCAGGAGTGATCGGTTTGCAGCTCATCAACGGCAAGAACGAGTCAGCCCACATCAGTGACGCCGTGGCCGTGGTGGCCCAGGCCGTGCACGACTTGTTTGAGAAGGAGAATATCACAGACCCGCCGCGGGGCTGCGTGGGCAACACCAACATCTGGAAGACAGGACCCCTTTTTAAGAGGTATTGGGGAACGGGTCCTGCTGGAGGGAGCAGAGGACCTGGTGGGGAGAACTGGGAAAGGTGGGAGCATGTGGAAAAGGTGCATGAGGACATGGTGGCTTTGTTCAGGATATCTGTCACTAAAGCTTTGGGGCATGTGGCAGCATGGGCTGCCTGGTCTCTCCTGCACGATTTGGATATGAGGGCTACATCTCTCCTAGAAAACTCACCCAGACACAGGCTCAGGCAATGGCACCCACTTTTTCCAGGCTGTTAAAGCATCATCCAGGTGCCTGGCACCAGTTCAGTCCATGTCAACCGATGCTACCCTGGGCAATGTTTAGACAGCTGGGATGTGTGGGCAGGGAATGATTCCAGAAGGAAAAGATTGGGGACCATGGTCTCATCCAGTCTGGAGCTTAATTCCATGGGTGGAAGTGGGAGAGAGGGGGTTCTGCCAAATCAAGGTAGAGGAATATTTCTGTCCCAGTTTATCTCGGTGCTGCGGACACATTTCCTGCTGAACATTACAAGGGCTGTGGCATGGATCCAGCACTGCAAGAAGGACTTGGTGGCAGAGATGTCCATGCATGGGACAGGTTCCCCTTGGCTGTAGCAAACCCTGGTGCTGTGGATTTGGAGGCTGGGGTGTCACAGGTGGGAGCATGTGCCTGTGAAGTCCTGCTGCCAGGGCAGGGGGATTGGCAGGTCCTGCATGTGCTTCCAGACCCAAATCCCTGCATCACTGCAGGTGCTGGGGCCACAGGGCCTGGGCTTTGATGCAGCAGCCAGTCCCTGCAGACCTAGGTTCTTCTGAGCATGTGACCTGCAAAGCCTGGAGATTGTTTTAGAGGCATTTCTGGCATCCTCTGCAGTGACAGTCTTTAGCATGAGCAAGTCAGAGCTGTTCTTCACAAGTGGCTCAGGCAACTCTTGTGTGTCCCCACTATCACCTTCCCAGGGTTTGGGGGCTGGTTCTCTCCTTGGTGGTGTTTGTGTGTGCCTGGGCCACTAGCCAGGCTGGGATGGGCAGGTGCCAGGCACAGCACCTGTGTAGCATGCTGTAGCATGGGCACACCTCCCAAGGAACCTGCAGAGCAAAGTGTCCTTGTGTGCTGTGGGACAGATCATTCCAGAGGGGAGTGGGACTGATCTTGTGCAGAGCAAGGAGCAATGACAGCAGATATGGTAGAGAACATCTGGGAAACTGATTCCATCCACCAGGAGGGGATGACCACAGGTCTGTGAACAGACCATAGGTAGCCTTGGCTGGACTTCTACAGGGTAGTGAGCTTATGGCAGGTAACTGACAGGAAGCATTTGCCTTTCTGATGCCTTGTGAGGCATCTCAATAACACAGCAGGTGTTCTGGGTTGTCCCAGCTGTGTTTCTCTCCGTAGGGTGTTGATGTCCTCCAAGTACTCGGAGGGTGTCACTGGCCGGGTGGAGTTCAATGAGGACGGGGACAGGAAATTTGCCAATTACAGCATCATGAACCTGCAGAATCGGAAACTGGTGCAGGTTGGGATCTACAATGGCAGCAATGTACGTGCAGGCCTGGGCTGGGGGAGGAGCGCTTGGGCACTGGGGTGTCCACCCTGGCCTCATGTCTGTCTGCTTCCTCCGGGATCCACCGCAGGTCCTGACCAACGACAGGAAGATCATCTGGCCTGGGGGGGAAACAGAGAAGCCTCAAGGCTATCAGATGTCAACCAAGTTGAAGGTAAGAGCAAATGGCATTAGGGGCAGGGCTTCTCAGCTCATCTGCCTCCCCTGTCCACGGCTGCTCTGCAGTTGGCAGCAGCTTTTGCAAGGCCAGGAGAGGATATGGGAGAGAAATAGAGAAGGTACTGGAGGGTGTTCAGAGCACAACTTCCAGCTGGAGTCAATCTGGATTGGGTGGCAGGCATCCTTGGTTTGGAAAGAGACAGGTGGGAAGTTGACATGAGAGAAAACAGCATGGAAAGGGTGGAGAGGTGTTCAGCATTTCTTATGGGAGCCAGAGGACATCTGTCACAGATTTGTGAGAAATACAAGGATGGGCTCCTTTGGCCAAGGCATGGTTCAGCTCTGTTAGACAGTGCAGAGGCCAGGTGGAAACAGAGTCAAAAGGAGATAAAACCTTCTTGTGGAGGGTGGGTGGACTGGTGGCCACAAGTCTGAACTCAGGAAACCCCTGAGGAGCTGATGGCCAGAAGCTGGAGGTAACACTGGCAGAAGGTCCCTCCAGTCTTGCTTTGGTTCTCATGCTCTTCCTTTAAGTGTTGCTCAGCAGCTCCTTTAGTGACTGCATCCCACTTTAGTGTCTGGATCATGGCCAGGCTGATTTTACCTGTATGACCATTTATCTGTCCTACTGTTCATTTGTCCAGCAAGGGGAATCCCATTCCCACTGGCAGTGAGCCCTTGTCCCCACAGAGGTGCTATGGGTACTGTCGTGGTTTCACATTTGCCAAATCAAGTGTAGTGGTTTACTCTCTGGGAGATAGGATTTTCGGGAGAAAAAGGCACCAACAGGCCCAACT
>JBBMKD010000049.1:9473838-9495620 GCA_037834095.1 Argya squamiceps
AAAACCAACCCCTTCTCATACCACAAACTGTTCACTTTCCCACTCAACACAGAGAGAAAACAATGATTTTTGGTCAGCTGTAACCATTTAAACACAATCCTGCATTACGGGGAGAGAAGTCCCTTTAGAGAGTTTTATGGAGACAAACGCCACAAAAAAGGCTTGGTGGCCATTGGTCAGCCAAGCTGTCAGTATCTGCCATAACTTCCCTAGAGACTAAAAAACAACCTGTGCTAAACCATCACAGGTACATTGAGATTGCTGCTTTACAGGGCAGGACTGAAACACCTGCATTAACTTGGGGCAGTGTAACAGTGTCTAGAGCCCCTTTCCAGGCACCAGTCCTGGCTGTGTGGTGTCTCCCATCAGTCTCCTATTAGGGAAAGAGATTTTGAGGCTTGGCTGAAAGTGCCACATGAAGTTGGACGCTGGTGTGGCTGGTCCTTACCTTGGGTGCAGGGAAAGCAAATGTTCTTAGTGTTCTTGGCAATGCTGTGTTAACAGTTGGATTTCATGATCTTAAAGGTCTTTTCCAGCCTAGAGGATTCTCTGATTCCCCACAAAGCCAGGTCCTGCTGCTGGGCTGAGATGGCAGCTGGGCAGGGCAGCCCAGCTCCCACCGTGGGAATGTAGCTCTGGAGGGAGACAGACCAGAGGGTGTTTGTGCTTCACCTCACAGATCGTGACCATCCACCAAGAGCCCTTTGTGTATGTGAAGCCCACTCAGGCAGATGGGACATGCAGGGAGGAATTCACCATCAATGGAGATCCTGTCAAAAAGGTCTTCTGCACTGGGCCCAATGAGACCATCCCAGGTAACTCGGTCTGTGGGGACTCCCACTCCAAGAAGGGGCCCCAGGGAGGGTGCTCAGTCACACAGGAGGCCCAGAGGATGAGGCACAGAAAGGGAACAGCACTGCTGGCCCCCACACAAGCCCCCCATCAGCTCAGCCTCACAGCAGTGCTGTGCAGGAGTTGGGCCCTGGGATCCAGGGGTTTGAGCCCAACAGATTCTTTCCCACTGTCACTCTTCTGGATGGGTTCCAGGGCTGCTTTGAGGGATTGCATCCCGAATTTCTGTCTCCTGACATGTTCCAATTCTCTCTTGATCTCCAGCAGCAGCAAGGACCCTGAGGCACGTTAGCACGTGCTGCACTGACACAGCACCAGTTTCAAACTGTCACAGCAACCTGTGTCAGGATCAGGAGTGAGCACCTGGTGTGGGGTGGGAGCTGCTCAGCAATGCCAGGCTTGCCCAAATCCACCTGAAGGGCGTTCCCTTGGCTCATCACACCTTCCTGTGCACAACATCCTCCCAGAGCTGTGTCCTGGGCTGTGTTCAGCCTGCTGGGCTCATGCCAGGAATCCTCCAGCACATGCACTGAGCCCTCTCCCTGCCCTGCAGTGGGTGGGTAGCACCCCCCCTCAGCCCACCTCACTGGGACATGACAAAGGAACCCTTTGTCCCCAGCCTGCCAACACCCACAGGTGATGGGGGCAGTGAGAGAGGGTGGTCAGGCAGATGCCCTGAAGGATAACATGGTTACATGCCACATGGAGCCACAGCTGTGGGGTGGCTGCTCTCACTGGGGACAGGCAGGGATGATCCCCTGTGGGGTCCCTGGCCAAGGGCTGCCCCCACTCACCCCTGTCCTGTCCCTCCCCCAGGCCGTCCCACCGTGGCTCTGTGCTGCTATGGCTTCTGCATCGACCTGCTCATCCGCCTGGCAGGGGTGATGAACTTCACCTATGAGGTTCACCTGGTGGCTGATGGTAAATTTGGTACCCAAGAGCGGGTGAGTTTGGGCAGCCTGTGATCTTTCTTTGCCTGTATCTTGTATTGAAACACCCCCACCCCCTTCTCCTGAGCAGGGTGGGATGGAAGGGCAATGCAGGGTTCCTAAAAAGTGCGGGGTCCTGGCTGGTGGGGGATGCGTGTCAGGGCAGGGGCCTGACCCAGCCTTGGCTTCCTGGCAGGTGAACAACAGCAACAAGAAGGAGTGGAACGGGATGATGGGGGAGCTGCTGAGTGGCCAGGCAGACATGATTGTGGCTCCCCTCACCATCAACAACGAGCGGGCTCAGTACATTGAGTTCTCCAAGCCCTTCAAGTACCAGGGCCTCACCATCCTCGTGAAGAAGGTATGGTCTGGGTGGGATGTTTTGTAGAGCACGGGAGATGCCCGTTCCCCAGATTGCACCGTGCCCAGTGCAGCCCCAAATTCCAGGCTCCAGGCTTGTGGTTTTAATGCAGGCTCTTGTCTGCACCAACCTGACCCTTCCTGGGTAGCTGAGCAGGAGGATCTTGGGGCAGGGCATGGCCCCTGTGGGTCCCTCCAGGCAGGCAGGGTGCAGGCATGGGGGGTGCCAGCACTGTTCCCCTCTCTCCTGTGTGCAGGAAATCCCCCGCAGCACCCTGGACTCGTTCATGCAGCCCTTCCAGAGCACACTCTGGCTGCTGGTGGGGCTGTCTGTGCACGTGGTGGCAGTGATGTTGTACCTCTTAGATCGATTCAGGTGAGTGCACTTCGGGCCACTCAAGATCTGGAGGGGACAGGGAGGTGCTCCTGGGAACTGTCCCCTGGGTCCCTTGCTTGGGCACAGTCTTGCAGCACTTTGGGGGCTCTCACAGGGACTTTACCCACCTGCTCTGCCCCACCAGCCATGGGCTGAGGCTCCTGGCCCCTCTGGCTGCCTGAGCTAAGGGATATGGATATGTGGGGTACCCAGCACATGGGGATGTGGGAACATACCTGTCAGACCAGGTGCTGTACTGATACCTGCCCAGGGGGACTGTCAGCTTCTGGGCTCTGAGAGAATTTCCTCTCAGCCTCCTTAGCTCTGTGGCAGCTCTTCTGAGGGCAAGAGAATTTGTCCCTGCCTCAGCCCTGTGCCCAGAGGCTTTGGTGGCTAATCTGCAGGGAGCCCTCTGTGCTGCAGTGGGAGAGGCTTGATCTGGCCAAGGTCAGATGATTTTTCTGGTCTGGAGAGAGTGTGATGGGACCAGTACCAATGTGAGCCAGACAGGCTTGCAGGTCAGCACAGGGGATGTGCCAGGCAGTGGGAAGAGCTGCTTGAGACTAGGCACAGTCTGTAGGAATGAGTGACACAGGGCTGCACCAGGACATGTAGGGCACAGTGGGGAGCCCTGGGAATGAGGGTGAGGGGAATGAGAAGGGTTCTTCATCTTGTTTTTCAGCCCGTTTGGCCGATTCAAAGTAAACAGTGAGGAGGAGGAGGAAGATGCCCTGACTCTCTCCTCAGCCATGTGGTTCTCCTGGGGAGTTCTGCTGAACTCTGGCATTGGAGAAGGTGAGTCACAGCTCACAGTGGGACTGCTCTGCCCTGCAGCCCAGGCTCTGAGCTGGGCAGGCCTCAAGCCCCTGCCCTCTTCCACAGCTTCCCCCTCTCACATGGTCCCTCTGGGACCTTGTTCCCTCAGCCCTCCCTGGAGCAGGCTGGTAGGAGATTTGGTGATGCTGAGTGTTGCACATTTGTGGCAGTTCAGGGCTGTCCTGCCACCCCCAGTGATGGGAAACAGGGCAGGGAACCTTGGGCTGAATCCCCTGCCCAGGGTTACCCACCCTCTCAGGGTGGCACACAGCGTGCCCTGGAAGGAGCTGGAGTTTTTTGTTTGTTTGGGCAGTGCAGAAGCTCCTTGCACAGCTGCTGGCAGGGGAGATAGATGGTACACGTCTGCAACTTCAACTGTGCTCATGTGGCTTGACATGGCTTTGGCAACCAAGCTAAGGCCTCGTGGTGCTGCTCTGATCTCTCCTCTCTCCCTGCAGGTGCTCCCCGGAGTTTTTCTGCCCGTATCCTTGGCATGGTGTGGGCTGGCTTTGCTATGATCATTGTGGCTTCATACACTGCCAACCTGGCAGCCTTCCTGGTGTTAGACAGACCTGAGGAGAGGATCACAGGCATTAACGACCCCCGGGTAATGCCCCCTCACTTGCTTTTCCCTTCCCTGGGACATGTAACATGGCTTGTGGTTCCCAGGGCCCTGACTCACCATGGCTGTGATCTGTGCTGGGGGGGGCAGACTCAGGGAGCTCTGCCTGGGCTGGTGCTGCTGAGTCTGAGTCCCTGCCCTGGGTGGGAATGGACAGACGTGGGCAGGGATCAGCGGGAAAACAACCTGTCCAGAAATAGCCCGTCTGCAGTCAAACTGCCTGCCAGTTCCTGGAGAGCCTTCTCTCACCAACAAGGAAACGATTCATTATGGATGAGTTATAACTAATGAAATCGTCCCTGCGGTGCAGTCAATACTCTCCACATGCCTCAAATCCATTTCCTGCTCTGGCAAGGACACAGCCACAGCTCATCAGCCCAGGCACGCCAGGAATGTGCCCTGCAGCAGCACTGACCCACAGCATCCCACACCCTGCTGTGTGCCCTGCCCACGGCACTGCCAGCCCCATGCCATCCGCAGGCGTCCTGCACCCTCAGTGCCACCGTGTCCCTGTCCCAAAGCATCCCCTGCTCCAGCACCATGTCCCAGAGCATTCACTGCTCCATGGCATCCTCTGAGCAGATCATGGTCTTCTCTAGGGAACAGGTCCCTGAAGGAGATGGGAAATTAGGAAACAGCTTTGGGGCGAGGAAGTTTTGCTGGTGAAGGACAGAAAAAATAAGAGCCCCGCCCTTGCCTTTCAGCTGCGCAACCCCTCGGATAAATTCATCTACGCCACGGTGAAGCAGAGCTCTGTGGACATCTACTTCCGACGGCAGGTGGAGCTCAGCACCATGTACAGGCACATGGAGAAGCACAACTACGAGAGCGCTGCCGAAGCCATCCAGGCAGTGAGGGACAAGTGAGTAGGGCCAGCCCCTTGCCTGGCCACGCAGGGAAGGGCTCTGGGGGGCTGCAGTTGGGTGGAGCAAAGAGGGCAGAGCTGGAGGAAGCTGCCGTCAAAGCACAGCTTTATGGGACCTTCAGGCAGATGGCCCTGAAGGATGATGTGGTTACATGCCACATGGAGCCAGAGCTGTGGGGTGGCTGCTCTCACTGGGGACAGGCAGGGATGATCCCGTGTGGGGTCCCTGGCCAAGGGCTGCCCCCACTCATCCCCGTTCTGGCCCTCCCCCAGGCCAGTTGGAGCTGGCTGGGATCTGCCCGGTCCTGGTGCATCCCAGGGTGGATCCCACAAGATCTGGGGTGGGGGTGGCACAGTGAAAGCCCTGGCCATGGCCTCCCTTTCTGGCCTCTTCTTTCAGTGCAAGGCTGGGTGGCCTCAGTGTTTAAATTAGTGCTGGGAGCCCCCTCACTGCTCCCAGAGAGGCTGCAGACCAGCTGGGCTGCCCAGGCTGACCCATCCCTCCTACCTCTGTGTCCAGCAAGCTCCACGCCTTCATCTGGGACTCAGCAGTGCTGGAGTTCGAGGCCTCCCAGAAGTGTGACCTGGTGACCACAGGGGAGCTCTTCTTCCGCTCGGGCTTCGGCATCGGGATGCGCAAGGACAGCCCCTGGAAGCAGAACGTCTCCCTGGCCATCCTCAAGTCCGTACAGGCTCTTGGCACGGGGCTTGCCCCAAATGCTGCATGTGTTGGCACGCAAGTAGCCTTGTGCCAGGCACTGCCAGCCACCCTCCAGACCTCTGCAGGGGCAGGGATGTGGGGGCTGCCACTCCATCCTGACAAAGGGGACGTGGAGTGACTGGGGTGGGCAGCCACAGCCTCAGCTCTCAGGGCTCACAGGGCTGGAGAAGCAGCAGGGAACTGGAGGGAGGGCAGAGCAGGGCAGGGAGCAGTCATGGTCAGCCAGGGGTGTAGGCAAAGCTGGCAGAGAGCAGCAGGGCCATCCAGCACAGGTCTCTGTGAGCAGGGTGTGAGTGCTGCCATTCCCCACTCCTCCCTCAGGGCTCTGCCTGTCCAACAGCATTGCACTGCCCTGGCTTGGTCATCCAGGGGTTTTTTTTATTCAACTGTGGCTACTCCTGTTACACAGGGATATGTCAGGACCCCCTCTGTGCCCAAGGCTTTTACACCAGCACTAACCTGCAGTGTGGGGTGTCACAAGTCAGACTTGTGACTTGATATTGTGGGTGAAAAGGGATTTCCGTGTTTTACTTTGAAAATGCCACACTCGTTGCAGACAGAGAAATGTCATGATGGAGGAACAGGCAGCTGGGAAGCAGCAAGTGAAGGGAGGGAGCCTTGGGAGATTCATTTTAGGAGAGACACAGTCAGGAACCACCTGGGTCCTGCCCAAGATGTGGAGGTGAAAGGCCTGAGAGAGAATGGGCAGGATGTAGCAAATAGGCAAGACTCAGGGTGATGTAGGAAGGCATGGACCTTATCTGTGGGATGGTCCTAACATGGTGATGGGTGGCACCAGGACAGATGGGATTTGGGACAACCATGTAAGAAGCCTGAAGAGGCTGCAGGAGTTCTCAGTGTCCTCCTGGGAGAGGATGAGGAAGCCCAGGGCTGCAGATGGCCCAGGAAGGTGGTGGGGGTGTACCAGGAAGAGGGAGGAAAGTGCAGTGAGCCTGTGGTGGGACGTGTCCTCTGTGCCCACTCCATTCCCATGAGCTGTCCAGGCAGAAACAGGTACTGTGAGGACACAGTTTGTGTCATCAATGTGACACCATCACGTGTGACACCAAGGGGTGTCCCAGCCCTCACTGTGCACTGCAGGGAGCTGCCAGGCAGCAGTGCCCTGACCTAGAGGGTGCTAGGGGTCACCAGAAGGGACTGGGGTCCATCATTGCCTGAGCTTCTAATGGCCCTGGCAGGGGTAGGAACCGTGCAAGAGGGAACTGGGAGATGTGGTTGATGTCCACTCCCTGCAGCTTTCTCCAAGAGCTGTCAGAGCATTGCCAGCTCCATCCTTCCTTGGGAACATACCCTCCCCATGGCTTACACGTGGCTCTTTTGGCAGCAGGCGCTGCCCCAGAGCTGCTGCAGGGGTAGTGGCAGTGGGGAGCTGTGGGTCCCTGGTCACAGCCCTGCACTGTGCATGGGTTCTGTGTGTGTGTGACCACACAGTGCTGCCAGCCCCTGCAGACAGCCCACACACACTCTGTGCAAAGACCACAAGTGCACAGGTGTGTGTGCAAAGACCATACCTGCACAGGTGTGTGTGCAAAGACCACACCTGCACAGGTGTGTGTGCAAAGACCACACCTGCACAGGTGTGTGTGCAAAGACCACACCTGCACAGGTGTGCACACGCAGCCAGCACATCCTTGGTTCCTGTGCTAGTAGGCTGCAGGCAAGCTCAGAGTCCTAGGATGGAGGGCATGAAGGCACAAAGAGTGTGTGCCCCAGCTGCCTGTGGCTGGTCCCCAGTGACTACCCTGTCCTGTCTCCTTGTGCTTCCAGGTCCCACGAGAACGGCTTCATGGAGGATTTGGACAAGACTTGGGTGAGGTATCAAGAGTGTGATTCCCGTAGCAATGCCCCAGCAACACTCACCTTTGAAAATATGGCAGGTTTGTTCTGCAAACCTCTTTCTCCCCCTTTGCTGGGTAGCTTGCTTTTGCTCATGACATTCCCCTCTCCGAGGCTCTCCTCTCAGGCCAAATCTCTGCTGCTTCTGGGTTTGTGCTTTCCTAGTGCTGGGAGGCTGCTGAGGTGGGCTCCATTCCCACCTTGCTCAGAACAGTTCCACAAATCTTCTCCCACCTTCCCTAGATACCCTTCTTGCCAGAGAGGCTGCTGTGGTGTGAGCATGGCTCCCCTCCCTCTGCCCTGGCCAAACTGTGGCTGTCACAGTGCAATCAGAGCTGTCACCAATGCAGAGAGGAGACAGCACCTCGGGGGAGGCGAGTGAGAACCCTGCTGCAGGAGGGGGCTGGAGATGAGGGGCAGCCCCCGACTCCTGAGGAGCCCTGGGTAGGGTCAGGACAAGGATAATTGCTACAGAGGTGTTTTCATCTTGCAAAGACTGTGAGAACTCTGAGACAGGCTCTCCCTTTGCACTGGGGTGGTGCTGCTGGTCCTACAGCTAGACAATCAGTGATGAGGCATGAGGGGTGTCAGATGTGACCCTGCCCTCACCAGCACTGCTGGCCGGGTTACAGGCAATGGAGAAAGGGGGCATGTTGCTCCATCTCCTCAGACACCACTCCAAAAATGTCAGCCCTGAGGGTTGCAGGCATCCAAGGGCAGCACAGAGCTCTGTGCATGGCTGTGCTTCTGATGAGCCAAACTGGAGCACCAGGGCTGGGTTCTGGTGCAAACAGCACCCCGGTCCTGGGGATGGGGTCTGCCCTGGGGCTTGCCATGCCTGTCCCCAGCATCGCTGCAGCTCAGTGCCCTGTGCCCCCCAGAGCTGGCACTGATCCCTAGGTGCCCAGGCTGTGCTCCCCTCCCGGCCCTCCAAGACTGTGGGGAGATGGTGGGGGGGACCCCGGGTTGGCAGATGCTCCTGTCGCTGAGCATGATGCAGAAGAAATGAGGGGTCATGTTGCAATTTCCACTGCCCCCTGTAACTTTCCTGCTTATTTCAGGTGTGTTTATGCTGGTGGCTGGAGGTATTGTTGCCGGGATATTTTTAATATTCATAGAGATAGCTTACAAAAGGCATAAGGACGCGCGGAGGAAGCAGATGCAGCTGGCGTTTGCGGCCGTTAATGTGTGGAGGAAAAACCTGCAGGTAGGACAAACCGTTTTTAGAGCAAATCTCCACCAGGTGCGTTTTCCATTCCTTCACCAAATCAGTGAATGCAGAGCTGTGGATTAGCATGGGGCCCTCTGTCCCCCACCCCACCCCCAGTAGCTCCAGCTGGGCGTTACTGGGTGCCTGTTGAGCTGTAGGGTAGTGTCCCTGCGTTTTCCCCGGGAGCTGCCCCTGCCCGATGCTGTCTCTCCCAGCAAAGCTCCAACAGGGCAGAGGCCTGGCCCAAACACCCCCAGTGGAGCTCAGGATGGGGACTTTGCTCTGCTGGGGACCACGTGCCAGAGCCACACCTTGCCCAGGCTGAGCAGGCAGTGCCAGCATGGCTCCTTTGCAGGTTCTGCCCTGCTGCCTGACTCCGGCCATGCTCACCAGCAGATGGGAGGGTCAACGCGCTGCCACTGACCATCTCTGCCCAGTGCTCAGGTGGAGGAATGCTCCAGGGATAGTTTCCATCACCTCCCCTTCCCTGCCTGCTCTGCAGCAGCGTGGTAGCCCTTTCCATATCCAGGACCGATTCCAAAAAGAGGTGGTGCGTGCTCTTGTCCTTTGGAGACAAGGACATTTCCCCACACAGGAGGCAGCAGTGCTGGTCCCTGTCAGTGCCAAGGCTCCCTTGGTCTCCTTTCATGCAGCTGTTGCTCTCCCAGGCTTCTCCCACTCCTGGAATATCTCTGTGCCGCTCAGCCAGCGAAGCCCAGGAGGGTCAGAGGTGCCTGGCAGTGACACTGAGCCATGGGCATGTCCGTGGGCCACCAGCCTCACACTTCCCTTCCCCTGCTGCTTTTGGGGCTGAGCCCCGCAGTGCCCCTGACCCCAGTGTAGGGCAGCTGGAGGCTCTGTCTGAGTTGCCCGGGCTGGTTTTTCCCTTGGGGAAGCACAGCGGCGTTCAAAGAGCAAGAGCTCCTTTAGGTGACTAAAGGACACTGCTGCTCGGAGCAGAGCCAGCCAAGCAAAGAGAGAGAAGGAGGCTCGGGGACCCCGCAAGGAGCCCGGCCGGGGCCCCGGGAGCAGCGCTGGCTGGGGCTGGTGGGGGGGCTGCCTGGGTGGAAGCCACTGCCCGAGAGCAGCGAGGGGAGCACGAGGCCGGGCTGCTGTGTCCTGAGAGCTCGCTGGGTTCAGTTCACCGGAAAGAGTCTCGGAAAAGCCATTTCTCAATTTTTTTTCTCCTTTTTTTCCTTTTTTTTCCTTTGCTTCCAAAAAGCAGCAGCACCGAGGGGGTTAAGGCTGCTGGGACAGAGCACACTAGTCGCACTGCCATTTTTCACTTGCCAACCTTCTAGAAAATACTGCACTGGGTCCTTGGGCAGAGTCTGTGGGACTGTGAGCAAAGCATGCTGCCCTGTGGGGGTTAAACAGCCTCATGGTAAAGAGCCGTTTGACATTGTAAGACTTTTCCACAGGAGGAAACGTCAGAGCACTAGTATCTGGTACATTGCTAGAAGGTAGGCAAGTGGAAAGATTTATTTGTTAAAACAAACAAACAAAAATAATGGTTTTTGGGATCACAGTTTTGCCATGGCTATTTCCTGAGATGCCATGGAAGAAAAAGACATTTCATTCCATTCATCTTGCTTTCCTTTCCGTTTGTGCATGTCCGCAAAAGAGAGAACTGAGAAGGAGGAGCAAATGTATCCCCGAGCATGCTCTACGCACCAGCGGGATACATTTTGGTTACCCCCGTGCGGTAGCAGAGCCAGACCTGGTCACTGCGTCCCCCGTCGGAAAGGTCACACTCATTGGCACCAAAGCAATTGGGGAGGACTCGTTGCCAGCGCCCAGCGCCGAGCGCGGCCGGGCCCCCCGGCCCGCGGCCCCCGCACCATGGCGGCTGGTGCTCCCAGCCTGCGCCAACCAGGTCCGACTCGCTAACTCCAACGCCTACATTTTTCAGTTCTGTTTCTCTTTGAGTTCATCCCGACCCGACGACATCATGGCACTAACGCTTTGCTTCCTCCCTTTCTTTTCCTTTGTATTTTTTTTTTCACTTTTCTTTTTCTTCCAGTTTCCTTTTTGTTTTTTAGCCTGTTTTACTTTGTAAAACAAACCAAACCACCACCAACAACCACGTTCGGCTTTGCACAACTGCATCATTTGAATTTTTGAACACATTTTTTTTACAGAATATTCATACAATGACTTCTCTTTCAATGCAGTCCTCTCTCTCTCTTGTGGCACTAGGATTCAGCCTCAGAAAAGGCCCTGAGCATTTTTTTTTTTAGTGGTAGGTGCAGCATCTCACGTCTCGGTCCAGCCAGGCTAGCGGTGGAAGCGAGGGGCAGGGCGCCAGGCAGACCGTCCCCAGGAAGCGAGGTCAGCTGTGCCAGCCTGGCTGCAGACACCAGGAGAGCAGGGCTACTTCCCTGAGGGGTTCCCAGCGCTCCAGATGCGAGGCTGCCCCCCGTAGCTGTAGCAGTGTGGTGGCTGTGCCGTAGCCGTGGGTCACGGAGGCCCTTGGAGGACTGGGAGTGGCAGAACACCTCCAGTAGCTTTCTCACCTAAATGAAGGCCATGACACGGGGCAGTATTCAAATAGATTTAGAGTATCCAACAACACACTAGAGATCTAATTACTTATACATATTCATTTTAGGATAGAAAAAGTGGTAGAGCAGAACCTGACCCTAAAAAGAAAGCCACTTTTAGGTCCATCACCTCCACCCTGGCCTCCAGCTTCAAGAGACGTAGGTCCTCCAAGGATACGGTAAGAGGAAGAAGAACAATTCTGCCCTCTCTCTTTCTCTCTCTTTCTCTCTTCTGCCATCCCATCGACTGCCACACACCCATCCCGAAGCTGCCAGTGTACATGCATAGCTCATGTTCGTCACCAGTCAGTCAGTCAGTCAGTGAGTCAGTCATCCCGTGTACCTGAAAGGATGCTGGGATCCTGGAGGGCAGGCAGGAGGTGGCTTGGAGTCCTGTGATGAGTTGGGAGATGCAACCAAGTTTTGTTTTGTTTTTTGTTTTCTTTTTGCCTGGATGATTTCTGATGTTCCTCTCTGTGCTTCACTCACCGGTGCTGACCTCTTGAAACTGATGACATTTTTTCTTTTTCTTTTTCTTTTTTTTTTTTTTTTTTCTGTTCCTAAGTGTTCCTGTACCTGTTTGTCATTGTATGCCTAAAAACAATCACCCCGATTTAATTTGGGCACCGTGTCACCTCACCAAGAGCCATGCGTGTCACACTCTCTACATGTGATTTTTGTTTGTGACAATTAGCATTCGGAATAGTCCTCGCACAGGAGTGACAGCTGTCTCTGGTTATCGTCAGCAGTAATGCAGCTCTAGAAAAGAGATGAAAAGGCTCCAAAGAGGAGGTTGTTAAAGACCCAGCCTTGGTTCTAACTCGTGTTTTCCACTGCTCTCACATAACCAGAGAAAAATTCCAAATTGCTGCCTCTCAAGCCAGCTGTTTCCAAATGTGCAAATGTGTCTGCTCGTGCTGGAGCTTCAGACACTTCAGCGTCAGGTTGGGCTGTTGGTCTGTCGGACTGAGCCGTGTCCCTCTGCATGTCGCCGTCTGTTGTATGACACTCTGCACTGTGGCTACTCTGTTGTCTCGTGTGGCAGCGCCCGCTGCATTTTGCTGCCCGACCTCCTGGCGCGACGGGCTTGCCAAAATCCCCTCCCCGGGGCGACCGGCGGGTTTGTGCCCGGGGTTGCTGAGAGCAGGTCCCCGCCAGGCTGCCCGAGGCGCAGCGGGGACGGGGGGACGGTGACGGTGCGGGGAGATGTGGCCCCCGTAGCGGGTGGCCCGTCCCCAGCCGCAGGCTTGGGCGCCTCGGGGACAGCTTGTGGTATCGCAGGGGGTCTCGGGGCCACGGCTCTGTATGAGAAATGGAGGAGGCTGCCTTTGACACCAGCGCAGGCTCCATACCAAGAAGCTCCTGGAGCACCCCTGGAATGCGGCCCTGGGGACAGCTGAGCCCTCGGCTGGGCTCGACTGCCACCACTTCACACAAAGTGCTCCTCTCACTGTCACCTGGAAGTCATGGGGGGGACACCCACACTCTTCCCACTCATCGTCTGTACCCCCAAGGGAAGATGGGCATCCCTGTAATCTGCTCTGCTACTTCTGTTGCTCCCTGGGTGGCACCTTGTCCCACTAATGCCCCCATGTCTGGGGTCCCCTCTCCCCACTGCTGCACCCCCTGAGCAGCTCTGCAGGCAGGTCGTAGGCTGTGTCTTTGTGGCCTGAGCCATGACCGGAGCAGAGGAGACAGAGATGGGGTGGGTGGTGCAGGGGGAGGTGCAAGAGTGAGGAGGAGGAGAGACAAAGAAAAAAGAGGGGAGAAAAATTGACAGAAAGATCTGCGTATTCTGAGTAGACTCCCATGTCCTGTTGTATTTGAACTACTCCACAATTAGGAAACCAAGGGGTCCTGTCGTGAGAGAGCAGCATCATGATGGTGCCCTGGGCACCTAGGGGAACCAGTGAGCAGAGGAAAGGGGGGGCAACCCAGAAAAAATGGGACAGCTGGTGTGTGGCACCCCTGGTACCTCCCACATTGCTCCTTCTTCAGGGAAGCTGGTCCTGATCCTGCTCCATGGTGTGGCATCCGTCCTACACCAAGCAGCCCACAGCCCTCTCTGCCCCGTGCCAGGAGCACCCCAGTGCCCTGAGCTGACCAGGTCCAGGGCCCACTGCACCACAGGTCCCATGGATGGGCAATGGAGCTGTTCTCTCCCCTTACCACACCAGCTGGGGTCCAGCACAACACAGGGCTCTCCATGTTTGGGTCCCAGTCATGCTCTTCCTGGCACATTGTGGAGGGAGATGACCCCGCTCATCCCAGAAGATGGTCCCCACTTAGGGGGCAGCTGCATGGTCAGTTATTCCCCACTGCTCAGAAGCCTGTCACGGTGCTCTGCCTGCCATGGCCAGGGTCCCAGGACACGTTCCCCCGGGAACTGGGTTAGCTGGGTCAAGAACAGGCCAATGGGGTGAACATCCAAGCCAACGTGGCCAACTTGGAGGCTAGCAGCTATTGCAGGAGGTCCGTGGTGGAGCGAGCTTTGTGCTGATGTTGGGCAGACCTGCTGGTTGCTCTTGCAGGTGAGCAGCCAGTGGGAGCGGGGTGCTGCCACCAGCTCATGTCACAGCCTGTGCTTGGTGACCTCCACTTCCATGCAGCAGCCCTGGCTCAGAGACCCCAACACCCTCCTGCTGGAAGGCCCCATGAGTCTGTAGCATGCTGGGGCACACTGCCTGGGGTCCTTGTAAAGATGAGAAAGCAGCGAGGTGCTCTGTTTCATGATGCTTAGCAGAGCTGCAGGCCCACACCAGGTCTTAGATGGGCAAGGCTGGAGAGCCCATGGGGCTGGAAGGCCAGGCTGACCCCAGCCCCACGGGCTCCCCTGGCTAGCGAGCGAAAGACACAGACCTGGTGGCCTTGCTTCTTCCCTTTCCGTTGTCGGGAGTTTTAAAAATGGATTCTGCTCTGCAGCCCTGCAGAATGGTCCCTCAGGAGTGCCAGAGAGACAGGCTGGCACCATGGAGCCAAGACAGCCCTGGGAAGCTTCCACCCCACTCTGAACGTCCTAGCGCCCACCATCACCCGAGCTGCACAGCCTCTCCGCGGCACATCATCCCCACCGCCCCAGGAGGAGATGCATGTGTTCCCCATAGGCAGCTCCTGCAACTCGAGTAGCACTGGCAGAGCTGACGTTGCCATCCATCGCAGCCACCCACGATACTGCAACCCCACAGACGCCATGTGAGACGCATAAACCACACAGACACCTCCGAGCCAGCCGGCACATTGCGTTACAGACACGTATCGAGGTGCACAGGCCCCTTAGCCCCCCGCCTCGCCAGCCCCCGCAGAGCCACACTGCCAGCCCCAGGCACAGCTGACACACGTCCCCATCCCACGGCACCGCCCCGCCGGGGCCGGCGCTGGCGGCGCTGCAGCCCCGCCGCCGTGGGGATGGTGCCACAGCTGGGCGAGAACCGAGGGGCTTTCCTGGAAAAGGTCACCTTTTCAGTGAAGGATCAGCTGTCCCAAACGCTTCTTGGCTGAGAAAGAGCCTAGTTTTTGGCCCAAAAAGAACAAAAAGTAGGTCAAAGACAACTTTTTTTTTTTTCCTAAAGGGAAGTTGATATTTTCTACAGCAAGATCGCATTTAGCTGGAATCCTGATTTTTAATTGCAAAAAAAACCACAACAACAAACCAAAATTCTTCCAGAATATCTTCCACCAGCCAGGGACAACCATATGAGCCCAGTTAGGTTGAAGTCATTTTTAAAGACATTAAGTTCTTGTCTATATTTTCTTCCTGGTTGTCATTTAAAGTTTTTGGTGCCTTCACTTCACTTCCATACCTTAACATGTTTGAGTCTCTTCTATGGTTAATATTGATTAATTTCTTGGCTTTATAATGTTTGGTTTGGGGATTATTGCACCATCCCTGTAACATAATTGACCCTAAATTACTGATATGTGCTTCTAGCATTAGTCCTACTTTAACATAGTTTTGATATGACCGTTTTCTCGCTTTTTTTTTCTTTTCCTTTTTTATTTTAATTTCAATTTTTATTATTAAAAATTGCATGCATGAACTTTACACAAAAAAAAAAAAAGTAAATGAGAATGTTACCCTGTGATAACTCTGTGATTGGAGGAGATATGCTTTCAAATCAAAAGCCATGCTCTTGTATTTTAATTTTTCTGGCCAGATTGCCCATTTCGCTTGGTTGTTTTAGCGTTTCCCGCCCCCAGAGCTGTGCAGAGAGGCCAGAAGGCCCCAGCCTGCCCTGCTACACCACCACAGCAGCCACACGCACACGTGCACCGAGGCACACACACTCACACAGGCACACTCTGCTTCTTCCACCCCCCTCACATCAGGCAGGATGTTTAACAAAGGACCTTTCTTCTACCCATTCATTTTTGTACCTCCAGTTCCTCCTTTCCCTCCACCAGTGAGTCACATGCCTCTCCCCTTTCCCAGTCCCCTCTCCTCCCTGCAGGAGACAAGCCCCATCCCATGAGCACACGCTCCCAGGAAACATTGCTCTGCCATAGAAACACTGCATTTAGCTGGAATCCAAATTTTTCACCAGGAGGGGGTGGCTACACCCGATTTTGGGAGAGAGGGGTGTTTTTTGGCGGGCTGATGAATAGCCACAAAAAGCTCCCCCCAGGGTGGCAGAGTGACATCAGGATGGCCTCGGCCGCTCTCTGTGCCAACGGGTGATGGCTGAGCTGTTGCCCCTTAGCAAGGCAAGGCCATGGCCAGGAATTCCCAGAGGCTCCATTGGAATCTTAGCCAGTGCCCTGAGTGGCAGGGTGACCCTGTGAGAGGCTCTCTGGGTGTCAGTGCATCCCCAGCACCGTCCTGGAGAGACGGGAGCGCGCTGCTCCCGGCCCCGCCCCAGCAGCTCCCACCAAAGGGTCCCGGGAAGCACAAAGCTGGGCTGGGCAGGGCAGCCCCAAGGACCCCATGCAAGGCTTGGGGGGTGGCAGGAGGCAGGGTGTGTAGCACACAGGGTAGCCACAGTGCCAGAGCTGCCGGCAGCGCTGCGAAGGCCACGGCCACCATCGACCAAAGCAGGGCAGGGGAAATCCACCCCCGGAGCCCCTCAAAACATCAGCCCTCCTGGGCAGGGTGGTGCAAGGGCTGGGAAAATGTCACTGGAGAGGGTCTGTGCTGCAGTACGTGAGACCCACAGAGACCCTTTCCTGCCCTGGCACTGGATTAGGACCCCACAGAGCAGCACAGGATGCTCCGGGCCACGCAGGGCTGGACAGGGCTTCCAGGTCAGGTCAGGAGTTAGGAGAGTGGAGCTGGGAGAGGAAGGGAATATGGAAGGAGGAAGGGAGGAAATAACTGCCCAGCTGTAAATTCCTGCCTGGGGAGGAAGGACTTTTTTTTCTTGCCCATTGATGGGTATTTTTGCTCTCCCCCCCGTTTGCTGATAGGACTGCAGCAGGGGAGGGCTCTCCCAATGGCCTTTCCCATGCCAAGCCCCCCCATCTGCAAGGAGCTCAGAACCCCAAATCCAGGCCACATCCCCAACACAGGCCATATTTTCACATTAGCAATCAACACCACACTTTATCAAAAGTCAACCACACCACACATCTCACCTGCATGAAAGGACAGTCACGGCAGGGTCGTTCAAGCAAGGAGGTGAAACGCCCTGGCCTCAAAGCACAGCTTGATCTGGCACCAGAGAGGTGCCAAAATCCAGCCAGACCCTCCAAACACAGGTTCAGGCGTGGGCTGGGCTGATGAGTCACAGGCTTTGTTTTGTAGCCCTCCCAGAGCAGAGAGGGCCTGGCTTAGCGGGTGACGTGGCAGCCACGCTCTGCAGAAGCTGCACCACGCTCCTGGGTGTCCCCTCTGCCCAGCTCCAGCGTGCTTGGAGAGCGTCTGCAACGACCTCTGCACAAGCCTGGATGGCACTGGGAAGGGGACCTCAGCCAGCAGCAGCTTTCAGGGCGTTGCTTCACCCCCAAGACATATCCTGTAGGGACACATGGGAT
The DNA here is from genome assembly GCA_037834095.1 of Argya squamiceps. Lineage (NCBI taxonomy): Eukaryota > Metazoa > Chordata > Aves > Passeriformes > Leiothrichidae > Argya > Argya squamiceps. The sequence continues at coordinate 9,490,957 of JBBMKD010000049.1, forward strand.
AGAAGTCACAGCGGGGACAAGTGCCAGAACTGCCTAACACTTCTTTCTCCTTGTCTGTCTATTTGTGTGTTGCAGCAGTATCACCCCACCGACATCACTGGCCAGCTCAACCTCTCCGACCCCTCAGTCAGCACTGTGGTGTGACCTTCTCCCCGAGGGCCATCAGTCCTTGCCCAACACTGTAGGAAGGCACAGCCAGGACTGCCTTTCAAGGGACACTGATGGGTTCTTCCGGGTGAGATGGGAGGAAAGCATCCTTCATCCATACACAGTGACTCCATTGTATATCTCCCTCCCTTCCTAGGCCTGCTGCCATGCTCGTGCCCCAGGAAGCACGGCAGGACCAGGGCAAGGTTTGGACTTCACTGTACAGAGATAATTGCTTCCAAACAGTGCCACGATAATCAGAATTGCCACTGGCTGGCTCCGTGCAAGGGGAAAGGACTGCAGATGGCACACGGTGCCTGCTCTCCCATGGTAGCAGGGAAGAGCTGGTGCCAGACCACAAACACGTGCTTAACCTCACAGGCTGCAGCCTTCTGAGCACACACAGCCCCTCAGACGTGTGCTCCACGTCTCCCACCACCTGGAGAGCTCCAGCGACACGGTCCTGAGCAGCTGGAGCAGCCAGCTCCTGGTGCGGGAGGTTGGGCACACGTTCCTGCTGTGCCGAGTGACCCTCACGTCTGCCGCAGGGGCTGGAAGATGTGCGCTCTGCTCCTTGCAGGGGATGGACCCTCTTCCCTCCCATCGGGCCGTGGCTGTGACTCGGTTCCTGCCCGTGGTCTGGCTGCAGCAGCAGAGCTCCCGCCCTGCAGCCCACGCCCATGTGCTAATCGCGGTACTCCGGAGCCGTGGAGTGCCGTCGGCCAAGATCCCGGCTCCCACCTCTCCTGCACAGAAGACATCCCCAGGACCTGGCCACGGCCAGCATGTAGCACTCACACAGCAGCTCTCCTGGCCAGGAATTCTCCACGGGAAATGGCTCTGGATGGTTGCACTGACCTCTACCCCAGCTCCACACTGCCTCAGCACCAGCAATGCAAGGAGAGATGCTGCTGGCTGGTCACGGCTCGCTGCGGTGCTGCAGCGGCCCCCCAGCCTGTCTGCACTGTCGGGGCACCACGGCCAGCACTGGCGGCTCCCCTGCCACCCTCACCTGCAGTTCAAAGCTTGCCAGCAGCTCCCGCGGCAGCCCTGCAGCCCCAGCTCTCGGCGCTCCATCTGCCTGAACCTGGAGACGTGGAAAGCAGATCCCAGTTCGGGAGAAGGGAACGGAACGAGCCAGGCTGACTCCGTCCCTCCCCGCACTTTCCTCCCCCCGAGCCCCCGCGCCCACCCTGAGCAGCCTCCCCGTGGGCAGCGGGGCCGGAGGCGGCGGCTCCGGGGATGAGCAGCGACCGCAGCGCACGGGCAGCATCACATCCCGTCTCCTGCCGACATGGAAACCCACCTGCAACGTGGTACCCAGCCCAGCGGCACGAACTGCCTTCCCTCTGCCCCAGGCTGCCCCCGCGGGCAGGATTTTCACATGGCAGCTGAGGTCTGTGAGCATCGTCCCACTGACTGCTGTGACTCCATCAAGTTCATCTAGCTCCAGCTGAGAAATCGGACCCATTCTACTTTATACGTCAATGTTACATTAATACCAAGTTTTTGCAAGAGCTCAGTAAAGTCTAGACTGGATCACAAAGTGGTTTATTCCAGAGCTGTGTGCCTCTTTCTGTCTCTGACTTCTGGCAAAGCTGGCAGGGAGCCCTGTAGTGAATCAGAGCCTCACCCAACCCTGTGGCAGGGTCTGCAAACAGTGGAGGGACAGGAAGGGATGGAGAAACCAGCAGGGAGAAAGGCCAGGGGCTACAGAGGAGACTGGGAGGGAAAGGGCATCCCCATTCTGGGATACTCAGGTGACAGAAAACCTGGACAGCCAGGGTGGGGCACAGGCCTTGCAGCGAGGGGATGGGGACAGTCTGGAGCTGTCCAAACACCAGCACCTGACCCTGTCCCCACCTCCATCCTGAGGAAAACGGTCCCAGGCCACTGCTGGGCTCCTTGTCTCCTGGGAGGCAGCCTGGGGCCTGGCCAGCCTCTGGGAATAGGGGATGGACTGCAGGGATGAAGGCACTGGGGAAGTCCCCACACATCAGCCCATCCTTAGGGAAGTCCAAAGTGATAAGTGATCTCCAAAATAGGAAAGTCCCTCAAGGCTGAACTGAAGGAACATCACCCATGCACAGCACCTTCCCCATGTGCTGAGACCTCCAGCCCAGCCCTGATGGGGCTCAGCCTCAGGATGGTCTGAGGGAAGGAGCAGGGTTCAGCTAGCTGTGCAGGATGACAAACAAGGTCCTAACTCCAAATGGGAAGCCCAGGCCTTCTTGGGAATAACTGAACTCTCTAGAGAGGGTCTGGGAGAAGTGGGATTGCTCCTGGGAAAGGCAAGACCATGATCCTGGCAGAGGTCCTGCAGCCCTCCCAGTGCAGGGCTGGCAGCACTGGAGCGGATGCTGCCCTCAGCAGCTCCCTGCAGACCCCCTGCCCCACAACAGAGGAGGAAGCAGGAGTCTGGCCATGTGGCAGCACACGGGGCTGGTTTCTCTCTAGAAAATACAAACGGGGGCAAGCCACCACTGAGGTGACATTTGGTTTATTTATGTGTGATTTACTGAACCCTTGCCAAGAGCCTGCTGAAGGATGCACAGACTCCTGCCACATCCCTGGCAGGTCCCAGCTCTTGCATAGGCAGGAGATGGAGTGAACAAGGCTGGTGACCACAGCATCTCATTGTGGCTCTGATCATCTAGCACTGGGTAAGAGATCAGGGCAAAAAGGGCTGTTTTTTCTCCTTGAAAGATGTTTTTGTCATGCAGCTTGTGGTTTTCTCCTGGAGCTCAGCTCCAGATCCTTCCAGGCCATCTCCCAGCATGATCACTAAGAATTTCCAGCAGCATTTCCACAGGAAAGGAAAGGAGGGAGGTGCAGGGGGAGCCCCAGCCCCATTTTGTGGGTGATGGGAGGTGAGGCAACAGCCAGGGCTGCTGTAAAGGGCCCCTGTAAAGGACTCGTTTGTCCCCACTCCCAACACTGAGCTAACCCCATACCTTGGCTTGGGATGAGCTGTAGCCGAGGGAAAAGCTGTGGAGGGAGAAACCACTGTAGCCTCACCCATCCTTTGGCAGCTCCTCTGCTGAACCACATCAGTGGCAGCTCAAGGCTCTTCCTGGCCCTCACCCTAAACTTCAGCCTCACCCTAGACCTTGGTTGTTGGCTGAGCCTTCTCAGCACCAGCATTCCTGACTCAATGGAAAAAAACTATCAAAAGGAGATTTTTGCAACCAGCCCTGTCCTTGGGCATCACACTGAAAAGCCTGGGATGGTCTGACAGCCCCATGAAAGCTTTGGAATGCTCCAAACCACCCAGAGATCTTCAGGTGCACCAAAAGGCACATGGAGAGCTCTGGGGTACACTAAAAGGAAAACAGTGGCTGCCAGGAGAAAGAAGCCAAACACGACCTTTTGGTGCAGGAAACTCCAAGCCAAGCAGTTCTGAGGGCACAGAAAAAAGCACTGAGGCTGCTGGGGTCACTGCAGGCAGTCAGAGGGTGCAGGGGGCACCAAAAGGCCCAAGGAGCAAACTGAAAGGCACACAGAGGCTCCTGGGCTGCACCAGAAGGCAAATGGTGACTCCTGGGGTGGCCTGAAAGGCACCAGGAGGAATGTAGTGTGTCCTGGGATGCACACAGGGACTCCCAGGCTGCACCTAAAGGCACAGGGAGGCATAGGGGGCATCCTAAATGCACACTGAGGGGACTGGGCAGCACAGGGGGCAGGACAAGGGGAGAAGGATCACTTGGATGCCCCCAGGAAGGGGATATGCAGATCTGAGGGTGGCCTTGGGGAGCTCCTAAAAACAATGAGAGCATTTGTGGTCAGTCCATGCCCTGTAGGGAGCTGAGCTGGAGGCTGCTCTCCCCGGCAGAGGCAGTTTGCCATCATCTTGGAGTGAGAAAAGCCAAAGCAATTCCAGAACAGAACTTCCTCTGGCTGGTCCACAGGGATGAGTATGCCACAGGTGGGTGCAGGCAACCAGAGAGGGGCATGGATGGAGCACAGCTGCCCAGGGCAGAGCCTGGCTGAGCCCCTCAGTGCACCCTGCAGACTCGGGGTCTCCTCCAGCAGTGGGAGTCCCGGCGCAGGCTGTGGTAGAACACCACCAGGGAGCCCAGGAAGGTGCAGAAGAAGATGCTGGCAATGAAGGAGAAGGGTCCAATGATGAAGAAGGCAATGTAGTGCTGGGGGGACAGCGAGGTGTCCTGGCACTGCCTGAAGGACTCATCCCCAAAGGCCATGATCGGGTACTTGTTCAGCTGCTCCGGAACTCTGCAGAGGAGCAAACTCTTCTCTGGAAGAGAAAAACAGTGCTGGAGGGAACACTGGGGAGATGGGACAGGCAGGGGCCAAGGACAGGGGGGATGGCAGGTCTGCATGGGACAGATGGCACCAGGGCATCAGGACAGGGGCCAGGGTCACCAACATCACCCATTCAGGCCACCAAGAAGGGGAACAGTGAGGTTCAGGACTCACCTGTGTGGGATGGGATGGGATGGGATGGGATGGGATGGGATGGGATGGGATGGGATGGGATGGGATGGGATGGGATGGGA